>CM008281.1:27911534-28481317 GCA_002319775.1 Fagopyrum tataricum | reverse complement strand
CTGCAATTCTAATAGTAATTTAGACTCTTCTAGCTAGTGAGGTTTCAATTTATTCAAATATTTTGGAAATTTATAGTAGTGTTTAGACGGTTACATAATATCATACCATATATTTCTATTAGCATTAAAGAAGGGAATTAAAAGAAGTCATGAATTAAAAACTTATACAAAAGATCATTGATATTGATATAGATGAATATTAATATTGATTTATTTGTTTGAAATTGAGAACTTATTGATGATTATTTCTGCAATTCAAATAGTAATTTAGACTCTTCTAGTGAGGATTCAATTTGTTCAAATGTTAATCATAGTTATATTTAGGTAGTTTTGGTTCATGATGTTTATCATAGTTATATTTAGATAATGAATCTACATTGTAGGTCTTTAAATGGTAAAACCCTTGTTCCTAACAATAATGTAACAGATTTTTGAGAAGGAAATAATTTCAGCAATAACATAGACAAGTAGACAACTTTCATAGATAACTGCTAATCATAAAAAAATGTAATCAAGTGTCACATAGCTGGTATTATTTGCTTAATCTATTATTAAAAAGGAAAACTACTACATCAAACAACCTATGTAAACAACTCACATAACCAATTTCATGAATAAGCTAAACGTCGGGAACCTAAACGTTGGAAGCATCAACGTCCTTTTCTTTGTTATTGTTTCTCATGTAGTTATCTTGGCCACAATTCCTCCTTCGGAGTAATGCTTTCTCATCCGTATCTTCTTTGTTATAATTCCTCCTTCGGAAGTACTGCTTCTCTCATCCGTATCTTCTTTTGTTGTGTCGTTGATGGGGACATGCTTCATAACCAATACTAATTTCTTTTTTTTCTCCGTCATTGTTTCATTTGTGACACTTCCTTTTTCATCTGATTTGCTAGCTTCTCCATGTACAAAATATTGTGTTACGAAACTATGAATAATGAATTAAAATCATGTTGTAATAATACATTTGAAAAAAATAGTTGTTTTATACTTACATTTGTTTATCCTTTTTTCTTTATTGTAGCGACAATATGACTCGTAGTCACTTCCTCATTCCTTACTCGTTTTGCAATCTTTTGTGAGGGGGGCTGTCAATTCTCATTGTTTTCATACTTTAGGTGTTTCATTACATTGCCTAATCAATATCGAAAATGGTATATACAATTTTAGATATATTTACCGTTGTGCAGGTGGAACTTGGTTGAATAATATTTGTGCATGTGAATTTGTCAAAGGCATGATGTTCATAAAGGGTAGACGACTTAATTTCTAAATTATGTGTAGTGTTGATCAAGTTCGCCAAAGCAGTAGGTAACGCACTTTCTTCACCTTGAACCTAGGCAAAAAGATAAATTTAAGTTATTGTTACTTTGTGTGAAAAAGTAGTTTAAAATATTATGTAGCTATGCATATATAATTACCTCTTACTCCTGCAGTAGTCTATCAACCTTGGCATTGACTAATTTTTCAGCTGTTTCATCGAATAGTATCACGACAATAGGTCGGTGATACCATCTTATTAATTCATTGCACTCTGATAGCCCCATCTTATTAATTCATTTACTCCTCTCTTTCTCTTTCACGTTACTTTCTCTTCCACACTCAACTCTTCTCCATTTTTGGCTCTCTTCTCTTCTCTTCTTCCATCTTGTTGAGGATCCTTGTGTATGGACTGCAGCAAGGGATTCCAGGTTGTTGGTAAGCTTCTTCCTCTCCCTCCCCTCTCTTCCTTGCTGTTTTTCCCTTCTTCTTCTTCCCTCCTACATCCATGGCCATGGATGAAGCTTTTGAGAAGTTTTTCCTCAAATTCTTACATGCATGTGTTCTTAGCTCGATTAGGGCGAGGAGAGGTGCCTAAGACCAGTGGTGGGTGTTTGGAGAAGATCCAGCAAGAGAAGAAGCACTTGGGAGCCAAGGATCCACGATCGAAAACGAAGAGGACGACGTTCTGCAGTACGACCGCGGGGTGGATCATCACGCCCGCGGGCTCGGCCAGCCGAAGGGGCGGCTCAGCACAGCCGCGGGAGCGGACCAGCACAGCCGCGGGAGCGGACCAGCACAGCCGCGGGAGCGGACCAGCACAGCCGCAGGGGCGGCCAGCACCGCTGCGGGTGCGGCTCGGCATGGCCGCGGGGGCGGCAGCGGACTCCGGCTCCAGGACAAGACCGCCGCGGGGGCGGCTTCCTTCCTCCGCGGGTGCGGCCTCTGGTTCCGTAGGGGCGGCTCCTGCTTCGCCGGGGCGCCGGCTTGACTCCGCGAGTGCGTTTCTTCGGTAGTAGGTTCCTCCTCTCCTTCATCCTTCGTTCATTCCTTAGATTTGTTGTTGAATCATGTAGTAGCATGCTTAGGATGGCCTAGAGTAGCTTGAGAATGCCACTTAGTGGTTGTGAACCTAGGAGCCCTTAAGGCTCGATGGAATTGTTGGATAGGGGCATGTGAGCATGATGGATCTTCTAGGCTAGCTTGTGCCTCTTTGGTTGAGGATTACTCTTGTGGAATTATGGACTGTTGTAGGTTGTTTCATGTGTTGAGAGTGTGATGAGTACTTGGTACCTCGGATGCATTCCTAGTTTGAGGGTTAGGTGATCTTTAGTAGATCACCAGAGTGAAGTCTAAGACTTCTTGAGTGTGAGTATGTATTGATATGCATATCTCTTGTGAGCAGGTTGTGGGCTTCCTCCTTAAGGAAGCAAGAGTGTGGTTGACTTGGGTTTGGTGACGAGGTAAGTCTCCGGACTTACTTAGCTCGTATTTTACGTATTAGCATTGATGTGTGTTTGGTGGTGTGTGTTTATGTTCTTGTTATAACTATTAAACCGGTAAATAGGACCACCGACCTTATATGTATAGTTTGGCCCAAGTGTATGATAACGGGCGGTGACAATACTGCCTAGCCTTGCGTGGGTCTAGGGGATTCTCGGCGACTTGCCCGGCGGGTTAGATGGTCGGGTGCATCCGTACCATTCTTTGCCGGTGGGGGAACCGAGGCGAGACCACGGTGGTTCTCTTATCACAACCGAAGTTGAATTAGAACGGGATACGACTTAATGATGTAAAGATAATAAAACGGACTTGCGTGTTTTATGATGCGTGATATGTATGTGTTTGTGCCTTCACCGCTTTTCTAATACTTAGAATATGAGCTAACGGTTTTAAACCGTTTGTGTAGATGACTTGCAGGTTAGGAATGCCGCCGAGCGAGGTGGAGGAGTGGACAGCTGGGGTCTCCGTACATTATAGGACGGGGATGTTTTTGGGTTATGTTTTCATATTGTGGTTTATGTGGTACGGTTTAAGTTTCGTATTGGAGTTGTGTTGTTTTGAGGACTCGGTTGAGTTTCCAATTTGTAGTTTCTTACTTTTCGGTTTCCGCATACATTATAAAAGTTTTGAGTTTGCCTTTATTTGTGCCTTGTTGGAAGGTCCGGTGAAATTGTTGTCAGGCTAAGGGTCGGGACCCATTGTGAGGTCTCGCCCGTAGCACTCCGAGTCCCGCAGATTTGGGGTGTTACAAAAGTGGTATCAGAGCCCTAGGTTGACAACAATGACACTCGCAATCTTTTTAAAGGCCGAATGAGGAATAAAACAGAACCCACACGGGTTCTGACTTTTCGTTTTTAAAATCATATGCATGAGTCAGGTTTTGGGTTAGAATGTACGGGACCACCAATCCTTCCGCAAACCTCGGCGACGCAGATCTCCGGATTGAAAATAGGTATATATAGTTATATATATGACCTTAGGATGTTGTGGATTTGTATGTACCTAGCTACGTATGTGGCCTTAGCATGTTTTGGACTTGTATGTTTTGATGTGCTTGATGGCAATGTTTACCTTTATGTTTTTAGAAGTTTATCATACGAGACTACATTAGTACCTACACGTTATACTTAAGTAAACTCTATACGCTATTAGATAGCACGTACGAGAGCTACCGCTTATGTAGGACCCGCCAAGGGTAGACCCCCTCTTTCTCCTACTGTCCCGAAACGGGGACGAGTAGGAAGACCTCCAGGCGCGAGAGGTCGGGGACGTATCCCCATTGCGGACCCGCCAGTTGTGGATCTACCAGTAGATAAGGTTCCCGTAGAGGACGTCTCCGAGAGCATCGTTCCCGAGGCTAGGGATAGGACCGTTGGGAGGTCCGGGCGCAGAGTTCTCCATCTGCCAGGACAAGGGGAGCATCCATTGGAGCTACCGTGTTTGAGGACTACGTACGACAAGAGCAATGGAGATAACAAACTTAAGTTCTTCGAGAAGACGCGTGGACAACTAAAGATGCGAATTGAGGAGGAGATGGGTGCCTTCTACACAAGGTTAAAGACGGTGTTCCATCACGAGAAGTGAAACTTTCCCTAGACGCTCCTAAGCTTTGGAGTCAAGATGAGAAACGTGATTGAACCAAGGGTGAAAGATGTAAGATACCGTAAGTTAAGCTTACGAGGTACCATCAAGTGAAGAGTCAACATTAAGAGAGTTATGAGAAGAATGGCAAGGTCGGGATTCACGCGGAGTTGACCGGTTTCCTTTATGACGATAAGGCGAAGAAACACCAAAAAGGAGAAAGTGTGTATAAATGATGATCCTAAGAAGATGAGAACAAGACGTGATGCTAACTAATGTTAGAGATTCTGAGAAGACGCGCTTACAAGACATCATGAAGCGCGGTTAAGCCTTGAAGGCGAGTCATGTGACTCAACAACGCCGAGAAGGGTATATTTATCGTGCATAAGGAAAAAGTAAGCGTGGAATGAAGAGTGGGCTAACGGAGTTTAAGGTACCCCGAGAGGGTAGCCTTCATGAGAATGGTAACATGGAAGCATAGGAGAATGGTAAGTCGTTGACGTAGGAGAAGGTCATTTACCAACTAATTGGTGACAACCGAGAACGCGCATGTGCGGGTGGTCTATGGATGAGTGTGGGGGGAGTAACCAGGCTGTGGAATCCAAAAGGAACGGTAACAAGAGCTTAGATTATATCTTAAACTCTTGTTTTGAAGTTGTTTAGGAGAACACCAGTTTGCGGGGAGAGAGACGGTTATCTCCATTTGTACATCGACTACAATGAGCCGAACAAGATTACAATGAAGAACAAGAACCCTCTTACCACGTGTAGATGATCTACTCAACCGGTTGCAAGGGTCGGTGGTCTCTTCTAAAATCGAGTTAAGGTTGATTGTCACCATTTGAGAAGTCGAGATTGGGGTAGTGCAAACATCTCATACTGAACAAACCATGGTCACTAGTGTAGTGATTTCATATGGGCTTACTAATGCCCGAATAGGACACTCTGGTCTACTCTCGAAGAAGAGAGAAGTTGTATGACCAGTTGTCTCGGGATGACAACCCCGAAGGATGTGAAAGAAGTTGCAAGTTTCTTGGATGGGCTGATCTTTACCGGATTAGTGGAGGGATTCTCCAAGTAACACCATCTATGGCTAACCTACTCCGGATGACGATGAAGTATTGAGTGGGACGAAAATGGACAATGGAGTCGTCGGGAGTTAAGAGGACATTCATTGGTGCAACTGTTCTGAAATTGCCTCGGAGTATGACCGGGTTGAGGTGTACAAGTGATTCTTCAAGAATGGTCTTGATTGAATATTGAGAGACGATGCAAGGGTCATAGAATACATGTCTCGTTAGTGGGAGCAGTACAAAGCAAAGTATTTTCATCGCTACTTAGAACTTGCAACAAGAGTTGAGGAAGCGTAACATCGAGTGTGGTTTGACAAGAACCAAAGCTAACGGTGTAAATTGGAAGTTCGATCTTCTTTGTGGAGACAAGCAAAGAAGAAACATAATGGAAATGTCGTAGTAGGATGGACCCGAGAAGGAAGTTGAGTTTCCGATACATCGGAACTTTTTGGAGATCTTAGCGCAAGTGGGGAAAGTGTTTTACCGGCTGACATGGCCGCCGAGAGTAGAAGGTGTTCATCTGGCGTTCAAGTGTATCAATCGAGAAAGGAGGACGTGCCGAAGACGGCATCCAGGACGAGATAAGACCATTATGAAGTTGTCGTGATGCCATTTGGCTCACGAATACTACCGCCGTCTTCATGGAGTTGATGAACGGCATCTTCATCGACTAGTTGGACCAGTTCGTGGTAGTGTTTATAGACGACATCTTAGTCTACTCCCGGAGTAGGAAGGAGCATGAGGGACACTTGAGGACGGTGCTTCGAGTCCTCCAGGATAGAGAGCTTTACGCTAAGCTCTCTAAGTGCGAGTTTTGGATGTCCGAGGTGGCATTTTGGGTCGTACAGTTTCCGCCGAGGGTGTCATGGTTGACCCGGAGAAGATAGAGTCCGTTTCATCATGGCAGCCTCCTAGGACGGTCAAGGAGGTGCATAGTTTCTTGGGCTTAGCGGGATACTACAGCCGTTTTGTGGAGGGTTTCTTAGTGATTGCACGACCGCTCACTTCCTTGCTGAGGAAGTCCACCAGGTTCGTATGGTCCGAGCCTTGTCAGCGCAGTTTCGAGGAGCTGAAGAGGAGGTTGACTTCCACTCTTATTTTAGCCCAGCCTGAGGGCATAGAGGACTTCGTGGTGTATAGTGACGCCTCCAAGCTAGGCTTGGGGTGCGTCTTGATGCAGAGAGGTAGGGTTATTGCGTACGCTTCTCGGCAGCTGAAGCCGTACGAGGAGAACTACCCCTACCCATGATCTTGAGCTAGCGGCAGTGATTCACGCCCTGAAGATCTGGCGACACTATTTTTACGGGGCTACATGCCAGATCGTCACAGACCATAAGAGTCTGAAGTATATATTCACTCAGCGGAAGTTGAATAATCTCCAGAGGAGATGGTTGGAGCTGATTAAGGAGTTTGACTCAGATATTTTGTACCATCCGGGGAAGGCGAAGTAGTCGCCGATGCTTTGGAGTAGGAGGAAACCTCGAGAGGAGGCTATAGCTCGGCTTACGGTTCAGCCACGGTTGCAAAGGGATTTGATCGGTTTGGAGTTGGATATCCGGTTCCCGGATACGGACTGTTATTTGTCCGAGTTGGAAATATTACCTGACCTGTCCGGAGATATCCGGCAGAAGCAGGAGGGATGTTCCATTTTGATGAAGATCCGGGACAGGATGTCCCGAGGAGAGGCACCGCAATTATCACAGGAGCAGACTGGCTACTGAGACGTCAAGGACGTATTGTGTATCGTCGGATCAGGAGCTGAGATAGCGGATTTTGCATGACGCCCATTCCACACCTTACTCGGTGCACCCAGGCACGATTAAGATGTACCAATACATTTGGAGATTTTATTGGTGGGGCGGGCTCAAGCCCAATGTAGCTACATATGTGGCCCGATGCACGACCTGCCAGCAGGTCAAGATCGAGCACAAGAGACACAGAGGAAAGGTTCACCCACTGCCCGTGCCGCAGTGGAGGTGGGAGGACATATCCATGGATTTCGTTACCGGTCTGAGACCGAGTAGGAGCTTCGACATGATAAGGGTAGTAGTAGATCGATTGACGAAGACCGCACGTTTCATCCCTATACGGGAAACGTGGCTGGTGGTTCGTTTAGCCGAGGAGTTTACCGTCAGATTGTGAGATTAGATGGAGTACCGAGGACCGTCATCTCGGACAAGGACGGGCGTTTTACCTCGAGGTGCTGGCACACGTCGATTGGGATGGCACCGTATGAGGCATTGTATGGACAAAAATGCCGTACTTCATTATGTGGGGGTGAGCCGGGGAGTTCTAGCGTTGTAACTCCAGATCAGGTACAGGACGACGTGGCTAGAGTTGCGTTGATCCGAGAGAGAATGTTGGCCGTGCAAAGCCGTCAGAGGTCGTATGCGGATAAGAGGCGTAGACCTCACGAGTTCAGGGTAAGAGCTCAAGTGTAGTTGAGGGTATACACACAGTATTTCATGTCTTTCAGCTGAGAGAGTACATACACGACCCGAGGCACATCATCAACCACGAGGACCTAGTGGTCGAGCCGGACCATACTTTTGCAGAGCACCCGATAGCAGTTTTAGAGCTGAGTGCGAGGCATCTTCGATCGAAGGAGATACCGATGCTGAGAGTGCAGTGGTCGAGGCGAGGAGCCGATGAGGCTACATGGGAGACGGAGGATAGTTCCTCCTAGTTTACGCAGATTTAGCGACGTTGATAGGACCGTCGGGCTAGTCCCGAGATCTTTCCTTGTTTGTTCTGTGTTTTATGTTATGTCGTGTTATGGCATGTTGTATGATTATATTGGTACCTTGCGAGGTCTGGACGTGATTCTATTCGTAGACTTGGATTAGTGACGATAGTGACATTTTATGAGTTCCACGTTGTTACGTGACGTGTTTGTCCGAGAGTGTTGGGTTAGCAAGTTTCGGAACATATCCGATGTCCTGATCATTTCTCTCGACTGTATTTTTATTAATTGGAGCTCCCAAATGCTCCAGATAATACCGGAGGGTAAAAATTATTCCCCGGAGGAAAAAGTGAAAATTTCCTCACAAGTTCAGAATTACATCAAGAACATAATGGTGGAATTCATATTCATCATTTACGCATTGTTTGCAAGTTATGAGTCAATTACTATCGATGATTAAGTTAATCATCATTAATTAGGATTAAGAAATCCTAGCTTTTACATCTCACCCCCCTTAAGAAAAGTTTCGTCCCGAAACTTTAGTACACAACTCGCGAGAAGACTGGCTCCATCAGTCACATAAATAAACTATCTTTGCATTTCATGCAACCATAGGTTATTACCACATTAGTGGGGGTCATCGAGCTCACACTAGGGAAGTCTATCACTTCCTAAGTTAACAAACACAAGCCAATGCAAATAAGCAAATAATGACATTAACACATAAGTTAGTGGAAAAGTTAAGTACTACTCTTTACCTCTTTCCAAATCGCTGAGCAAAGAGTTAAACACCTCTGGATAATTTTGTAACGCCCGGAATTTTATTAATTTTATTCCGGACTTAGAGCGCCTTGTAGGTTATCCCGTAGGTCCGAGATGCCGAGTGTCGGGATTTATTCCTAAGAAATTCCTGAGCCGACTCGTCGTTTTTTTTCCCCTTTTTCCCGCGTTCCGACCTTTCATTCCGAGTCGAAGTGACAAGGGGCAATTTCCGACCCCTCGTTCCGGGTAAAAGAAGACAAGATGGCTGTTGTCCCATCTAGGAAGCCTTGTCCCCTTCCCTCTCTCTCTCCTCTCTTTCTCTTTCACGTTACTTTCTCTTCCACACTCAACTCTTCTCCATTTTTGGCTCTCTTCTCTTCTCTTCTTCCATCTTGTTGAGGATCCTTGTGTATGGACTGCAGCAAGGGATTCCAGGTTGTTGGTAAGCTTCTTCCTCTCCCTCCCCTCTCTTCCTTGTTGTTTTTCCCTTCTTCTTCTTCCCTCCTACATCCATGGCCATGGATGAAGCTTTTGAGAAGTTTTTCCTCAAATTCTTGCATGCATGTGTTCTTAGCTCGATTAGGTCGAGGAGAGGTGCCTAAGACCAGTGGTGGGTGTTTGGAGAAGATCCAGCAAGAGAAGAAGCACTTGGGAGCCAAGGATCCACGATCGAAAACGAAGAGGACGACGTTCTGCAGTACGACCGCGGGGGTGGATCATCACGCCCGCGGGCTCGGCTAGCCGCAGGGGCGGCTCAGCACAGCCGCGGGAGCGGACCAGCACAGCCGCGGGAGCGGACCAGCACAGCCGCAGGGGCGGCCAACTTCGCCGCAGGGGCGGCCAGCACCGCCGCGGGTGCGGCTCGGCATGGTCGCGGGGGCGGCAGCGGACTCCGGCTCCAGGACAAGACCTCCGCGGGGACGGCTTCCTTCCGCCGCGGGTGCGGCCGGCAGCACCGCTGGGGGCGGCCTCTGGTTCCGCAGGGGCGGCTCCTGCTTCGCCGGGGCGCCGGCTTGACTCCGCGAGTGCGTTTCTTCGGTAGTAGGTTCCTCCTCTCCTTCATCCTTCGTTCATTCCTTAGATTTGTTGTTGAATCATGTAGTAGCATGCTTAGGATGGCCTAGAGTAGCTTGAGAATGCCACTTAGTGGTTGTGAACCTAGGAGCCCTTAAGGCTCGATGGAATTGTTGGATAGGGGCATGTGAGCATGATGGATCTTCTAGGCTAGCTTGTTCCGTTTTGGTTGAGGATTACTCTTGTGGAATTATGGACTGTTGTAGGTTGTTGCATGTGTTGAGAGTGTGATGAGTACTTGGTACCTAGGATGCATTCCTAGTTTGAGGGTTAGGTGATCTTGCGTAGATCACTAGAGTGAAGTCTAAGACTTCTTGAGTGTGAGTATGTATTGATATGCATATCTCTTGTGAAGTCTAAGTCTCCGGACTTACTTAGCTCGTATTTTACGTATTAGCATTGATGTGTGTTTGGTGGTGTGTGTTTATGTTCGTGTTATAACTATTAAACCGGTAAATAGGACCACCGACCTTATATGTATAGTTTGGCCCAAGTGTATGATAACGGGCGGTGACAATACTGCCTAGCCTTGCGTGGGTCTAGGGGATTCTCGGCGACTTGCCCGGCGGGTTAGATGGTCGGGTGCATCCGTACCATTCTTTGCCGGAGGGGGAACCGAGGCGAGACCACGGTGGTTCTCGTGTCACAACCGAAGTTGAATTAGAACGAAATACGACTTAATGATGTAAAGATAATAAAACGGACTTGCGTGTTTTATGATGTGTGATATGTATGTGTTTGTTCCTTCACCGCTTTTCTAATACTTAGAATATGAGCTAACGGTTTTAAACCGTTTATGTAGATGACTTGCAGGTTAGGGATGCCGCCGAGTGAGGTGGAGGAGTTGACATCCGGGGTCTCCTTACATTATAGGACGGGGATGTTTTTGGATTATGTTTCCATATTGTTGTTTATGTGGTACGGTTTAAGTTTCGTATTGGAGTTGTGTTGTTTTGAGGACTCGGCTGAGTTTCCAAGTTGTAGTTTCTTACTTTTCGGTTTCCGCATACATTATAAACATTTTGAGTTTGCCTTTATTTGTTCCTTGTTGGAAGGTCCGGTGAAATTGTTGTCAGGCTAAGGGTCGGGACCCATTGTGAGGTCTCGCCCGTAGCACTCCGAGTCCCGCGGATTTGGGGTGTTACAAATTTCTCTCCATGTGTGCAACTGTTTCCAATGTAGCTTTTTCCATCCCCCTTCGGGACCACTGAATCTTTACTAATGGAATTTGTTTGGTCCTTAACTTCTTCATCTTTCTATCTAATACAACCATTGGATATTTAGCAAAGGTCTGATCGGGTTCCACCTCATTATCATCATAGTTGAGTACATGGCTCGGATCCGGTTGATATTGTCTTAAATGTGATACATCAAATACTGGATGAACTCCATCCATAGCTGGCGGTAATGCCAAACGATATGCCGCTTTACCAATTCTTTCTAGAATCTCAAACGGTCCTATGTACCGAGGGCTCAACTTTCCCTTAATACCAATCGTCTGACTCCACGAGTTGGTGATACTTTCAGCCAAACTTGTGTCGTTATTCTAAACTCCAATGGACGTCGTCGCTTATCAGCATAAGACTTTTGTCTACTTTGCGCTGCAAACATCCTTTCTCGGATTAGAGCAACTTTCTCAATATCACTTTTGACTTTGTCTGGAGCTGTATCTATGACATCAGTAGGCTCATCCCAACACAACGGGGTTCGACATTTCCTTCCATACAATGCTTCATAGGGTGCCATTCCAATGGATGCATGCCAACTATTGTTGTGCATGAATTCAACCAATGGCAGATGATCTGGCCATACCAGGCCCCAATCAAGTACACAAGATCTCAACAAGTCTTCCAAAGTATGAATAGTTCTTTCTCACTGACCATCTGAATGTGGGTGAAACGCTGTTGTAAAATTGAACGTGGTTCCCATTACTTTTTGTACTTGATTCCAAAATCTAGAAGTAAACCGTCCATCTTGATCTGAAACTATGGTTTTAGGAACTCCGTGTAATCTGACTATCTGATTCACGAATTCCTCGGCCAATCTTTTTACAGTCCAACTTTCCTTGATTGGAATGAATCTTGTTTGTTGGTTAATCTATCCACCACCACCCATATGGAGTCATAACCTTTGCTACTACGTAGACTAGTTATGAAATCCATAGTGATGTGCTCCCATTTCCATTATGGTATCTCTAGTGACTGAAGTTCTCTTCCCGGTCTTCGGTGTTCAATCTTAACTTGTTGACATGTTTGACATCGTGCCACAAACTTGACAATGTCATTCTTCATACCCTTCTACCAGAAGTATGGTCTAATATCCCGATACATCTTATTTGATCCTGGATGTATGGAATATGGTGTTGTATGGGCTTCATCAAGAATCTTTCTTATGATCATATTGTCGTCATCTATAAAGAAGTCTGAACTCTCGCCATTTATGAGCATTGACCTCACCTTGGTCAGATCAGGGCAACTCATTTGTTTTTGTTGGATCTCTTCCAACCAAGTAGGCATTATCTCCAAGGTACATAGATACCCTTGATAATTCTGAACCCACACTTTGATGCCAATACGAATCAGATCCTTTTGTATCTCAGGTTGTGCAGTTAAACGGGCAATTACTTTTTCTTGAACTGACTTTCTGCTCAGTGCATCAGCAACCACGTTAGCCTTACCAGAATGATACAATATCTCCAAATCATAATCCTTTATTAGCTATAACCATCTTCTTTGCCTCATATTCAACTCTTTTTTAGTAAAGATGTACTTCAAACTCTTATGATCTGTCATAATCTTGCACGTTGTTCCAAATAAGTAGTGCCGCCAAATCTTCAGTGCATGAACTACCGCTGCTAACTCTAAGTCGTGTGTTGGGTAGTTCTGCTCATATTGCCTCAATTGTCTAGATGTGTAAGCTATGACTCTGTCATTCTGCATCAGAACACATCCTAGACCCATCTTGGAAGCATCACTATATACAATGAGCCCTAGAGTTCCATTCAGCTATGCTAACACAGGTGCAGTTGTCAATCTTTTCTTAATCTCTTTGAAACTTGCTTGACATTTGTTAGTCCATACAAACTTTGTTTTCTTCTGCAAAAGGTTGGTCATAGGTCTGGCTATGATGGAGAACCCTTCCACAAAACGTCTATATTATCCCACTAGTCCTAGGAAACTACGTATCTCCTTCACATTTTTGGGTGGTTCCCACGCTAGCACAATTTCAATCTTTGATGGATCAACTCTGACTCCTTCTGCAGTAATCACATGTCCCGAAAATGCAACTTCCTTCATCTAGAAATCACAATTGGATAGCTTGGCATAAAGTTTCTCTTTTCTCAACACTTGAAGTACTGCTTTCAAATGGTCTGCATGATCCTCCTTACTTCGTGAATAAACCAGTATATCATCTATAAAGACCACAACAAATCTGTCTAAGTATCCGATGAAGATCCTATTCATCAATTCCATAAACGCAGCAGGTGCATTAGTTAATCCAAATGGCATGACCACAAACTCGTAATGTCCATACCGAGTTCGGAATGCCGTCTTATGGATATCCTCCTTTTGAATCTTCAGTTGATGATAACCTGACCGCAAGTCTATCTTGGAGAAAACCGTCGCTCCTTGTAATTGATCCAACAAATCATCAATCCGTGGCAAAGGATATTTGTTCTTGATCGTTACCTTATTCAGTTCCCTATAGTCAATTCATAACCTCAAAGTACCATCCTTCTTCTTCACAAACAACACAGGCGCTCCCCATGGTGACACACTTGGTCGAATAAATTCTTTATCTGCCAATTCTTCTAATTGCTTCTTCAACTCAAGCATTTCCACATGCCCCATTCTATAAGCTGCTTTCGAAATTGGTCTAGTTCTAGGCTCTAGATCAATTCTAAAGTCAACTTGCCTCGTAGGTGACAATCTAGGTAGTTCATCTTGAAAAACATCATTAAATTCATGACAATTAGAATGTCTTTCAATTGAATCTTTCCTTCTTTCTCCAGAGCATAAAACAAATATGCTTCACAACCCTTCCTGATCAACAAACAACTTTCATAGCAAAAATCATAATCAATGGCTCTCGGGAATCACCTCCTTGGAACACATGACAAGTTCCGTCCTTAGCTAACATTGTTACTGTTAGTGTTTTTGCCTCTATCTTAGTCTTATACTTGATCATCCAATCCATGCCTAGAATCACATCATCACTATCCAATCGAGTAATAAGGAAATTCGTTGGCCATTTTACTTGACCTAACCTAAGAGGATATTGATGAATTTCCTTAGATCCCGATTCTCTATTACCATTAGGTAGTTTTACCGAGCATGGTATACCCTCAATGGTATCTAATCCAAGCTTAGTTACGCAGTCATCAGACATAAAAGAATGGGTAGCACCAGTGTCAAACAAAATCTTAACAGGTTGTGATTGGATCAAAGTCGTACATGTAACCATCTGTGTATCTTGTGCATTACTCCTTTTCAGCTCGATTGTCCTGAGTTAACTCTTTTCGTTCCCTGTTCTACGGTTCACACTATGTCCCTGCCCTTGCGGCCTCATCTGAGAACTCTGTTGTCCTGACTTATTCTGAGGGGTATGTTGTTGACTCTGTCCTCGTCCATAACTTCCACGTACGCTTTGACTTCTTTCTCCTCCTATATTGGGAGAAGATCCTTGAGAAGACATCGTTCCCCTAGTCCCACAAAACTTAGTCATGTTCCCCGGTTGACTACATTTGAAGCATGTAGTTAGACTTTTCGGACAATCCCTTTTGTAATGATTTGGGTCTCCACAATTAAAACACGCTCTTCCCTCACAGTTTGCTCCTGCCCGTGGTTGCGGAGGAGGCCTTGTTCCTTGATTCACGGTTTTCGTACTCGCATGTTTAAAGAAACTTGGAGTGGACTTATGTCTCTATCATCTACTAGTTCGGGAATCCACCTCTTTTCTAAAGCATTGTCTTGCTTCAAGATTTAGGGCTTTCTCTTGATACTCCAACAATGTCAGATCTTCAAAAGGTGACAACGCTAGACTGAGAGGTCGTCTCACCCTATTCTAAAACAAGCTTACCAATGATCCTTGTGTGGTGGCGTGGTGTCTTCTCACCCAACAATGTATACTTCTCATGGAATTTCTCGATTATCTCCATCATTATAGAATCTTCAATTGTTTCTTCCAAAAAAAGACTTCAACAGGTTAGTACGGATTGTAGTCGGGCAAAAGTGTGTCCGAATCCGACTCTTGAAAGTCTCATAATCCACAATGATTGCACGGATTCTCAGCCACCAACATACAACGGCATTCTGTAGAAAGGTTGCTGCAAGTTTTACCTTATATTTTTCTAGTACTCCTATGTCTCCAAAAGTCATGTCCAGGTGTTTCAACCACCAATTCACTTCCATCCCATGAGATCCAACAAACATTGGTACATCTCTCCACTTCATGGCCGTTAGCCACTTCTTTGAATGAAGTTCACTATCCTCATGTTCCACAAATGGAACCTCTAGTTCTTGGGGTTTAGTAACTCGTGCTTGCCCTTGCGCTTCTCTCATAGCAAAAGCTCGCTCTATTGCTATATTAATCATTTCTTGCATCTTCTCATCTCGTGCAACACGATGGGTAGAAGTACATGACCTCGAACTCCTACTATCAACATTGTTCTCCCGTACGTTCACTTCTAGCACGTTGTGCTCCCACTGGCACACTTGTAGTTTCTGCTCGTGGCGCACCCGCAATGAAGCTACAACTTTCTTGTCTCTTAGTCAAAACAGTCTTGGTTGTCATTTCAAGACTTTAACAAGCCGTAACATTCGAGATCGTTCTTTCATGAAACATATCCACTACGTATAGCAGTAGTGATATCAATCAAAACACTAGGAATCTTAAAAAGTTAGAGAGAGAACTACACTTACAGGGAGTCGCGCTGAGGAGTGGTAAGGCAGTGATTTTTCTCACAATCCCGACTATGCATATGATTTTTAATCACAAAAATAATAAAATGACAATTTCAAAACATTTTCCAAAACTTAACTTCATATTTCAAAACCAACCTGGACTAGGTTGTAGTTAGGTTGAACTGTCATGTCTCATCTCAGATCACATGTGCTCTTGTTGTCAACCTAAGCTCTGATACCACGTTGTAACGACCCGGTTTTTAATAACCCAAGTTGCAACTTGGCTAGGGACCACACAGTGGATCTCATCAGTTAGCCTAACAACAACATCACTTATAATACCTTACAACAAGAAGCACGAACAAATAATGAAAACATTCAACGTGTTCTATAAAAGTTTACATAACAAAAAACATGCCCATGCATGCACCCTAAACGACAACATAAGTGTTATAGATGTAAAAACACAACTGCCGTTCTGCAAAAACAACATTTGACAACGTTGTACACCGACAAGTGTACACCTCCCGCCAACAAGCGAGAAACTCAAAATAAAACAACCAACCCCTGTGAGATCACTACCCCGGCGGACCACTTCCAGCAGCTGACGTCCCTGCAGCGTCCCTGTGAGCAGGAACACCTAAAAGATGTCGGAATAAACCGTTAGTTCAAGATCATAATTTTTGTCCACGAGAGATTCTACTAAACACATATACAATATATGCAACACATCAACCTAGCCATACTATATGCACATGCACCTATGGCCGGAACATTCATTTACATGTTTATTATAGGTCGTGATACCATCTTATTAATTCATTTGCACTCTGATCTTCCAAGGATAATTACCGACTTGGCCTTAACTTCGAAAGAAACGCGAAAAATTGGTATCGAAATGAAGAGAATGAAGAGAGGAATCCGAAACTCAAACGGAATTGAAATCGGATTACAAACGGAGAGTAGATCTGAGTTTGAAGGTTGAGAAAAATCAGAGCTTTTACGAAGAAATGTGAAATGAATGAATTTAAATGAATTTCCGCTATTTATAGCGAAGACGGTAATTATTCTTTAGCGAAGTCGATAATTATCATTTTATCGTTCCGAATGCGGTTTGAGCCCATTCCCAAAACTTCTCGAAATTGAAGCGATAAATCCGGAATATTGTGTGGATAATTATTACACAATTTCCTCAGCAAACGCAAAATCCTAAGCCGCCTTTCTTAGCGCTAAGAAACAAAATAGCGACTCTTTTGGCCGTTTTGCCTTTTCATATTAGTTAACATCTAGGACATATCCGATGTCCTGATCATTTCTCTCAACTGCATTTTTATTAATTGGAGCTCCAAATGCTCCAAATAATGCCGGAAGATAAAAATTATTCCCCGGAGGAAAAAGTGAAAATTTCCTCACAAGTCCAGAATTACACAAGAACATAATGGTGGAATTCAAATTCATCATTTACGCATTGTTTGCAAGTTATGAGTTAATTATTATCGATGATTAAGTTAATCATCATTAATTAGGATTAAGAAATCCTAGCTTTTACACTTAGGTAACTATTTTTCTTACCATTTATATAATTCATGAAATGAAATTGGTAGAAGTTAATACCTCATCAATTTTTTGAACTCTAATAACATAGGTATCTCATCAGTGTCGAATACCCATGTTGTTGATGTGCTAGAAACATATAATTCATCTAATATGATGTTTTACGTTAGTATAAGCATAGAGGTTTAAAACTCCCTTGATGAAATTACTAATATATCAATTAGAAAAATAAGAATTGGAAAATAGTGGTAGTGTACTCTTATATTCTTTAACATTCACAACAACTAAAATGATGGAGTACATATTTTCTTGGGATGGGTTCCTTTGGAGAAGTTCATCTTCTAAATCACCCCATAATGTAACTCTGAGCCTTCTTTCCCTTTATTTTAAATAATAATTGAATTTTTCATTCAACTTGAATACTTAAAGAAAAAAAGGTTGTTAGAAACTCGTAAATTAAAAGAGAGTCATATGTATCGTTAATAAGATGAAATTCTAGAGCCCTGGAATCAGTTTTTTGATTTGTTGTCTTTCCAACCGTCTTCACTTTTCCAACATTTGTAACGCAACCTATAACATTTGTCAGCAAATCATACATAAGCTTTTCTAAGTTAGAATAAACATAAACAATGTGTAAGAGTCTTAGTCTTTTGGAGCTGAGTTGGACTTAGCCGCCCCTGCGGGTGCATTGCGCCGCCCCTGCGGCTTGCCCTGTAAACCGTCCCTGCGGCCAAAGCGCCCGCCCCTGCGGCTTTCTGCGGCTGCAGCCAGCATTGTTGACCTTGGACCGTGCTTTACCTTCCTTCCCTCTTTAACCTATTCCTTTTCTTTGGGAGCAAGGGTTCCTGCATTTCTTCAGCTATCCTCACGATCTTCTTCTCTTTCCTTTCTCCTTTGAGCTTGTTCTTGATTTCCCTTAAGTTTGAAAGAGAAATTGTGTGGCTTTGGATGATGATGATGATGTTGCGTGTTGATGCTCAGCTTTGAGAGCCAACTGAGAGTGTTGGTGTTAATACTTCCTCCTGCATAGAATCACAATAGTGGTGAGCTTCCCTTTCTTCTTCTTTCTTTCTTTCTTTCTTTCTTTCTTTCTTCCTTCTTTCTTTTCCTTTCCTTAGCTTAGGATTAGATGTGCTAGGCACGTTTTGATGTTTGTATGTGTATATATATATATATATGTGTTTGGCTGTGGAATGGTGAAGACGTTAATTCATCACCTGAAGAGTCGAAGAGAAGTCGGGGAACTACGTTATGCATTGTCCCTGCACCCGCACCAAAGAGCCGCCGCCCCTGCGGCCACGGTCACCGCGCCTGCGCCAGAGTGTCTCCGCGTCTACGCTTGCCTTTGCTTCGCCCCTGTGTCCCTCTCATCACGCAGGTGCGTCTTGTACAGGATCTACCTAGAGTGTAAAGATCCTTTCCTTTCCTATTATGAGGGTTAGTAGCATGCTAGGTATATGTATGAGGATAGAATGATGATGAGTTTGATATCGATATTTGCCGGTTATGGCTTTGAGGTTTAGTCGATTATCGAGGTTTATAGGTTGGATATGATCCTTATGGATCCCTTGGGTCAAGGTGTGACCCCTTTGATTGATAGGAGATTTGATATCTCTTTATGCCTTGTTATTAGGCAGTGTTGTCCTCCGGATCGGAGTTTATCGTGGTTGAGGTTATTTTGAGGTTGAGGTAAGTCCATAGGACTTACTTAGCTACCATCCTTATATCGGATGTATGCATGAATGGTGTTTGTTATATGCTTGATAGCATATCACAACTTGCCCTTACATCCCGCTGGGAGTTTAGGAGGTTCTCAGTGGATAGGCCGGATCTGGTACACGGGACGGGCACCTACCACTCCTATAGGGTATACGGGAAAGTGTTACCATATTACCACTCCAGCTAGCAACAACACCGAGAGGCGAGGATTATATGTTCCTCGTGTCACATATATTCATATACATCTATATACATATACGATTTGAGTGTTGGACTTTATAAAGATAATTAACCAGGTAAATGTGTGACAACATGATTATGTGTTATGATTCCTTGACTTGTGTTTGTGCTTATGCATTATCTTATATATGAATGGTTAGCTAATGGTTTTATACCGTGTTGTAGATACTTTGCAGGTTAGGAGAACTGCAGAGTGATCCAGATGGGATGATCCACTGAGGGCTCCGTACACTAGGATTGTATGTGAGGGATATGGGTGATTTTATGATGTACGGATATATGTTTTAGTTTGTACTCAACGGTCTTTTCTAAACCCTTTTTATATGTACATATTACAGTTTGATGTTTGGTTTTAATCTATCTGTGCCTTGTTGTAAGATCCAGTGAACTTGTTGTCAGGCTAGGGTTAGGATCCATTGTGAGATCCTAGCCCAGTAGCGCCCCAAGTCCTACGGATTTGGGGTGTTATAAAGTTGGTATCAAAGCCTTAGGTTGATAACAATGGCACTTGCAATCTGCAATAAAGGTTGGATAGATAAATAAACAGAACCCGAAAAAGGTCTGACTTTTCAAAAGGTTTTGGTTTGAAATGAGTACAAACGTTTTTGGGATAGTGTGTACGAGAAGTCATCACCCCTCTAAAGACCTCGACAGTATATATATATATATATATATATATATATATAGATATTACCTTATGTGATGTTGTGATGGACTTATATATCTATACATATGGCATATATATAGCCTTCTAAGTTAAGTTTATATACCTAGCAGATGGTTCAGACTAGAGCCTTATCTGCAGTTGGACGAGGTAGGGGTAGACCCCCTCTTCCTCCAGTAGTTAGAGGATGGGGTCAAATTCCCGGTGTTGATTCACGTGCAATGGAGGAGATTCATGAAGATGTTGTTGAGAGTGCCGTTCCTGAGACTGGGAACTGTGTAGCTAGGAGACAGAGACCACAGCGAGTCCAGTCAGATGACTCGGATCATGTCTCTTTCGGGACCTGAGTTCCGCGCGTATATCAGACGAGTGGAGGAGGCTGCTAGAGCAGGTAGACGTGCCCCGAATCTACCGGCACAGGAGGGATCATCTGAGAGATCCCATGGAGCTACTCAGGTGCTAGTGGTACAGGCACATGTTGCTGAGATTGCTCGAGTTTTAGAGGAGAATAGAGGGCCTCGACCAGATACTTGGTTGAAGGCATTTCATCAGATAGGAGTACCCCTTTTCTCTGGGAAGGTAGAGTTAGAGGTTGAATTGTGGATCGGACATGTAGACTTAGCTCTTGAGTCTATTAGATATCCAACAGACAAACAAATAGAGTTAGTGCAGACTCTATTCACAAATTTAGCACAGCAATGGTGGAGGTTTGTACGGGGTCAGGTTACCAGTTATGACCAGATGAGGAGTTTGATCAGAGAGCGTTTCTGCCCTGCCTCATTGAGGAGAGAGAACCTGCGGGATTTTGTTGAGGCCGGCTTTGAGGATGTACCAGTCTTTGAAGCTATCAGGAGATTTCAAGAGGAGTTGGCTTTGCTGGGTCCAGCTGCACCTCCTGCAGATCAGCATGTATATCTCTTTTTCCGACGCCTGAGGGATGCTACCCGGACCTACATGGCGGGATTTCACTGTGATTCCCTGATAGACTATCAGTACAAAGCTTCTAACTATGAGAGGGAGCGGGTTGGACAAAGGAGAGCTTCTCAGACCGGAGGGTCTGAGAAGAGACATCGGACTGGGCAGACTAGTGGTGCTGGTGGAGCTGCTAGTTCAAGGCGAGGTCAGGGACGCCAGAGTTATCCCTCATCTGCACCGGTTACAGATAAGGGACGACAGTGCTTCAACTGTGGTAGTTATGGACATATACGACCAGAGTGCACGAGGCAGACAGTGACTTGCTACACTTGTGGCAGACCGGGTCATAGAGTTGCCTTCTATAGACATGGTGGAGCTTCATCACAGCAGGGTTCTTCTCTTGCTAGTGCAGCAGGGGGTGGGCAAAGACCACCTTAGCAGTAGACATAGGGACAACAAAGAGTCCCAGATCTTCCTACTACTCAGGGATCTGCTTCTGGGTCGAGTAGAGGTAGAGGTCATGGTGGGAGTACCACTGACACTAGAGGAGCTCATGGTAGAGCTTTTGAGCTGAGGAGTGCAGAGGAGCCAGCTGCACCGACTACTACAAGTACCATTCTGATTCATGGTTTACTTGTTAGAGTTTTATTTGATACCGAAGCTACGCATTCTTTTATATCTGATGCATGTGTTTAAGCGTTTGAGTCTAAATACGATTGAGGGGATACCCTTTAGTATAGCGTTACCAAATGGTAGTAGGGTCAAAGGTACCTGTGAGATTCGTGATTGTCCCATTTTTGTAGGGACTCGTGTGTTACTAATTGACTTCTTTGTCATGCCATTAGAGCATGAAGAAGTCATTTTAGGTATGGATTGGATGGATAGACACCATGCAGTATTAGATGTGGGTAGGAGGATTGTGACACTCTCTACCGAGTTAGGTCAGATAGAGGTTTTCTGAGGTTGGGATCTTGGGAGGACAGGCATGGTGATCAGTGCAGTACGTGCAACGAGGTTGATTGCACAGGGTTGTGAGGCCTTCTGGTGTTATGCCATGAAGGAGGTGGAGAGTCCAGTGTTAGAGGATATTCCAGTGGTCTGCGAGTTTACAGATGTGTTTGTTGAGTCGTCCAGTTTGCCGCCTCAGAGGAGTGTGGACTTTGGTATTGAGTTAGAGCCTGGTACGAGACCGATCTCGAAGGCCACAAATCGGATGGCTGATAGGTGATGGAATCACTATCAATTTAGGTAGTTTTTAGAGTCGGTTTTATGTTTTTGAGTCATATTATGTTACTAATGCCTTGATCCAGATAAAAGAGTCAAAATGAAGCAAAAGAAGGTATTAGCAACACTTAGGAGTTGAAGAAAAGAGACGTAGACAAGTTTCTGGTGTCTCACCGCCTCCGCGGCGAAGTGTCACCGCGCCTGCGGTGACACCCTTGCCGAGTGCCGCAGCCAGCGGCATCACCTGCGTTGGACGAAGCATGTCACCGCCCCCGCGGCCGCCTCTGGCCGCCCCTGCGGTGACAACCCTGAAGACCCATGACGAGCGTTGCGGCCAGCACCTTCGCCCACGGCCAAGAAGAGCCTATCACCACCCGCGCGGCCGCCTTTGGCCGCCCCTGCGGTGACCCGTCCTGAAGAAGCAAAGACGGCGCCCCAGCGCCCTTGCCTGCGGCCTTGCCAGCGGCCTTGTGAAGCCGAAGATCCAGTGTCACCGCCCCGCGGTGACTCTGGGCCGCGCCTGCGGATCTTCACCAGAAACGCCCAAAGTTAAAGAGTCAGACGTTTCAAAGAGCATTGAAGAACCCGCCCCCGCGGGTGTTACGAGCCGCCCCTGCGGCCAAGAAGAAGATGGAACGTTTTTGCCTAAACCGCGCCTGCGGCGCCCTTGACCGCGGGTGCGGGTTAGCGTCAGAGGACTTTACTTGGCTGTTTTCGTCGGCTTTAAGGCCTTAAGTGTGGCTGTTTGCACAGACTTTAATCCATGCTTTATGGTGGCTGTTTGCACAGCCTATTTACTCCTTTTTATGCATTTTGTAGTATAAATAGAGCCCTTGGCTATAGCTATTTTCATCTCATTTTCCACCCAAAAACCTCTATTTTCTAGTGTCTTTTGTAATGAGTTTCTAAGCTCCCTTGGCTACATTGGGTTGATTGAAGCTACATTACTATTTGGTTGTAAGTTCTTCTAATATAAGTTTAAGTTCATTATCCTTTGTGTTATTGTCCTTAGTCTTTAACTTATGTTTGCATGTTTTTATCCACTTAGATTGATCACCTTAAGTGTACTAATGCATGTAAAATGCTAGGATTAATTGATTCCGGGTTCGGGTCCTTAATCTAGTAGCAAACCCATAGGTAAAAACTTGTTGTGATTATCTAAGGGAAAGGAAAATAACTATAAAGAAAGATTTAACGGGTTGTTTTATTCTTCTTTATATCTCTTTATCTTTATTAGAATGCTAACTTGTGGTTTAATCATGTAGGTTTACGGATTAATAAGCTAGTTAAGTTGTGTTAATGCCGGTTGACTTAACACATATCTACGATCGAGATGAGAACATCGGTGAACAACTTATAAAAAGAATCAACCAAGTAGTGTGTATGCTAAGATCCAACCTAGTGTAGTTCTTTAAATCAACTTTTCACCAACTTTATAATTGTCTTTGTCTTGTTTTATTTCAATCCAAATCCCCTCCCCCCATTTGTTACCAAATCAATATTTAAAATAATAAAAACTCGATAAACTCCCTTGGGTTCGACCCTTACTTAATCACTATACATTGGTTAGTATTAAGTTCGGATTTAACTTGATAAGTTTATAATATCGACCTTAAGGAAATACGCTTGTCAATGGCGCCTATCGAGATGTTGAAGCTGAAGAAGTAACTCGAGGAGTTGGCTGAGAAGGGTTTCATCCGCCCTACCGTATCCCCGTGGGGAGCACCTATCCTCTTCGTGCGGAAGAAGGACGGATCGTTGAGATTGTGTATTGATTACAAAGAGCTGAACAAGGTGACCATCAAGAACAAGTATCCATTGCCCCGTATTGATGACTTGCTAGATCAGCTTCAGAGAGCGACAGTGTTCTCCAGGATTGACTTGCGCTCAGGGTATTACCAGTTGAGGGTGAGGGAGCCGGATGTGCACAAGAAAGAATTTCGGACCAGATATGGACACTACGAGTTTGTAGTGATGCCATTTGGGCTTACGAATGCCCCAGTAGTTTTTATAAAGTTGATGAAAAGCATATTCATCGACTTCCTGAATTAGTTTGTGGTGGTCTTCATAGATGATATTTTGGTGTACTCTCACATAAGAGAGGATCATGCAGGACAGCTGAGGACGGTGTTACAGGTTCTACGAGATAGAGAACTTTATGCTAAGTTCTCTAAGTGTGAGTACTGGATACCAGAGGTAGCATCCCTAGGTCATATTGTTTCCGCCGAGGGGATCAAGGTTGATCCGGCGAAGAATGAGTCAGTAGCAGCATGAACGACACCGACGAACGTCAAGGAAGTACGTAGCTTTCTTGGCCTAACCGGTTATTACAGACGCTTTGTGGAGGGATTTTCTGTGATTGCCCGTCCACTGACGAGTCTACTGAGAAAGACTACCAGATTTGTATGGTTTGATTAGTGTATGCAGAGTTTTGAGAAGCTGAAGAGACGTTTGACTTCTGCTCCTATTTTGGCACAGCCAGAGGGTACATAGGATTTTGTGGTATACAGTGATGCATCCAAGCTAGGCTTGGGATGTGTGTTGATGCAGCGAGGCAGAGTGATTGCATATGCATCTAGACAGCTGAAGACGTATGAGAAGAACTACACGACTCATGATCTGGAGTTGGCAGCGGCAGTTCATGCACTGAAGATCTGGAGATATTACTTGTATGGTGCTACATGTCAGATCTTCACAGACCATAAGAGTCTGAAGTATATTTTCACGTAGCGGGAATTGAATAACCGTCAGCATAGATGGCTTGAGCTGATCAAGGCCTTTTATCTGGAGATTTTGTACCATCCGGGGAAGGTGAACGTGGTCACCGACGCCCTGAGCAGGAAGACGCTTCGAGAGCAGGCGATTGCGAGGCTGACAATTCAGCATAAGTTACAAAGGGATCTGGTTTGGCTAGAGTTGGATGTCCAGTTTCCTTATGAGGACGCCCAGTTGAGTACTTTAGAGGTTCTTCCTGATTTGTTAAGTGAGATCCAACAGAAGCAGGGGACCTGCCCGATCTTGATGAGGATCTGAGAGAGGATGTCCCATGGTGAGGCACCACAGTTCTCCATTGGAGCATATGGAGTGATAAGACGCCGCGATCGCGTCTATGTACCCGCTGATGCGGATCTGGGACAGAGGATATTACAGGAGGCTCATTGTACGCCTTATTCAGTGCACCTAGGTACGAGTAAGATGTACCAGGATTTGAGACGTTCATATTGGTGGGGAGGGTTGAAGCCCGACGTGGCCAGATTTGTGGTACAATGTGCGACCTGTCAGCAGGTCAAGATCGAGCATTGTAGACCTGGAGGTGAACTCCATCCACTGCCTATACCGCAGAGGAAGTGGGAGGACGTCACCATGGATTTTGTGACTGGGTTGAGACCGAGCAGGAGCTTTGATGCCATTTGGGTTATAGTGGACAGACTGACGAAGACGGCACATTTTATCCCTATTCGGGAAACGTGGCCAGTAAGCAGATTAGCTGAGGAGTACATTAGACATATAGTGAGACTCCATGGTGTACCGAGGACGATCGTCTCAAACAAAGATGGGCGATTTACCTCGAGGTTTTGGCAGCAGATTCAGACTGCCATGGGGACGAGTTTGCAATTCACCACTACGTTCCATCCTCAGACAGATGGTCAGTCAGAGAGGACCATTCAGACACTGGAGGATATGCTGCGAGCTTGTGTGTTGGATTGGGGACAAGTGTGGACGGATCATCTCCCACTAGTTGAGTTCTCATACAAAAACAGCTGACATGCATCAATTAGTGATAACATGATTTATCGATATGTTTCACTCATGCATTTAGTTAGATTTCCCTTTTCCGCATTCATGTTTTAGCCTTAGTTTGTGCCATTTATGCTTGTTTAGTTCTACTTTGCAAGAATAGATGTCTACACACACTATTTGTGGCTTTGTAGGTGATTTGACACATTTTGGAGCTAAAACGACGTATCTGAGGATCAAGCCTCGAAGTGGACGCATTGGAGCGAGCTACGTGCACGGGAAAGGCTAGGAATCGAGCTAAAGACGCGAGGAATCGAGCTAAAGGCGCGAAGGAACGAAGAAGACGGAATCCCGGACCGAGATGGCCTGATCTCGGGCCGAGATGGACTAATCTCGGCTGAGATCCATTGATCTCGGGCCGAGATCCATAATTTCGGTCGATGTGGAAAGTTTTTGTTGTGAAATCTCGGTCCCGATCTCGGCCGAGATTTTTGACCGAGATTTTTTTGACCGAGATTTTTGACCGAGAGTTTCTGTTCGGCGATTTTATTTTATTTTGGGTTTTTCCTCTTGGTGCCCTCAAGGTTTGAACTTTTCCTCTTGGTATCCACTAAGTTTTAAAATTCCTCTTGGTACTCTCATGGTTTCATTTGTTTCCTCTTTATACCCATTCTTAATATATTACACTATAAATTCATTATAAAATAATAAAAAAATACATAAAGTTAAAATTAATTATGAATCATTAAATTTAGAAATAATAAATTTATAATATATTTATTTTTTAAAACTTTTTTCAATAAAAAAAATTCAGAATAGTATATTTAAAGATAATTTTATTATTTGAATTAAAACAACAAATATTATTTTTATATAAAATAAAATATATAAAATTAAAATAAAAATAGATCATTTTTGAAAAATATAAGGGTCTAGAATATATATAAATATAAAAAAAATTATTTATTTTGAATTTAATTATTTTTCAATTTTTTTAATTCGAAAATTTAAAAAAAATCTTTTGTTTTAATCTTATTTTTTAGTTTAAAATATAATTTTCCATACTCTTAGATTTTTTAAAAAATGAATTTTTTTACTAATTTTCGAATTAAAATAAATTGTAGAAAATTAAATATAAAAATAAATAAAAATTTACTATATTTTAAAATTTTCTAGACTCTTAAATTTTTTTAAAAAAATTATTTCTTCTTAATTAATTTTTATATTTTATTTTAAATCGAAAATATAAAAAATTAACTAAAAAATAAAAATTATCTTTAAATTTATTTTTCTGAATTTTTTTACTTTAAAATATATAAACTACCTATATTATAAATTTATTAGTTTAAAACTTAATGAGGTTATAATTAGTTTTTAAATTATTTTTTTGAATTTTTATTATTTTATAATGAATATTTAATGCAATATATTAAGAATGGGTATAAAGAGGAAACAAATGAAACCATGAGGGTATCAAGAGGAATTTTGAAACTTAGTGGATACCAAGAGGAAAAGTCCAAACCTTGAGGGCACTAAGAGGAAAAATCCTTTTATTTTTGGATCAGTTTTGGCCCAACCCGTCCTTTGGAAGGTTGTTGCCTATAAAAGGAAAGTTCTAGGTTATTTCTAAGGGTCCGATTTAGTCCGAATTAGTCCGTTTCTTTTAGGGTTAGGTTACCCCATAGGGGGGAGCCGCCTCTCTTCTTCTTCCCTTCTTCTTCTCCATTGTTCTTCATAGTTTAGCTTCAAGATTCATACTTTTATATTCAGTTTTGTTTGGAAGACCTTGCTGGATTCGAGATTTGTCAAGATTGGAGTTTTCCATTTATTGAAGTTAAGTTCTTTTATTTCCCTTTGTTATTTCTTTATTTGTCTTTTGATATGATTGTTATTGGCTAGAACCTTGAGGTTCCAAGGTTGACAGAGATTTGTTTATGCCTTTGATTATGATGGATTAGATTGTGCTTTGTTTTGGCTTTGACTTGCTAGAATCCTAATAGTTGGCTTAGACTTGAATCTAGGTAGAACCCTTCTAGCTAGTAACCTAAGTTGGAATTGAGACTTATTTGGTGAATTCCTTCATAGATACATGAGAGACTGATCATAGGTAATAAAGGTTTATCCTTTATTGGTTGAATGTGCTTAGATTCCTTGCTAAGTAGGGTAATACCTGAGACTTACCCGGTAATGGTTTACCTTTCCCTTAGTTTGTAGTCTAGTTTGTTTAGCATTTCCTACCTCTCTACCTTGAGACTTACCCGGTAATATAGGTAGTTGGTTTGGAACTAGATAGTCTTGAGACTTACCCGGTAATAGACTGTCAGCCTAGAAATGTTCATCCCTGTGGCTTTTCTATCATATATCTTTATGAGTCTTCTTGAATCTATATGCATAAACAATGACCTTGAATCCTTGGAATCCATTTTCTTTCCTTTAACTTGATTATCTTTGTTTTCCCTTTTTATTTGTTTGTTTTGACTTTCAATCAACAGTGACAATTGATTGCGAGTTCTTTAAAACCTTTTCAAAACCCTTTTGATTTTTTTCCCTTATCTTTTCCAACCTCCTGTCTTTAATTGAGATATATCCTATATTTAATCATTGCTGCATATTAATCCCCTCAGTCCTTGAGATCGACTCTGGAATACTTACTTTTACTGTGATTGACCCATACACTGTGGGTTTGTTGTAATTTAGGAAATTATTACAGGTTTATAAATTTAAAACTATCCCTTCCTAGTTTTGTTATCTTGTGAGTCTTTATCATTATTGATAAAGGTTTATAGGGGTGTAAAATCAGCGAACAATTAGGATGGCCCCATATGAGGCACTGTATGGACAGAGATGTCGCACGCCGTTATGCTGGGATGAGCCGAGTAGTATTAGTGGGCTGACACCTGATCAGGTTCAGGATGATGTTGCTCGGGTAGCACTGATTAGAGAGAGGATGCTGACTGCACAAAGCCGTTAGAAGTCATATGCAGATAGGACGCGTAGACCCCTAGAGTTCAGAGTAGGAGCCCATGTGTGGCTGAGAGTGTCTCTGACACGAGGTGTTGGACGTTTTGGCATTAAGGGGAAGTTGAGCCCCCGATATGTCGGACCGTTCCAGATTCTGGATCGAGTTGGGAGCGCAGCATACAGATTAGCTTTGCCTCCGAGATTTGAGGGTGTTCACCCTGTGTTTCACGTGTCTCAGTTGAGGGAGTATATACCAGATCCGAGACACATTGTGAGTTATGATGATTTGGTGGTCGAGCCGGATCACACCTTTGTTGAGCACCCGATTGCAGTTCTAGAACGAGGTATGAGACGCCTGCGTTCGAAGGACATTCCTATGCTGACGATATAGTGGTCAAGACGAGGACCTGATGAGGCTACATGGGAGACTGAGGATAGTATTCAGAGGAACTATCCAGAGTTTTACGCCGAGATAGATGTACCTGTAGGATTGACGAGTAGATCTTAGTACTATCTTGGTGAGTGTTGTGATTATGTGCTTATATGCTATGATGTGTTTATTTTCGTACTAGCTATGATGTGATTTACGATCTTATTAGATCTTGATGTGTTAGCGCGATTGATGATTATAGCTGGAGATGGTTCTTTTCATCCATGCTATTGGGATGTGATTAGGGTTTAGCTGGAGATGGTTATTCCTCCATGCTATTTTTGATGGACATAGTATTGCTCGAGATGTTTTTCCTCCATTCTCTTCTGTTATGAGTATGATACGGCTAGAGATGTTTTTCCTCTATGCCTTTGCGATATGATTATGATTCGGCTAGAGATGTTTTTCCTCTATGCCTTTGTGATGCGATGATAGTATGGCTAGAGATGGTTTTCCTCTATGCCTTGGATAGTATAGTGATCTTATTGCTAGAGATGATGACTTCCTCCGTGCTTGTGTTGAGGTTATAGAGTGATATAGGTTGATACCTTATGAGCGGAGATGTGATGCCTCCGATAGAGAGAGTTATACCTCGGCTTCTGAGTCCGAGTGGTTTTAGGATTTCACAAGTTTCGGGATGAAACTTGTTTTTAGGGGGGTGAGATGTAAGAGCCTTAGTCTTTTGGAGCTGAGTTGGACTTAGCCCCCCTTGCAGGTGCATTGCGCCGCCCTTGCGGCTTGCTTTGTAAACCGCCCCTGCGGTCAAAGAGCCCGCCCCTGCGGCTTTCTGCGGCTGCAACCGGCATTGTTGACCTTGGACTGTGCTTTACCTTCCTTCCCTCTTTAACCTATTCCTTTCCTTTGGGAGCAAGGGTTCCTGCATTTATTCAGCTATCCTCACGATCTTCTTCTCTTCCCTTTCTCCTTTGATCTTGTTCTTGATTTCCCTCAAGTTTGAAAGATAAATTGTGTGGCTTTGGATGATGATGATGATGTTGTGTGTTGATGCTCAGCTTTGAGAGCCAGCTGAGAGTGTTGGTGTTAATACTTCCTCTTGCATAGAATCACAGTAGTGGTGAGCTTCCCTTTCTTCTTTCTTTCTTTCTTTCTTTCTTTCTTTCTTCTTACTTTTCCTTTCCTTAACTTAGGATTAGATATCTAGGCACGTTTTGATGTTTAAATGTGTATATATATGTGTGTGTGTGTGTGTGTTTGGCTGTGGAATGGTGAAGACGTGAATTCATCATGTGAAGAGTCGAAGAGAAGTCGGGGAACTACGTTATGCACTGTCCCCGCACCCGCGCCAGAGAGCCGCCGCCCCTGCGGCCACGGTCACCGCACCTGCGCCAGTGTGTCGTCGCATCTGCGCTTGCCTTTGCTTCGCCCCTGCGTCCCTCTTATCACGCAGGTGCGTCTTGTACAGGATCTACCTAGAGTGTATAGATCCTTTCCTTTCCTATTATGAGGGTTAGTAGCATGCTAGGTATATGTATGAGGATAGAATGATGATGAGTTTGATATCGATATATGCCGGTTATGGCTTTGAGGTTTAGTCGATTATCGAGGTTTATAGGTAGGATATGATCCTTATGGATCTCTTGGGTCTAGGTGTGACTCCTTTGATTGATAGGAGATTTGATATCTCTCTATGCCTTGTTATTGATAGGAGATTTGATATCTCTTGGGTCTAGGTGTGACTTCTTACCGATGAGATTATTGTTTTCAGATAACCGAATGTCCTCAAATTGGACTATATCAAATGGATATCGAACAAAACTAGTAGTGTCCCTCTCAATTCTAGTAACAATAGTAGACCCATCAAGTTCAATAATTTGATTGTTGTTCCTGACAATGCGAAAAACGTCTTTGTTAGGCAAGACGGTAAATTTCTTCAAGCGATATATATCTCCTTCAACTAATTTTGGGATAAAACAATGAGCAACATTGCTTTTTGTGGTAGAATGTATCACATTTCCCTTTATAGGGTAAAGAAAAATAAAAGTTAGTATGAATCTAGTAGTGTAAATGAATATTAAAAAAGTTATTATTAGCTAGATCATACCATATTGTCCGAGAAGATGTAATCTCTCCCCATGTAATGTATGTGCCAAATACGTTCTAGACATCCCACTTACGAGATAGCAACACTTCAATCTCATAATCAGTTCCTTGAACTAATTGGTTAATTTGTGTGGACACTTTGAAAGTTGATTGGTGAATCATTTTATGAGTAGAAGGTAATTTAGCCAAATTGTGTGAGATGGAAATGGATAAGGATCCTTTTCATGCATATACAATGCCTTAAAGAAGAGAATTAGAAGACTTTATGAATTAAAGAAGGGAGTTACAAAAGATCAATATAATCTTTTTTGTTTTTCTTTTTTCTTTTTAAATGTAAATATGAATTTATTGGATGGAATGTAGTTGATTGTAATTTTATTGTCTCGTATTGTATCATGTTGACTAAATTTCAAAACATGCCCATATATTTCTATTAAATAAAGAAGGAAATTAATAGACTTTATGGAGAGAAAAATTGTTACAAAAGATTAATGATATTATGTATTTGTTTGAAATTGAAGAAAATTAACTTATTAATGATTATTTTGCAATTCTAATAGCAAATTATACTCCCTCATGTTACAATTATATTATGGAACTTGTAACAATTTTTGTATTTATTTTACATCGACGTTTATTATATTAGTATTGTTGATCTCACAATATTAAGAGCATTTATTAGGCAACAAACTCTACTTTATATGTTTTATAGATTGTAATTGTAATTTAAATGTGATTTTGCGTAAATAATCTATTTTAAAGAAAATTTTGTATAATTTTTGCTTGAACAAATCATGGCAAGCATAGCTAGCTTGTACAGGTGTCTTGGAGTGTCATGTACGTACGTGGAGTGTCATGTACGTACGTGGTTGTTGGGAACACTGCCATAATTATAATTTAATTTGAAAAAATAGGACCACCCCGAATATCCGGTTCGGGGTCATGCGCATGTGAACGGAATTCAATTTGAAACGTTAAATAGTCTTATCGAAATCATCGGGTCAAAATTTTTTGAACACGCCAAAGAATGCTACAAGTCTACAACTAGAGGTGTCAGACGGGCCAACGGGTCAGGTTCGGGTCTTAACAAGGTCGGGTCAAAAAAATGCTTGGTTATTAATCGGGTTGTTTCGAGTCGGGTATCGTTTGTTCGGGTTGAAACGGGTTATCGGGTAGTCTCGGGTCATAACAGGACGTGTCGGAATCGGGTCGGTCATATCAGGTTCGGGTTGAAACGGGTCGGGTCAAACCAATCTCTTATTTTTGTCGGTTTGTTTCGGGCCAAGCCAGTTTGATTGGGTATTAATTGTTCGGGTTAATATTGGTTATCGCCATCGGATAGCCCCGGTTCTTGAAATCGGATCAGGTTGCCTAACATCTTAATTCGGGTCAATTTATGTTCGGGTTTATGTAATTTACTCTAAAATTTATACAAAGACATATATTTGATCGGAATTATTTTAGGCTGATTTATTTAATTGAAAATGATTTTAACCGGACCAGTTTGATCCAAATTAGTAAACAATAAGTAAAAATCAAAAGTTATTTAATGAATTAAAATTATCGTTATATTACATTTATCGTGTCGGAGTAAAAGAATTTCATTATAAACTTATAGAGTTATAGTACGGATATGTATGTAATATATATTATGTATTTATGCATATATACAAACAATATAGTAAATAAAAAATTATCTTTAAAATGTCTATTCTTAAAAGTTATATTATAAATTAGGCATGGGCACGGTTCAAACTCAACCGCCGAACCGCCGGTTTGGCAAACCAGCGGTTTAGGTTTGGCCGGTTCGTCGGTTTAGGTTTCGGTTTGTGTTTTCCGGAAACCTAAACCGTCGGTTTGAACCGGCGTTTCAAATCGACGGTTTGAGCCTCCGGTCTTATATATATATATATATATATATATATATATATATATATATATATATATATATATATATATATATATTTAAAAAAAAGCCCAACGGCTCTTTAAAGAGCCGTTGGATGTAAAGGGCCTCAACGGCTTTTTTTTGAGCCGTTGGGGCCTTCTTTTTTTTCTTTAAAAAAAAAATTAATAATCCCACCCACAACTTATCCTAATTTCCTATAAAGACCCATTCTCTCTTCCTCTAAAAATCACACAATCTACAACTCATCTTCTCTACTCTCCTAATCTCTTATTCTCGAATTCTCGATTCCTCGTTATCTCGATTTCTCGTAATGGCAAACCCAAGTGATCAAATTCCCTCTCCTCAATACTTTCCTAGCACCCAAGAGAGCGAAACACAAATGCCCGACAATCTCGATGTTACCGAAGTTCCACGAAGAAGTCTCCCCCCTCCGAAAATGCTTACATCCGAAATATTTACGAAGCATTACACCAAGGGGGAGCCGGTGAACGATTATTGTCAAGTGGCATGAACTATTGCCCGAAGGTGTACAAGTGGAAGGTGAAGGGCGGCTACGGGACATTGCAAACTCACATGACAAACGTCCATCCGGAGAAGCTCGGGATTTCACGGGGACAAACACAATTGTCCCACGGGTTTGCATCTTTTACCTCTCATTCTCCTTTATTTACATATAATCATAGTGAAGAAAGTTTAGAATTGACCGATGTTATTTGTTCACATTCATTACCGTTTTCTTATGCCGAATATGAAGAAGTTATGGAATATAACACTAGATATCTTCAACCTTCTTTTAAACCAACTTCTAGGAAAACCGTTTCAAAATTAGTTACTAAATCTTACTTTAAAAAAAAAGAAAAAAAATTATCGAATTTGGCTAGTTTTGAACATCAAGTTTCAATTTGTCGTGATATTTGGAGTACACAATCACAACAACATTTTTACATGGGCATTACTTTACATTTTATTGATAACGCTATGTTTTTGCATAAATATGTTATTGGATTTCGGCATTTTAATCAAAGACATAATGCACTGGGCATTGCAAGCATGATTAAAACGGTTTTACAAGAATATAATTTACAACATAGAATTTTTTCATATTCTTTTGATAATGCATCCGCAAATACCGCCGCCGTAAACCATTTGGTTGAGGATGCGGGACAACATATAAAAACTCCTTATACTCATCAAAGATGTGCACGTCATATTTTAAACTTATGTGTTTAAGATGGACTTAAGGTTTTAGGAAATATGCTATCCCAATCAAACTTGTTATTGATCATATTTGACATGACTCCGATTTAAGAAGAAAATGGAGAAAGTTATGTTTAAACAAAAATGTTCATCCTATTGCTTTTTCAAAAGATGTTGGAACTCGACTTACAAACTACTTTGTGAAGCCGTACGTTATAAAGTTTTGTTACAAGAATTTGCTTCAATTCACGTACCTTGGTCAATTTTAGATGATGAAAATGTTTGGGAAACTTGTGCCCATATTTGTAATGTTTTAAAAACTTTTAATGATGCAACTATTACCATGAGTTGTGTTTACACTCCAACATCTCATAGATTTGTAGAAATTGCCGTTAACGTTGCCGAAGCTTTTGTAAAATGTTTTAACATACCTTGCCTCATGGATTGCATGTTTGATATGAAAGATAAATGGCTTAAATATTATCAAGACATTCCCATGATTTATCTTGTAATCGCCGTTTTTGATCCTAGACTTAAACTAGATGGTCTTTCCAATTTATTGACTTGTTATTATGATTATTTGTGTATAAATTTAACACAAGAAAACATTAATGTTCCTAACATTGTGCAACAAGTTAATACCGATGTAAAATTACTTAGTACATTTGAATATAGTACTGCTAGCTCTTTTTCTACCGCACCTAGTCCATCTCCCTCTTCTACTAGTTCATCTTCTTCTCTTTCACTTGCACAACAAATTTTTGCTAGAAGAACAAAAACACCTAGAAATTCATCTTCAAATGCGGAAAATCAAGATTATCTTAACACTTGTTTTAATTTTGATGATAATGTTGAATTTGATATTTTGGATTGCTGGAAGAGATTAGCTCCCAAATATCCAACCTTAGTTAAAATTGTACAACAAATCATGGCCGTGCCCGCATCAACGGTTGCGGTGGAGCAAGCATTTAGCCGAGGCGGGAACATTTTCGGTCACAACCGAACTCAATTGAAGCCCGAGAAGTTGAAGATGCATGTTTGTATTCAATATTGGATAAGGGCGGCTAAGCGGAAACAACGGAATGCACAGGTGTACGACTCCAAATCGGATTCCAACTCCGAAGACGCCGGCACTACTTCCGAGTCCGACATCGAAAGGTAAGCGGGATTAAAAAAAACTCGGAAGTCCGAAAAAGGTAAGTCAAGTTAAGAGAACTACGTGGGCTTTGATTCCTCTTAATCCCGAGAGGATACGTAGGCAACCGGGAAACCGGTTCAAGCCCTTTAATTTTTCCGAGTTTTTTTTTTTCAATTGGTATAAATTTTAATTACTAGTTTTTATATACTAATTTTTTTTATAGTAACTTTTTTATTTTTATATAATATTATTTATTTTTTTTAACATTATGACTTTGTATTTAATTTTTTTTTAACAAACCGTGCTAAACCAGCAAACCAGCGGTTTGCCGGTTTTAAGGGCGCCGGTTTCGTTTTAGGTTTGGCCTTGGGCCAAACCTAAACCGACGGTTTAGGTTTGCAGCCCAAGCCTATTATGAATTATGTATTTATGTGAAAACAACTTTAGTCGGATTGGATAATTATCCACGAATATTTAGGTGATTTGTTTGATCGAAATGATTTTAACATTATTCGTTTGAACGAAATGATTTTAACCGGATTTGGATATCCGACTTATAGTATGGAATATGGATTATGTAATATGTTATTGTAGACTTAGTATGGGTTATTCCATTATAGACTTACAGTATAAACTTATAGTATGATTTATGTTTTTATGTCATTATAGACTTATAATATAAACTTATAGTATGACTTATGTCATTATAGACTTATAGTATGATTATGTAATCCGTTTGAGCGATATGTTTGATCAGAATGATTTTAGCCCGATCCGTTTGCTTGAAAATGACTTTAACCAGACCTAGATATCCGAGTCATCCGTTATGTTTGATCAGAAGGATTTTATGTTAATTAGTGATGTGTTATTTAGGTTGAATTTGTATAATCGATGCATGCATTAAAATAGTCGGTGTATGATTTACTTATCTTTTAAATTACCCTATTTATAGGTAAAATTTGTCTATTTATTGTCTTAATAAATCACGTAAAAAATTATCAATTTAACTCAAAATTATCAATGTAACCTAAAATACTCTATTTGTATGCGTTAAAATTTACGGGGTTATTAAGTCAATTAAGGTCGGTTTACTTTGTGATATCGGGTCACTCGGGTCGGTTTACGTTGGATTATCGGGTTACTTTGGGTCGGTTTACTTCGTGCTACCGGGTCAATCGGGTCGGGTTACTTCGGGCTATCGGGTCGGGCTAATTGCATAATCGGGTCAGTTTACTTCGGGTTAAATCGGTTTCAAACGGGCCGGTTCCGAGGATTCTCTTTTAAAAATTTTCGGAACCAGATTGAGTTCGTCGGGTCAGATTCACGAATAGGGTCAACTTTTAACAACTATATCTCCAACTTCACCATGCAGTGATAAAACTCTTTCTTTGAAAGTAACCAAAACTATGTATATCTTTATGGTGACAAGGAAAAGTAAGTTGTCTTGCATTCTAAATATCATTTTTTTTAATGGGAAGCGGTTAGATTGGACTATCTCCTCGAAGTAGTTCAACCTAAAGCATCCTAACGGATGAGAACACGAAGTTCAGGGTCTTCAGAAAAATTGGTGTTGGGGGTCGAGTTTCCCAGATGGGTCAATCGGTCAGCAACACAGTTTATTTCTCTGAAAATATGTCTAATACGGACCTCGTCAAAGAAACGAAGATCTAGTCTAGAGTCTTATAGGCTTTTAATACAAATAATTTCTTTTGACCAAGATATGAAAATAAAAACGGTTAAAGGAAATAAATGATTAATCAAGTGTTATGACCAAAATAGAATGATCCTGATTTAATTAAAAATCATGTTTAAGTGTTAAAAATCTTTCATTGCATAAAAATAATTTACCTATTTTCATTTTACTTCTTTCACTTAACCGTTTTTATTTCGTTTCTATTTCACAACTCCAACCAACCGAACATGTACTCCATTTTTTCGCTAAACAAATAAAATTTTGTTTATTGTTGTATAATATTTCGTATACGTAAATGATTTTTAGTAATTTTAAATGTGCCCTTAGTAGGAGTTGTAACACTCCGAATCCGTAGGACTCGAGGTGCTACTAGGCTAGGATCTCACAATGGATCCTGACCCTAGCCTGATAACAAGTTCACTGGATTTTACAACAAGGCACAAATAGATTAAAACAAAACATCAAACTGATATATATATATATATATATATACATATATCAAAAGGTAATACAGAAGTACCGCTGAGTACAAAAGTAAACATAAACTGTACATATAAAATGTCCCATATCCCCAATAACGACCCAGTGTACGGAGCCCTCAGCGGATAACCCACTCTGGATCACTCTGCAACTCTCCTAACCTGCAAAGGATCTACAACACGGTATAAAACCGTTAGCTAACCATACGCATATATAAGAAGATGGGATAAGCACAATCACACACCAATGAATAGTAAACACATCACTATGCTATCACACATTTACCCGGTTTATTATCTTAATAACGTCCAGTCACTCAAGCGTATATTTATATATATATCAATATGAATATATGTGACACGAGGAATATAACCCTCACCTCTCGGGAATGGTGCCAGCTGGAGTGGTGATCCGGTCCCACCTCCCGTGTACCCTATGGGAGTGGTGCAGGTGGCCGGGCCACTGAGCCAGACTGGCCTGCCCGTAGAGAACCTCCAGACTCTCAGCGGGATGAAAGGACAAGTTGTCACGGCCCTACAATGGGCAATCACTAAACCATAGGTAGGTAATCATCACAACTCATGCTATCAATCATATAACGCACACACCACTCATGCACACATCCAATATATGGATTGTTGCTAAGTAAGTCCTATGGACTTACCTCAAACTCAGAAGTAGTCTCACTACGATCAACTCTCAACCTGGTCCACTCCAATCTGGAGGACAACACTGCCTAGTAACAAGGCATAACAATATATTAAACTCATATCCATCACAGGGGTCACACCTAGACCCAAGGGATCCATAAGAACCATATCCTAACTCATAAACCTCAAAGCCATAACCGGCATAAACGATATCATACTCATCATCATTCTAACCTCATATACGTACCTATCATGCTACTAACCCGCTCATACTAGGAAAGGAAAGGATCTACCTTACTCTAGGTAGAACCGGGACAAGACGCACCTGCGTGATAAGAGAGACGCAGGGGCAGAGCAAGGCAACCCGCAGGCGCGGTGACTGTGGCCCCAGGCAACGCAGGCACGGCGCAGGCGCTGTGACACGGCTCCCGCAGGGGCGGCGGCTTCCAGGCGCGTGGGCGGCGATAGTGCAGAATGTGATCCTTCCTCTTCGGCTCTGCACGTGATCAAATCACGTCTTCTCCATTCCAAAGTTACATACATACATATACATACACATTCCAACATCAATATACATTCACATACATCTAATCCTAATCTAAGCAAAGGAATCAAGGAAGAAAAAAGAGAGGAAGAAGCAAGTAGCTTACCTACTGCTTGGTCTAGGCAAGGAATAACCATAGCTAGTACAAAAATAACCATAGCATGGCATATAAGCACATAAGCATAACACTCACCAAGATAGTACTAAGATCTACTCGTTGATCCTACTGGTACATCTATCTCGGCATAGAACTCTAAATAGTTCCTCTGGATACTATCTTCAGTCTCCCATGTAGCCTCATCAGGTCCACGTCTCGACCATTGTATCCTCAACATAGGAATGTCCTTCGAACGCAAGCGTCTCATACCTTGTTCTATGACTGCAATCGGGTGCTCAACAATAGTGTGGTCCGGCTCAACCACCAAATCATCATAACTCACGATGTGCCTCGGATCTGGTATGTACTCCCTCAGCTGAGACACGTGAAACACAAGGTAAACACCCTCTAACCTCGGAGGCAAAGCCAATCTGTATGTTGCGCTCCCAACCCGATCCAGAATCTCGAACGGTCCGACATATCGGAGACTTAACTTCCCCTCAATGTCAAAACGTCTAACACCTAGTATCGGGGACACTCTCAGCCACACATGGGCTCCAACTATGAACTCTAGGGGTCTACGCCTCCTATCTGCATAAGACTTCTGACGGCTCTGCGCAGTCAGCATCCTCTCTCTAATCAGTGCTACTCGAGCCACATCATCCTGAATCTGATCAGATGTCAAACCACTAACACTGCTCTACTCATCCCAGCATAAAGGAGTACGACATCTCTGTCCATACAATGACTCATATGGGGCCATCCCAATAGATGCATGTCAGTTGTTGTTGTATGAGAACTCAGCTAGTGGGAGATGATCCGTCCACACTTGTCCCCAATCTAACACACAAGCTCGTAGCATATCCTCCAGGGTCTGAATGGTCCTCTCTGACTGACCATCTGTCTGAGGATGAAACGCAGTCGTGAAGTGCAAACTCGTCCCCGGGGCAGTCTGAATCTACTTTCAGAGGACAACAAAAACAAAAACTCTTTTTGGTAGTGCTTCTATTCATGATCACTTTCAGAGTGTAGTCACAAGGCTAAAGACATATTTCGATTAAGGTCAAGTAAGATAGGAAAGATATAGGATAATCACACCTTGCAAGGAATCCAAAAGCATCATTTAAACTACCAATGTTTAAAATTCATGAAAAATCCAAGTTTAGGCCATGAAGTCAATTACATGTATGCAAAGATCAATAGGACTTAACAAATAAAGGCCAAGAAACGTGATAAAGGTAGGATGTGTATAGATAATGTGGTGGAAATCCAGGAAAGAGGACAACACAACATTTTTCTATGTTTCTTCTTTCTCGACAAACATCCTTTCTATTCTTGCATTTTTTTTTTATTTTTTTTTTCTTTTGAGTGAAGGGCATAGGTGCACAATAGCCGAAACCTTGGTGTTCAGTTTCCTTCACGTACCTTACACCAAAGTGCACATACCAAATCAACTCTAGGTAATGTTTATAAAACTAATCCGACTTTGACAAGACACAAACACCCGATTATGTGATGGTGCCGAGTTACTCATCTTCATAGCCAACAAAACCCATAGAAAGCTTTTGCTTTCAATTCACATATCACAAATCAACCAACTTCTTCACATATTGCACATAATTTACTTTTCACAGTTAAGCATACACCTTGAAACTTCACTTTCCTAATTCCCGGATGGGTCATAAGGGGCAAATAAATTCAATGTTTGAGGTGCTGAAAATGGTAAAGAAGAGAAGAAGAAGAATTCGAATTGCCTAAGTCATTTCTGTGCAATGTAAAAGAACTCATCATATAGCTTCAACTTTTCAAGATCAATCCGATTAAACAAGGTAATCCAAATAAATCATATAGATTACAAACAAGGCATTGAAATCCCATAATTGTCATTAATTCAATTAAAGCTCAAAATAAACATCGATAGCCAAACAAACATACACAATTTCCTCATTAAGGTCACATCAATCCTAGAAGCACAAAAAAAAATTTGAAATTTTCTGATTTTTTTGGATTTTCATATAAAATACAGTACAAATAAAAGAAACATGCTAAAAGGTATTGCAAGCATCCTACCCAATACTTAAATCTCACATTGTCCCTAATGTGAATAATAAGCATGAAGTAAAAACAATACTCACAATGTAAGAATGAAGAAGGCATTCGGCGTGTTTCCTCCTCGACTTACTTCGTTTCTCGTCTTTCATAGCAATTTCCTCGCCTTAAGCTTGTTCAGAGTGCTGCTTCCCGTATCTTTTTTTACCACGACACCTAGGCCTTGCAAAGACACAACAAGAACACGCAAAAACGCAAAAGCAAAAAGCAAAAATAAAAACAAAAACAAGAAAGGGAAAAACTCATACCTCGGGTTGCCTCCCGAGAAGCGCTTGATTTAAGGTCTCTAGCCGGACCCAATTCCGTGGTTGTGTTAGTTCACGTCAAAAGCCTTGGACTGCTCATCTAGTCCTTGCAACCACTTCTCACAGGACTCATAAAATTTCTTCTTGAGAACTCTCTTCATGTCCTATTGGAAGATTTCCACTCTTCCCAACAATAAAAGATGGTATGGAATAGTAACCTTGTGGGCTACCCCATATTTGAACGATAAGCTCTCTTGGTCAGGGAGAAGCTTCAATCTAACCTTGGGAGGTTCCTTTGGCACTGCCCTCCAGCTTTTAGGCGCAACTCGAGCAAGATGGAAGCCACAGGGACGATTTTCAGCAAATCTCGGGCAGCCATGTAAGAAATCTCGGCCGAGATTTGTGGGGATGAGACCGAGATTTTCTTTCTGCACAGGAATCTCGGCCGAGATGGGTATGATCTCGGTCGAGATATCAAGGGTCTCGGTCGAGATAGGAATTATTTCGGCCAGGATCGGGATAGGGTTATCCGATCCATCTTCCTCTTTCGTCAGCTCTTCATCCTCGATGCGCTCTTCCTTTGGATGAACCTCTTCCCTGGGAGTTAAAATGCTTTCAGATTTCTCCCTTGATCTCCGCAATTCGTTTAGCGTTTGAGGTTCATCTTTGCAAGACAATCTCCTCTCTAACCTGTCATACATCCTCAATAAATTTTCATACATCAACTTGATCTAATCTTCGGGAGGTTGCTGCAGGGGTTGTATTTGAGGTTGTGGGGGTTCGAGTGTTTCTCCAAAAGGATTATAAACGTAACCCTCACAATACCTCCAAGAGTCAGACCATTTATTCCAAGCCATCTTGTACCTAAAGAATACAAAGACAGAAAGAAAACGAGATCAAAAGTAACCAGAAAGACTTACACTATAAGAAATCACAAAACATAACAAATGACTTAGTCCCCGGCAACGGCGCTAAAAACTTTGTTCGCTATTTTCACGCCCCTGTAAACTTTTATCAAGAATGATAAAAGCTCACAGGTTAGTAAAAACACGGTATGTTTTAAATTTATAAACAAGAAATAAACACCGAATCTGTAGCGAACCCACAGTGTATGGGTCAATTACAGTTAGGGTAAGTATTCCAAGGTCGAACTCAGGGACTAAATGTTTGGAATGCAGATGTGATCACAGATAGCGTAAATCAAAATAAAAGAACAAGCTTGGAAAAGAAGGGAAGAAAGATCAAATGAGGTTTGGAGGGTTTCTGTAAAGTTCGCAATCAAATAACAGATTTGATCGAAAACCAAGTAAAACAGATAAACGAAAGTATATCAATAAAGAAAAATGCGGATTCCAAGGATTCAAGGTCATCGTTATTACGCACGGACTCAGGAAATTTCTCAAAAGATCTATGGTTACAAACTTCAGGGAAGAACATTTCCAAACTGATAGTCTATTACCGGGTAAGTCTCAAGACTATCTAGTTCCAAACCAACTACCTATTACCGGGTAAGTCTCAAGGTAGAGAGGTAGGAAATTCTAAACAAACCAAATTCCGAACTAAGGGAAAGGTAAACCATTACCGGGTAAGTCTCAGGTATTACCCTACTTAGAACAGAATCTAGGCACACTCAACCCAATAGAGGTTTCCGCCTCTATTACCTATGGTCGAACACTCAAGTATCCAAACGAAACATTACTGGGTAGGTCTCAATTCCGGTTTAGGTTACTAGCTAGAGAATTCTAACTAGGTTTAAGAACAAGCCAACCGAAGGATTTCAAAGCTACTTGAACCAAGCAATAAGCACAATTCCATCATAGTCCGAGTAATAACGAATCCCAATTCACCTCGGATCCACACGAGTTTAGCCAACAAGCGACATTTCAAACGCAATCATCAATCCACTCAATTCAATGTAAGAATCAATCGTCAATCCAAGCAATTCAATGGAAGAAGCAATTATCAATCCAATCAAGTCAATCAATTCAAGAGATTCAAGAGATTATGCATAAACAAGAACTAAAATAGAGATTAAAAAAGAAACTCAGCTTTATTGATAGAGGATTAGCAAAACGTCAAATTCCCCAATATTCGCGAAGTTTCTCCAAGCTTCAACAAGTTCAACAATGGCCAACAACGGCCTAGGGCAAAGGGAGAAGAAAAGGGGAAAAATCTCTCTCCAAAGGAGCTCGAAATTTTGAATGAAACGGGAACCCCCGGAAATCATTTAGGGCTTTGCTTTTATATCCCGCAACGGGTTGCCCTAAAACGAATCCGAAAATTAACGAAATAAAACGGCGAAGAGGAATCTCGGTCGGAAATCTCGGTCGGTGACCGAGATTTTTGAAAGTCGGGGCCGAGATTTGCTTCGTGATCCAGCGTTGACGAAATCTCTCTCGGTCAAATGTGAAAAATCTCGGCTGAGATGGAACAAATCTCGGCCGAGATTGGGACAGTCGGGACCGAGATTTGGCAACAAAACCTTCAGCGCATCAGGACTTCGGAAATCTCGGCCGAGATCGAGAAATCTCGGCCGAGATCGGGCCATCTCGGCCGAGCTAGGGAAATCTCGGCCGAGCCAGGATGAATCTCGGCCGGGATTTTGACCATCTCGGTCTGGTCTGACCGAGATCGGTCCATCTTGGTCCTAGACGCAGTCTTCTTCATTCCTTCGCGCCTTTAGCTCGATTCCTCGCGTCTTTAGCTCGATTCCTCGCGTCTTTAGCTCGATTCCTCGCCTTTCCCGTGCACGTAGCTCGCTCCAATGTGTCCACTTCGAGGCTTGATCCTCAAATACATCGTTTTAGCTCCGAAACACGCCAAAATACCTACAAAGACACCAAAAGTGTGTAGACATCTATACTCGCAAAGTTGCATTAAACAAGTATAAAGAACACAACTTAAGGCTAAAACATGCATGCGGGAAAGGAAAAACTAACTATATGCTCTACTAAACTAGGTCGATAATTCATGTTATCAATATCCTCCAGGGTCTGAATGGTCCTCTCTGACTGACCATCTGTCTGAGGATGGAACACAGTCGTGAAGTGCAAACTCATCCCCAGGGCAGTCTGAATCTACTGCCAGAATCTGAAGGTAAATTGTCCATCTCTGTCTAAGACGATCGTCCTCGACACACCATGGAGTCTCACTGTGTACTCCACAACTAATCTGCTCACCGGCCACGGTTCAGTCTCAGCCCAGTCACAAAGTCCATGGTGACGTCCTCCCACTTTCTCTGTGGAACGGGAAGTGGATGGAGCTCACCTCCAGGTCTGCAATGCTCAATCTTGACCTGCTAGCAGGTTGCACACTGTGCCACAAATCTGGCTACATCGGGCTTCAGCCCTCCCCACCAATATGAACGTCTTAAGTCCTGATACATATTACTCGTACCTGGGTGTACAGAGTAAGGTGTACAGTGAGCCTCCTGTAATATCCTCTCAAGTAGATCCGCATCAGCGGGTACACAGACGCGACCACGGCATCTCAACACTCCATCTACTCCCAGCAGGAACTGTGGTGCCTCATCCCGAGACATCTTATCTCGTATCCTCATCAAGGTCGGGCAGGTTTCCTGCTTCTGTTGGATCTCACCCAACAGATCAGGAAGAACATCTAAAGTACGCAGTTGGGCATCCTCATCAGGAAACTAGATGTCCAACTCTAACCAGATCAGATCTCTCTGTAACTACTGTTGAACTGTCAGCCTCGCAATCGCCTGCTCTCAAGGCGTCTTCCTGCTCAGGGCGTCGGCGACAACGTTCGCCTTCCCCGGATGGTATAGGATCTCCAGATCAAAATCCTTAATCAACTCAAGCCACCTACGCTGGCGGTTATTCAATTCCCGCTGCGTGAAAATGTACTTCAAACTCTTATGGTCTGTGAAGATCTGACATGTAGCACCATATAGGTAATGTCTCCAGATCTTCAGTGCATGAACTACCGCTGCCAACTCTAGATCATGAGTCAAGTAGTTCTCATCATACGTCTTCAGCTGTCTAGACGTATATGCAATCACCCTGCCTCTTTGCATCAACACACATCACTGTAAACCACAAAATCCTTTGTACCCTCTGGCTATGCCAAAATAGGAGCAGAAGTCAGATGTCTCTTCAGCTCCTCAAAACTCTGCATACACTGATCAGACCATACAAATCTGTAGTCTTCCTCAGCAGACTCGTCAGTGGACGGGCAATCACAGAAAATCCCTCCACAAAGCGTCGGTAATAACCGGCTAGGCCAAGAAAGCTACGTACTTCCTTGACGTTCGTCGGTGTCATCCATGCTGCTACTGCCTCTATCTTCGCCGGATCAACCTTGATCCCCTCGGCGGACACAATATGACCCAGGAATGCTACCGTTGGAATCTAGAACTCGCACTTAGAGAACTTAGCATAAAGTTCTCTATCCCGTAAAACCTGCAATACAGTCCTCAGTTGTCCAGCATGCTCCTCTCTGCTGCGAGAGTACACCAAAATGTCATGAATGAAGACCAACACAAACTGATCCAGGAAGTCGATGAAGATGTTGTTCATCAACTCCATAAAGACGGTTGGGGCATTCGTAAGCCCAAATGGCATCACTACAAACTCGTAGTGTCCATATCTGGTCCGGAATGCTATCCTGTGCACATCCTGCTCTCTCACCCTCAGTTGGTGATATCTTGAGCGCAGGTCAATCCTGGAAAATACTGTCGCTCCCTGAAGCTGATCTAACAAGTCATCAATAGTAGTGGATACTTGTTCTTGATGGTCACCTTGTTCAGCTCTCTGTAATCTATGCATTGTCTCAACGATCCGTCCTTCTTCCGTACGAAGAGGACAGGTGCTCCTCATGGAGATACGCTAGGGCGGATAAAACCCTTCTCAGCCAACTCCTCAAGTTGCTTCTTCAGCTCTAACATCTCGATAGGCGCCATCCGGTATGGGGCCTTGGAGATCGGTCTCGTACCATGCTCTAAATCAATGCCAAAATCCACACTCCTCTGAGGCGGCAAGTTGGACGGCTCAGCAAACACATCTGTAAACCACTGGGATATCCTCTAATGCTGGACTCTTACCCTCCATGACATAACACTAGAAGGCCTCACAACCCTGTGCAATCAGTCTCGCTGCCCGTATCACACTGATTACCATGCCTGATTTTCCAAGGTCCTAACCTCGGAAAACCTCTATCTGTCCTAACTCGGTAGAGAGGGTAACAGTCCTCTTACCTACATCTAAGACTGTCTGATGCTTATCCATCCAATCCATACCTAAAATGACTTCTTCATGCACTAATGGCATGACAAAGAAGTCACATGCAATACACGGGTCCCAACAGATATGGGACTGTCACGGATCTCGCGGGTACCTCTGACCCTACTACCATCGGGTAACCCTATACTAAAGGGTATCCCCTCAGTCGTATCTAGACTCAAACGATCCACACATGCATCAAAAATAAAAGAATGTGTAGCTCCAGTATCAAATAAGACTCTAACAGGTAAACCATGAACAGAATGGTACCTGTAGCAGTCGGTGCAACTGGATCCTCTGCACTCCTCAGCTCAAAAACTCGACCCTGTGGTCCTCTGGTATCAGTGGTGCTCCCACCACGACCTCTACCTCTACTCGGCCCAGGAGAAGATCCTTGAGTCGTAGGGCGATCTGGGACTCTCTGTTGTCCTTGTGTCTGCTGCTGCTGAGGTGGCCTCTGCCCACCCCCTGCTACACTGGCAGGAGTAGAACCCTGTTGAGATGATGCTCCACCCTGTCTATAGAAGACAGCTCTATGTTCTCGTCCGCCACAAGTGAAGCAAGTCACTATATGCCTCGTACACTCTGGTCGGATATGTCCATACCCACCACAGTTGAACACTGTTGTACCCTATCTGTAGCCGGTGCAGATGAAGGATGACTCTGGCGACTCTAACCTTGCCCTGAACCAGAAGCTCCTCCAATACCACTGGTCTGCCCAGTACGCTGTCTCTTCTCAGACCCTCCGGTCTGAGAAGCTCTCCTCTGACTAGCCCGCTCCCTCTCATAGTTGGAAGCTCTGTCCTGATAGTCCATCAAGGATTCACAGTGGAAACCCGCCATATAAGTCCGGGTAGTATCCCTCAGTCGTCGGGAAAAGAGATAAACATGTTGATCTGCAGAAGGTGCAGTTGGTCCCAGTAATGCCAGCTCCTCCTGAAATCTCCTAATAGCCTCGAAGACTGGTACATCCTCAAACCCAACCTCAACAAAATCTCACAGTTTCTCCCTCCTCAACGAGGCAGGGCAGAAACGCTCTCTGATCATGGTCCTCATATGCTCATAACTAGTAACCTTACTCATACAGACCTCCACCAGTGCTGTGACAAATCTCTGAACAAAGTCTTCACCAACTCAATATGTCTGTCAGTAGGACACCTAATATACTCCAGAGCTGAGTCCACATGTCCAATCCAGAGCTCCACCTCTAACCCCACCTTTCCAGAGAAAGGGGGTACACCCATCTAGTGAAATGCCTTCAACCAAGTGTCTGGTCTAGGCCCTCTATGCTCCTCTGTAAATCAAGCAATCTCAACAGCAGGTGCCGGTGCAGTTGGAACCTAAGTAACCCCGTGGGATCTCTCAGACGATCCCTCGTGTACTGGCAGATCCGGGATAGGTCTACCCGCTCTAGCAGCCTCCTCCACTCACCGGATATACTCACGGAACTTTGGTCCTCCCATGGAGACATAATCCGAGTCATTTGACCGGACTCGCTGTGGACCCTGTCTCCCAGCTATGCCGTTCCCAGTCTCAGGGACGACACTCTCAGCAACATCAGCATGAACCTCCTCCGCTGCACGTGGATCAACAGCGGGAATCCTACCCCGTCCTCTACCTAGAGGAGGTCTATCCCTACCCCGTCCAGTTGCAGGTAAGGCTCTAGTCTGAACCATCTACAGAGGACACAAACCTAACTTAGAAGGCTATATATATATGCCACATGTATAGATATATATCACATCAATCACAACAGAATATCTATATATATATATATATATATATATATATATATATATATATATATATATATATACTGTCGAGATCTTCAGAGGGGCGATGGCTCACATACACGATATCCCAAAACATTTGTACTCATTTCAAAACCAAAACCTTTTGAAAAGTCAGACCCCTTTCGGGTTCGGTTTATTTATCTATTCGACCTTTATCGCAGATTGCAAGTGCCATTGTTGTCAACCTAAGGCTTTGATACCAACTTTGTAACACTCCGAATCCGTAGGACTCGATGTGCTACTAGGCTAGGATCTCACAATGGATCCTGACCCTAGCCTGACAACAAGTTAACTGGATCTTACAACAAGGCACAGATAGATTAAAACAAAACATCAAACTGATATATATATATATATATATATATATATATATATATATATATATATATATATATATATATATATACATATATCAAAAGGTAATACAAAAGTACCGCTGAGTACAAAAGTAAACATAAACTGTACATATAAAATGTCCCATATCCCTGATAACGACCCAATGTACGGAGCCCTCAACGGATCACACACTCTGGATAACTCTGCAACTCTCCTAACCTGCAAAGGATCTACAACACGGTATAAAACCGTTAGCTAACCATACGCATATATAAGAAGATGGGATAAGCACAATCACACACCAATGAATAGTAAACACATCACTATGCTATCACACATTTACCCGGTTTATTATCTTAATAACGTCCAGTCACTCAAGCGTATATTTATATATATATCAATATGAATATATGTGACACGAGGAATATAACCCTCACCTCTCGGGAATGGTGCCAGCTGGAGTGGTGATCCGGTCCCACCTCCCGTGTACCCTATGGGAGTGGTGCAGGTGGCCAGGCCACTGAGCCAGACTGGCCTACCCATAGAGAACCTCCAGACTCTCAGCGGGATGAAAGGACAAGTTGTCACGGCCCTACAATGGGCAATCACTAAACCATAGGTAGGTAATCATCACAACTCATGCTATCAATCATATAACACACACACCACTCATGCACACATCCAATATATGGATTGTTGCTAAGTAAGTCCTATGGACTTACCTCAAACTCAGAAGTAGTCTCACTACGATCAACTCTCAACCTGGTCCACTCCAATCTGGAGGACAACACTGCCTAGTAACAAGGCATAACAATATATCAAACTCATATCCATCACAGGGGTCACACCTAGACCCAAGGGATCCATAAGAACCATATCCTAACTCATAAACCTCAAAGCCATAACCGGCATAAACGATATCATACTCATCATCATTCTAACCTCATATACGTACCTATCATGCTACTAACCCGCTCATACTAGGAAAGAAAAGGATCTACCTTACTCTAGGTAGAACCGGGACAAGACGCACCTGCGTGATAAGAGAGACGCAGGGGCAGAGCAAGGCAACCCGCAGGCGCGGTGACTGTGACCCCAGGCAACGCAGGCACGGCGCAGGCGCTGTGACACGGCTCCCGCAGGGGCGGCGGCTTCCAGGCGCGGGGGCGGCGATAGTGCAGAATGTGATCCTTCCTCTTCGGCTCTTCACGTGATCAAATCACGTCTTCTCCATTCCAAAGTTACATACATACATATACATACACATTCCAACATCAATATACATTCACATACATCTAATCCTAATCTAAGCAAAGGAATCAAGGAAGAAAAAAGAGAGGAAGAAGCAAGTAGCTTACCTACTGCTTGGTCTAGGCAAGGAAATGATCCAAGACAGTACCTCAGCTGGCTCTCAAGCTCAGCACAACATCCACTAGCATCAACATCATCAAAGCCTGACAACAACTAACTCATCCAAACCAAGGGAACTCAAGCAAGATCAAGGAGAAGGAGAAGAGAGAAGAAGGACGTGAAAGCAGCTGTGGAAAAAGAAGAATGAAGAAGCTCTTCATTTTAAGGTAAGGAAAGGTTAAGAGGCAAGAAGAGTAAAGCACGGTCAAGAGTCAACAAAGCCGGCTGCAGCCGCAAGAAATCGCAGGGGCGGGCTTCCTGGTCGCAGGGGCGGAGCAACAAAGGAGCCGCAGGGGCGGCCTCGCAGACCCGCGGGGGCGGCTAAGGCCAAAACTGGCTCCCAAAGACTAAGGCTCTTACAGGAGTATTAATATTAACAACTGTAATATGTTAATTACGATATCATAAATTTCGAAAAACTTATTCATATTATTTAAATGATAATAATAGCAAATCTTATAGGAATATTCATATAAATAGATTAAGAGAATACATACTCCTATTTAAATAATAACTTTTTTTCCCCACAAAAAATATTTTTATTAAAAAATCATTATTTCAAATAAATAGAGAAAAACAACCCAAAATTATATCAACTATCATCATTGAACCCAAAAATAATATTTTTGTGTAGTAAATATTTTTATAAAAAAATCAATTTCTTTTGAATTTTGTAAAAAAATTTATTTGGGAATTTTTTTTCCATATATTTTAGTTAAAAATTATTTTATAACATAGTTGAAAAAAATTTCTTTAGGGGAGGAAAAAAATTGTATGAAAATTTGTGAGGTAAAAGGTAAGCGGGTCACAAGTTGTGCAGTCAATTTTTTCTGAATAGCAATTTTAATCCTTCTAAATACTACATCTGATGACCTAGATGACACAATATTACTATGCAAGACCATTTGCACCCTCTTGATAATATCGACGGCATCGGGCGCAAGAAAACCAAACGTATCAAAGGTGAACGAAAGAAACACATGTTGATTTTCAATGCAAGCCATTTCATGCTTAACCGCCATCGTAGAGGCCGTGTAGAGGGCCGCCTTACTCACCACAAAAGATTTGTTACCCAAACCAATCAAAGGAGAGAGACTCCCGTCAAATCAATACAAATATGTTTTCCACCCACCCTACTGAAACATTTGTCGATCTTACCAAAGACCTTCCTTAACGTAAACCAACAAAGGTGACACAACATGTTTTTTAGGGATTAATATAAAAAAAATTCATAATTTTTAGATATTATGGGAAAAAAAGTTAAAACATGATTTTTAGGAATTAATATAATAAAATTTTGATATATTTTATTTTTAGCTGTGGATATTCTTGAAGAAACTTGAAGATAAGATAAGACAAAAGATAATTATCATTGCAACTTGCAAGAATGGGTGGTGATAGGGTGAAGCTCATTGTTCAATTTTTAATGAATTGATATATTCTTGAACCGCATTAGCACTTCAATTGATATGATCATATGTTAGTAGATTGCTGATTGAATTGGAAAAGGGTACAAGTTGAATTTTCCATGGACGTTAATTGACATAAATAGGTGTCATATGTAACACCCCAAATCCGCGGGACTCGGGGTGCTACTGGACGAGACCTCACAATGGGTCCCGACCCTTAGCTTGACAACAATTTCACCGGACCTTCCAACAAGGCACAAATAAAGTCGAAAACTCAAAACGTTTTTAATGTATGCGAAAACCGAAAAGTAAGAAACTACAACTTGGAAACTCAGCCGAGTCCTCAAAACACACAAGTCTAATACGAAACTTAAACCGGACAACATGAACCACAATACGAAAACATAACCCAAAAACATCCCCGTCCTATAATGTACGGAGACCCTGGCTGTCCACTCCTCCGCCTCACTCGGCAGCATCCCTAACCTGCAAGTCATCTACACAAATGGTTTAAAACCGTTAGCTAATATTCTAGGCATTAGAAAAGCGGTGAAGGCACAAACACATATATAACACAAAACATAAATCACACAAGTCCGGTTTATTATCTTTTTATTTCTTAGTCATATCCCGTTCTAATTCAACTTCTGTTGTGACACGAGACCCCAATGGTCTCGCCTCGGTTCCTACTTACCGGCAAAGAATGGTACGGATGCACCCGACCATATCACCCGCCGGGCTAGTCGCCGAGAATCTCCTAGACTAACGCCGAGTCAGGCAGATTGTCACCGCCCGTTATCATGCACTTGGGCCATACAACAATATAAGGTCGGTGGTCCTATTTACCAGTTTAGATGTTATAACAAGAACATAAACACACACCACCAAGCACACATCAATGCTAATACGTAGAATACGAGCTAAGTAAGTCTGGAGACTTACCTCGTCACCAAACCCAAGTCTCCACACTCTTGCTTCCCTTAAGGAGGAAGCCCACAACCTGCTCACAAGAGATATGCATATCAATACATACTCACTCTCAAGAAGTCTTAGACTTCACTCTTAGTGATCCATTCAAGATCACCTAACCCTCAAACTAGGAATGCATCCTAGGTCCCAAGTACTCACCACACACTCTCCACACATGAAACAGCCCACAACAGTTCATAATTCCACAACATATTAATCCTCAACCAAGGAGGCACAAGCTAGCCTAGAAGATCCCTCATGCTCACATGCCCATATCCAACAATTCCATCGAGCCTTAAGGGCTCCTAGGTTCACAACCACTAAGTGGCATTCTCAAACTACTCTAGATCCATCCTAGGCATGCTACTAACAAGATCCAACATCAATACTAAGGAAGGAACGAAGAGGAAAGGAGAGGAGGGACCTACTGTTGCCGAAACCGCAGCCGCGGAGTCAAGCCGGCGCCCCCTGCGGACACAGGATCCGCCCCCGCGGAACAAGGAGCCGCACCCGCGGAGGACTGCATCGCCTGCCAGGAGCCGCCCCCGCGCCGGAGCCCAGCCGCACCCGCGGCCGTCCGCCGCCGCACCCGCGGCCTTGTGCTGCCGTGAGTCTGCCGCCGCCCCCGCAGCCATGCCGAGCCGCACCCGCGGCGTGCTGGGTCGTGAGTCTTCCGCCGTCCCGCGGCCATGCCGAGCCGCACCCGCAACGGTGTTGTGCCGCTCCCGCAGCCGTGCTGAGCCGTCCGCGGCCGCGGCCGTGATGATCCGCCCCCGTGGTTACGCTATAGAAGCTCATCTTCTTCGTCTCGATCGTGGATCCTTGGCTCCCAAGTGCTTCTTCTCTTGTTGGATCTTCTCCAAACACCCACCACTGGTCGTAGGTACCTCTCCTCGACCTAATCGAGCTAAGATCACAAGCATGCAAGGGACTTGAGTGAAAACCTCTCAAAGCTTCATCCATGGCCATGGATGGAGAGGAGGAAAGAAGATAGGATGATCAGCCAAAGAAGAGAGGTAAGGGAGAGGAAGGAGCTTACCACAGATCTGGAATGCCTCTCCAAGTTGTCCACAGCAAGATCTCCACACAAAATGGAAGAAGAGAAGAGAAAGGAGCAAAGATGGACAAGGGAGGAGAAAGAGAGGGGGACAAGGGCTGCAAAGTGAGGGGACAGCAACTGTCTTGTCCTCTTTTCCCCGGAACGAGGGGTCGGAAATGACCCCTTGTCACTTCGACTCGGAACGAAAGGTCGGAACGCGGGAAAAAGGGAAAAACGACGAGTCGGCTCGGGATTTTCTTAGGAATAAATCCCGGCACTCGGCATCTCGGGACTACGGGATAAACTACAAGGCGCTCTAAGTCAAGAATAAAATTAATAAAATTCCGGGCATTACATCATATAATATGTTGATAACAAATATACGCAAACAAATGATAAATTGACAAACTGGATCTTCGTTTTTTTGACGAGATCCGTGTTAGACATATTTTCAGAGAGATAAACTGTATTGCTGAACGATTGACTCATCTGGGAATCTCGACCCTCAACACCAATTTTTTAACGAGATCCGTGTTAGGCATATTTTCATAGAGATAAACTGTATTGTTGAACGATTGACTCATCTGGGAATCTCGACCCTCAACACCAATGTTTCTAAAGATCCCGAACTTCGCGTTCTCATCCGCAAAGATGTTTTAGGTTGGACTACCCCTAAACCAATAAACTGCTTTCTATTTTGAAAAAAAAATGATAAATTGACAAACATTGTGAAATCTGACCCCTTGAGTCCGTGACAAAAGCACGTGTTGATATTATGGTTAGTACCATTAGGTGACAGTGAATTCATAATGATCCTTTGTAATAGGTGTCATATAATATGCTAATGATATCTCTCGTTATGCCAATGGGATAGCAATATAACAGAAATGGATGCTTCACGACTACAAAAAGTAATCTTGAACTCATTAAGTCAATTAATCAGATCTGGAAACCGCCATGGAAAGCGGACATGATCATTGCTGACATCTCCATTTTGATTTCAAGGTGTACAGAAGTTAGAGTCCAACATGTCTTTAGGAAATCAACGTCGTCGCCGATAAGCTCCCATCGCTTGGCCATTGCTTTGGATACGGGCGAAGGGATCCTTACGTTAAAAACCTCATCCGAAAAAATACTCTAAGATGGTTAGGGGGGGGGGGGAAATAGTGAATTAACCATTATTTAAATCAATCATTCATAGGATTTGTCATGTATTGAGTATTTTCAAGTATGCAAAGTCGTGATTGTTCTTCTCAGTAATCTCAAATCATGTCCACTACTTTTACTGACATGATGATTTTAACAGATAATTACGTTTACAATTGGTAATCATGAATCACCTTTAAGTTGTATTTATCACTTTAAAACACCTTTAAAATTTAATATTAACAAAGTCAAATTTCTACCTCACACAACCTGACAACCATCTTTTTAATTCATTTAACTTGTTTTCCAAGATTATGGTAAATAACCGAGGGCCTCTATAATATGTATTTACATATTTTGTTGAATTTATAAGGAAAATTTAGTTTTTTTTAGGTGAGACAAATAGACAACAACCATTCCGTGTTTTATTGATTTGTAATTAAAACAAGGCTAACAAGTAATATTACTTTGGCTTGCCAACTCTGAAATTGTTAATAAAAAACTGACTTATGCTGCTAAACTGGCAGGTGTTTTGGAAGTTTAATTCTCTTATGAGCGTACGTAGATAAGTCTTCGGACTTATTTAGTTTCGATCTGCAGAATTTCTGTACCCGAGATTAGTGTGATATGATATGTTTATTATGTTTGGCTGGTATAATCTGACATAGTCTTATTTAATATTGTCCAACTTGATAAAGTTAAGAATCTCTTGACGAGTCATGAGCATGATAACAAGTTAATAGGGTGAAATGGAAATGTTATAATGATGAGCATGCATGAGTTAGTGAATATGGTATATTGGTAAAGTGATTTTAAGATAGCTCACAATTGTTAATGTTAAAAGCCCCGGCTTATATGGCGGCTTGTTATTTCAAAGCCCGGCCCGTAAGACGGCTTGTTATTTGAAAGCTCGGCCCGCAAGGTAGCTTGTTATTTGAAAGTTCGGCCCACAAGGCAACTTGTTATATAAAGAGCTTGGCTATAATGACAACTCCTTATTACTTAGAGTCTACTTTTATAAAGATTGTTTAACTATTTTATATAGTAATGTTCCATGAAAGGATATAATAGTAAGGATATAATAGTAAGTTAATCTTAGGAGACATTTTCTCATTAAAGGCCTAATATATTATCAGTAGTTTATTCATAAATTATTGTAGCGATGTTGAAAAAATGTGAAACGAGGAGGAAGATGAAACGTTCAAAAGAGTTTTGTTTTAGGTACAACTATAAGCTTTTTTTTAAATCATTTTGTTTAAGTTAAGTGAAGAAATGGTGCTCTGTAAATACGAAGTACTCTTGTGTTTAAAAAAATATGTAGTTAAAAGAAAATAAATAGCCTGTAAAAGGATATAAATAGCATGTAAAGGATTGTACATTTGTACTTGTTTGTAATAAAAGGAAGGGTATTTATAGTAATATAAAAATATCTTAAATATTATGCTAACACCTTAAACGTCAACTAATTAAGAACAGAGGGAATATTAATACTACCAATTATGACTAATGATTCATTGATTTGAGTGGACATATTAGTACAAATGAAAATCACAAACAAATACTAACTATGACTAATAATTGATTTGAGTGGATAAATTAGGGTGTATATATCTCTATCCATCGTGAACGTTAATTGAAATAAATACGAAGAATTGAGCTCCAAATTAACCTCACTCTAAATTATTGGTCAAACAAAAACGAATACATGTTCCTCGGATACGTCGTGCGTGCTACCTACTCACACCATCTTAGATAGGTTTCATGTCTACGCACATATCGTCCGGCTAATAGGAAAAAAATAAAACATATTTCATTATATATTAATAATAAATATACGCACATAAATACATGTCATTTGAAAATTTGTTAATTTTCATCATCAGACTCCTATTTATAGGACTCCTTTTTATATGATCCAAATTTAAAATATTATATATATAATATTTTAAATAATATAATTAGTTAAATTTGAGCGATATAGGAAAAAAAAAATTATTCTTTATATAGATAATAAATATAAGTAAACAAATACATATCATTTGAAAATTTATTAATTTTTATCATAGGACTCCTTTTTATAGGACTTCTTTTTATATGCTTTAAATTTAAAATATTATATATATATATATATATAATATTTTAAATAATATAATTAGTTAAATTTAAGCGGGAAAAAAAATTATTCTTTATATAGATAACAAATATACTCAAACAAATACATGTCATTTAAAAATTTATTAATTTTTATCATAGGATTTCTTTTTATAGGACTTCTTTTTATATGATCCAAATTTAAAATATTATATATGTATATATATAGTTAAATTTGAGCGATATAGAGAAAAAAATTTATTCATTATATAGATAACAAATATACGCAAATGATAAATCGACAACATTTTGAAATATCATCCCATGACAAAACACGTGTTGATATTATGGTTAGTGCAATTAGGTGAGACTGTGACAGCGAGTTCATAATGATCCTCTGTAATAGGTGTCATATAATATGCTAATGATAACTCTCGTTATGCCAATAGGATAGGAATGTAACAGAAGTGGATGATCCATGACTACATAAAGTAATATATTATTGTTATCTTCATTCACTTCTAAGCATAGATTGCACCAAACAGTCAACAAACTCTAGGCTATATATATATAATTTCTGTGGTGTCGATTCCTCATATTTCTATCCAAACAAAACACAACAAATTAAACAACCAAAGCAAGCTCTACAGTCTACTATGAGAGGAAATACTTGTACCATCTTCAACATGGACGACGAATCATCCGACGAAACTGAAGAGCGTCGGCAAACGCTTCAAGTGATTACTGAGTTCGAGACGACGAATCCTTTAGAGGAAGAAAGTAGAGAGATTGTTAACGGTCAAGTTACGTCTTTTTCGCCTTCTTCTCCTTTCTTAGGCAACTGGCCTCAAAGCTATAGGTCAGTTGTCCTTTGTTGTATGGTTTCTTTTTGTACTTGATTTGTTGGTTTCTTCCCGGATCGATTACAAAGAAATAACCGACAAAATTGTGTATGTGGTTATTCAGAGAAACAACCGACACTTTTACCATCGCTGCATCGCCGAGGTTCGGAAGTCCCCTTCGAGCTCACATCACTCCCTTGTTCAGCAACCGAACTCGAGAGATCCATGATCCTTTGCTTACCAAATCGAAGGGAAATTCCGACAAACATTGTAGTAGTCCGTCGGTTTTGATCACAGAGAAGCCTGTTTCATTGCAGTCTGCTTCCATTGATGAGCATCCCACAGTTGACACTCATGGATGCAGTATTTCTCAGACGGTCTTCAATGGTACTTTATTTTTTCTAATTATTTTTTAAATATTTTTTTCTTTTTTTTCCTCTTTATTTTATCTATATTTTATTAGGAGTGAATGCCTTTGTTGGCATTGGGTTGCTGTCCATGCCGTCCACAATTCAAGAAGGAGGATGGGTCAGTGTCGGGTTACTAATTGTCTTTTCTTGTGTTGCTTACTTTACTGGTAGCCTCATAAGAATATGTTTAGATACCAACAAACGAATCATGATATATCCGGATATAGGACAAGCCGCATTCGGAAAATACGGTCGTCTCTTCTTATCTGTAAGCATTTTTAAAATAATTCAATCCTTATCAAACATACATTATGTCTAAACTCGTGTTTTCGTCTTGCAGATTATATTTTATATTATCAAACATACATTATGTCTAAACTCGTGCTTTCGTTTTGCAGATTATATTCTATATCGAAATATACGTAAGTTACACAAAAATACTCTTTTTATAGCTTTTTAATTAATCACTATATGTACCTTCTAATTAAAAACAACTCATTTGTTTTGTTTGTTAATGTAAGTTCTGTTTGGTTGAGTTCATCATCTTAGAAGCGGACAATCTCGCGAAACTATTCCCAAACGCTACCCTCTATCTCGGATCCCTTTATATAAGCCCGGAACATCTACTCGGAATCACAGCAACTATAATTGTGCTTCCATCTTGTTATATGAAACAATTTCATTCTATTTCATTCCTCTCTGGTATGTTAAACATCGAATTTGTCTCATTCTTGTATTCGTCGAGATTATAACTTAATTTATTCGTCTTTTTCTGCAGCATTTGGCGTGCTAGGAGCAATCCTAATGGTAATCGCACTCGTATTAGTCGGTACAATCGACAAAATAGGATTTAGCCAAACTGGGCCTGTGATTAAGTGGAGTGGTATACCATATGCACTTGGTGTTTACGGGTTTTGCTACTCGGGTCACTCGGTTCTTCCGAATCTTTATCATTCAATGTCGGATAAGTCCAAGTTCAACATAGCACTCGCAATCTGGTAACCCAAAACGTATTCGATATATCCTTTGCCTTATTTTGATGTTTTATGAATGTGTTTTCCGTAAGTTGTATGTTTTTGTTCAGCTTTGTTATCTCTACATTGATATATGCTTCTGTGGCTGTAATCGGCTTTCTTATGTTTGGTGAAGAGACTGAGTCTCAGGTTACACTCAATCTTCCCAAGGACTCCGTTGTTTCTCAGATTGCACTGTGGATAACTGTGAGTCTACCACCGGTTATCCGTATATTAATCTATCCGGATCATTGGAATTTCCGGGTCAAATTAGTTTTGCTCACCCTTTATTCTTGTGTTATCAGGTTCTCAGTCCACTGACCAAATATCCTTCTTTACAACAATCCGGTGTACAATATTCTTAAGTTATGATACCTAAAAATGTGTAATCTTGTACTTCTTTGACAAACTCGACAAATTCGCCTTGATGTTGATCCCATTGTCAAGGGGCTTGGAGGAGCTTATGCCTACAAGAATTGGCAGAAACTATGGTTGTGTCATTCTTCTCAGAACTACCATTGTCGTCTCAACTGTTTGTGTCGCGTTTCTTGTTTCTTTCTTCGGTATGATGCTACATTACGTAATTTAAGACATGATTTGACAAAGAAGCAAACTTTTTTTTTCTCGGTTCTTAATCATTTTCTCATAATCTATTAGGTTTAGTGATGGCCCTAGTTGGATCACTTCTTTGCATGCTCGCGGTAAGAACACGTTTGGTACATTATTGCCGCGTTATTATAAACTGTGTTTCAAGTTTACGTCTTTGTAATGCAGTCTATCATAATGCCATGCCTATGTTACTTGCGGATTGTAAGCAAACCGACTCCATTGCAGGTGCGTAAAAACTCAAAATCAATCTTGATCTAGTGTGACAAGAACATAATTAGAGTTCTTGTAAGAATAATTCTGATTTTGTGTTGTTTTTGAAAATGCAGAGAGTATTGTGTTACATTGTGGTTGTTGTTGGAGGAGTAGTTGCAGTACTTGGGACTTATTCTTCTATTTATGATATTATTAAAAGCTATTAAGAGGAGTAGTTGCTTCCATACTGGAATGAAAACTATGTTCAAAGTGGTTCTTTGTTTTTGCATTTTGCTGGCAGACTGTAGTTATGAATAAATATGTACTAAACTGAGGACCAGTTTGAAATAGGTTTGGTCTTGGAGACTGTAGAATGGAATCTAGACTATATAGTCAAAGTTGAAGAATTGTACCATTAAGGGTGTTGTTTGGGTGTTTTTATAATTAGTAAATTGATTTGTCAGAAATTTAAAATATTAAGGAGCTTGTTTAATATTAATATCTAAAAAAACAGCTCTAGTCCATATATATTAATTTTTAGATGTATAAAAATAAAAAAATAATACCGACAATATCAATTTAATACTTATTTACAATTAAATGTTGGATATAAATATCAAAAATCGTTAATTAACGACTTAATCCTACCTACTTTAACCTATATATATTTTATCCCGATTAATGTACCTAATGAAACACTTTCCTTCGTATCAAATATTTACTTTAAACTTTAACCTATATACAAATCAAAATTCTTAAAATAAGGTTATAAATTTTGTTACAATTAATATAATAATAGTCAAACACACCTCTTCTTAGAAAATATGTATTTAAAACACGTATGTGCAGTCTCGGACTCTCGGTGCGGGTAATCAATTATGAATCTGACACGGTACATAACCGTCCGTTTTTTTTTAAATTTCTTTTCTTTTGCATCAAAAAAAACAACCTAGTCAATTACCATTATTTGAATCAATCATGCATAGGATTTGTCATGTATTGAGTGTTTTCAAGTATGCAAAGTTGTGAGTGTTCTTCTCATTAATCTCGTCGGCCATTCATATTTCCACCATCCATATTTAGGGGGAGTGGGTATTTATGGGTATTTATATGAGTACGTGGGTGGAAGGATGTGACTTTTATGGTAAATAGCCAAGGGCCTCTATAATATGTATTTACATTTTTTTTTTTTATAAGGAAAATTTAGTTTTTTTTGTAAGTGAGATAAGATAGACAACAACCATTCCGTGTTTTATTGATTTGTAACTAAAACAAGGCTAACAAGTAATACTACTTTGGCTTACCACAACTCTGAAATCGTTAATAAGAAAACTGACTTATGCCGCTAAGTGGAACATTGAACTTAAGAAAGCCAAAAGGTTAAAGGTAATCAGCCGAATCATTAGTTTCACGATAAATATACCGAAATTGGATGACCCAATCTCTACCGAGAAAGCCTTGACATTTTGAGAGCAAACTGATCAGATCGGGTTTCCAAATGTCAAGATTTTCTCGGTATAATGTGATAACAAGGCAAGCTCCACTTAGAATCTGAAATGCAAGCCATTTTGAACTCCACTTTGGTATTCTCTTCTGTTTGATGTACATCTCCACAGGGTAGTAAACTGTTAAGGGCCAAAATCCCACAGCACCAAGTAACCCTATGACGTCGTTGAAAAATGGTAACAACATTGATATAATGTAAGGCTTTCATATTCTCAAATTGGAAATCGTCTTCCTAAACTGGTGTAAATGTAATGTATTGTCTTGGTTGCATTCTCAGGTGAAGTTGAGGAACAGCTCAAACTATAGCAAAAAGTGCTTCATGATTGGATTACACAGAAGCTGTCGCCTAGTAGCAGTGTACTCCTAAGGTGAGGTCTTATTAAGCAAGTTTTATGGTCACACATCCAAACAAACCCTTCTATAAACTTGCTTTTCTCACCGTACTTTTATGCTTCCATTTTTGCAGCATTGATAAATCCCTAGATCCCGTTAATGCTAAGAGCAAAACTTCAGAAGGCTACCTGACTGACTTCCCTAAAGCTAACTCTGATTGATTGGTAACACTTCATCTTTATTGAGTTTGATGAGAAGACCACACATATGCAATGTGTGACTGTTGTTTTTTATTTAGTTTGATGAGAATACCACACACAACTCAATCCCATTATGCAGATGAGTAATAATATACAGAAGTTCATTCCCTATTTATATTACTTAAAGCTGTCATTGTATCATATTCTCATGATCCTCTCCTGAGCAAACAAACACCAAATTTATGGGAGTTTTTATCATTACTAGATGAGAGACACAAAGCTGAAAAGCTGCCATTGTATCACATTCTCATGATCCTCTAGGTTGTAACTGACAGCTTATAAAATCAACATCCATGGTCAACATAAAATCTTTCATCGAGTTTGAGACATAAATCAAAGCTGAAATACTGGTGAAAACTCATCAAATACTACTCATACTGCACAAAGAAAAACAACAACCACTTCTAGTGCTAACACATCAGGATAAACTACAAAGGTGATCAACAAAGCTAAAACCCTAATCTGAGGGCGAAATGACTAACCAACCAAAATTCGGACAATGAGATGAATAAAAGCCTAAAAGGCAAATTCATGTGGGAGGAAGGAGAACTCACGATTATTGAGAGGAGAATGACCATTGCTTCGAGGATGGAGAAGACGAGATGGAAACTCACAATTGCTGAGTGGAGATTGAAGGAGCTAGAGAGAAGCCAGATAAGTAACTAGCACAAACTCACGGAGAAATAAAGGCTTACCAGAGGAGACGAGAAGATATAGGCGAAGAGGAGATTCCAATCCTCCAAGCTTCTCAGACAAACTATGAATTCGCACCGGGACCGCGGGATGCAGAGCAAGCACGAAGAGAAATATTCAGCCTAGGATTAGGTTTTTATTTTCTCTATTTTTTTAAATTTTAAAAGACTATTACAACAACTGCGTCTATCAAACGCCATATATTAGATTTTATGGCAATTTAAAAAACTTTGTAAAGATTTGGCCTAGGCTAATTTTAATATTTTATGGTGTTCTTAGCAAACGCAGTCACATTAATGACGTTTGATAAAACGCCTTTAATTTTACCTAAGCCGAATATTTATGACGTTTACCAAATACTATTAAACTAGGGTTAAATGGGAGAGTATGCCTTTTTTTATAAATGAGCACTAATTAGGCTCATTTTCATATTAATGGACATATTAGACCTCATTTACTTATCTTTAAAGATTAAATGAAAGGGTAAATTAGGAATATAAAATTACATAAGCCCAAGCCCAATTGTTTTAATGAAGGCTCAAGTGTTTTAATGAAAGCTCAAGCCTAATTGGTTTAATGAAGGTCCAAGTGTTTTAATAAAAGCCAAAAAATTCAAATTGGTTTAGTGAAAGCTCAATTGTTTTAATAAAGGTTACGCCCAATACACAAGCTTCGGACAGGGCCCAATACACAATCTTCAGATAGGGCACAATACACAAGCCTCGGACAGGGCCCAATACACAAGCCCGGACATAATTCGAGGTACACAAGGTCCGATGTACACAATGAACGTCGAAAATACAAATATTGTAGTTTGTGGGTTTCGAACTCTGGATGAGAGGCCCAATACACAAGCCTAGGACAAGTCCCAATACACAAGCCCATGGATAATTCGAGGTACACAAGGTCCGATGTACACAATAAACGTCGAAAATACAAATATTGTAGTTAGTGGATTTCAAACTCTGGATGAGAGGCCCAATACACAAGCCTAGGACAGGGCCCAATACACAAGCCCAGCCATAATTCGAGGTACACAATAAACGTCAAAAATACAAATATTGTAGTTAGTGGATTTCAAACTCTGGATGAGAGGTCGTCCCTCCCACCCTTATACCAGCTTAAACTATTTGAACTTGGTAATCTATTATTATATTTTTAAGTTATACGTATTGTCTACTTACACAAACTAGTGTTACATAAATATGATGTCGAGTTACACACCAGCTTTGAGGTACACAAGATACGTCAAATTACACAAGCAAATCGAATTACACCAGCCAATCGAATTACACAAGGAAGTTGAATCGAGTTACACAAGCCCAATCAAATTACATAAGGAACGTTGAATCGAGTTACACAAGAGAGGTTCAACCATCCTTTCTGCCTCTTTTGAAGTAGCGATGTCAAGTTTTGAGTTGGTTTGGGACATAATTTTAAATCTTATTAGTATAGACAAAAATATATAAAAATGGTGCTCTGGATCCATTAGAGCTTTGACAATACCCACAAACTGGTTTCTATCCGGCCCAATATTTTCCCACATCGACAAGAAAGAAAGGGATTCCAACTTGTGACCTGAATATATATTTATGAGCTCAATAACTAGCAGGTTTCTTTCTACATTATTTTGTTATTTTGTACATACCCAACACCTACTTACTGCTCCTTGAAATCTCACGTCCGATTATCATTCTTCTGATCTCGCTTGTGTCGGCCCCGATCTCGTATAACTTAGCATCTCGAAGAAAACGACCAGTTGGGTACTCGTTAACATATCCATTTCTGCCTAAGCATTGTATAGTCTGCAAGAACAGATTCAACAATCATGCCATTGTGTAAGAAACTAAAAAAAGGCAGCAAATCTTATAAATGGAGCTAGTTATTGTTACCTGTAGAGCAACTTGGATTGCTCTGCAGCACAAAGGATTACACCTGCACATTCCTGCACAAATTCATACAAAAAAGATTATGATACTAACCCAAGTAACAGAAAATTGCAACATTTGGGTCAACTTTGATTTGTTAACTAAACAGTTATACATCAAGTTCAGCTTCAGCTTCCTACTGTTTAAATTGCTAGACAAAAAAAGTTGCAACCTTGGGTCAACTTTTCCATTGTCACAATCTTTTGCAACAGCGTATACATATGACCTGAGAATAATAGAGATAAGGGTTAGACACCAACAAGATAGTTCAACATATTTAGACAAACGATTGGATAGGTGGGTAACCTTGATGACTGAAGTGCAGTATATATATCAGCCATCTTTCCCACAATAGTTCAAATTATTTAGACAAACAAGATAGTTAACATATTTAGACAAAAAAGATAGTTCAATATATTTAGACATACAATTGGATAGCTTTGACAATACCCACAAACTGGATCCATTAGAGCTTTGTCAAGTTTTGAGTTGGTTTGCCTAAAATAACATGTAATCTGAATCTACCTGCACTTGGTTGCCTAAAACAACCTTGAAGGAACAAACGTTTCTCAAATCATCTACAGTAGAAACAACCTTGAAGGAACAAACGTTTCTCAAATCTACAACAGAATTTAACATAAAAATGCCGACTTAATGTGTTGCAGAACAACCTTGACGATATTTAGTTTAACAACAACTACTTTCTTTGTTGATAGACACTCTTTGAGAGGGTGTAAACTAGTTTCTACCCAAACTTAACATTAGACTAACCATAATTGAATGAATATCATTGCACATTCTCATATTTACCTGAATCAACGATCCAGAATCAATGTTTCTAATGCCTTAGGGGAAAAAACAAGCAAAGGAGAGGAGAACATATAAACACACCAGTAGAATCACCTTGAGCACTTGCATCCATCAACTCCTCCTCTGTAGCTTCCTCGACAATGCCATCACAGTTCTTCAAAGCAAACACAGCCCTATCAATTGAAACTAGATCTCAATTTGTATAGCTGATGCAAAGGTATTATTGGCTTTTATAGCCTTAAAATCCTTCCAGTTATTCTTGTAATACAAGTACAGAGGATTTGCATTCGCTGCCTGTGCACAAACCAACCTCGGAATCCTATCAACAAGCCCTAAATCACAGCGGGTGGATGTACAGAGGATTTGCATTCGCCACCTCTCGCCTTCGTTATTGGGAGGAGCTATTCTTGTGCAGATTCGAGAAATCGGAACCACCTTCAGGTCCGGAGAATCGGAAACGGTAAATATATCGATGAAGAAGAAGGTGAGGAACGAAACACATATTGTAGGGTTTTTTTTTCGTTTTAAAAAGTCAAAATACCGACATTACCCTTGTTAAAATAAGAAAACTACAAAATGGCATAGGCTTTTTTAATTCGAAAAATGAGAAGAGCCTACTTGGTATCTATAAAACCAAAAAAGCCCTAGTCCCCATTTTTCTCTTAAATCCATGGCTTTTGTAAAACGTCAAGGATTTAATAAGCTTTTAAAAATGCCGTAAATATTCCGTGGTAAAATTTCCCACCATAATCTTTTTGTTGTAAAATATTTTATAAAACAACTACGGCGTTTTTGAAACGCCGTAAAATTCATGGCGTTTAGAAAACGCTGTGGTTTTTTAGATGGAAAATCCCACGCACTTATGTGGCGTTTGTAAATTCCGTAAAGTGTATGTATTCCATCAATGTCATTAAATTACAATGCTCAACACATTCATGACTCTTTTTTTAAAATAAACGCCATGAATGGGGTATTTGGTGGCATTTTTGTGTTAAACGTAAATCTGTTCATATCCGGACTCGGGCCGGGCTTTTTTGAATTTTCGGCCCGTTTAGCCGGACCCGGACCGGGCTAAGCCCGGCTGGCGGGCCTAAAATACCTGTCGTACCCGGCCCGGCCGGGCTGCCGGGCGGGCCTCCGGGTACCCGTTTTGTTTTTTGTTTTTTAAAAATAATTTAAAAACTATTTTAAATATAAATTTTATTTAAAAATAAAATATATTTTAAGATATTATATGTAATATACATTAAATTTATGATAATTATGCTATATATTCTATAATTATACTTAATATTTTAAATATATATTTTTATTTTTTATTTTTTTATACGGCCCGGCGGGCCAGGCTTTTCGGCCCGACCGGGCCTATAGTGGTGTTCGTACCCGGCCCGGCGGGCTTGGCTTCCCTCTATGTTCATACCCGCCTGTTTTTCCGGGAGGGTCGGGTCGGGCGGGCTACCCTGATATGATCAGGTCTAGTTAAACGCCACATTTTAAAAGCCATAGAAGACCCTAAATGAACTAGTGTGAATGGAGAATGCGCCCTTGAAATGTGACCTTTAACCAACTTTACCACGATTTCGGAATCTATCTCAATTTCCAACTTACGGATACCCATCTCTTAAGCTAAATAAAGACCCAAACTCAAACCCCATAATTCCGCCATAAGGACGGAACATAGGTTAAACTTGTAACCAAAACCCTTCATCCATTGTCCTTGCTCATCACGAACAATACCACCAGTAGTGTAACCTAGAGAGTTGCAGATTTCACCATCGGTGTTTAGTTTAGCGAAACCTTGTGTCGGATATTTCCAAGCAATAGGAATAGAGATCTTGTGGGCCTGTCCAAGCATATTTCTTTTGTTGTTCAATACAACGGAGAAGGAAGCAATTTGAGACGCAATGAACATCGTCTTGTTCGATGGGATTGTGTCATTTCGGAAGATGAGGAGATGCCTCCACTTCGAACACCACCATAAAATCATAGCAAACCAATTGCCCCTTAGTGTTGCTCCGTTATTATAGTACATTTGCCTTCACTTTCGGTCCTTCTTCAAGTCAAACTATACTTATATAAAAACTTGTTAATACACAAGTTGAATAGTAGATACATTTGATATCAGGTAATGTATATCTCATCAACAATCTTATATCATTCAAGATGACGAAGACTCCAAAAAGTGGTAGCCTTTCATGAGGTAGGAAGATAAGGGTGAGAAGAGAAGGCTAGGTCCCAACCCTAAGGCTTTCACTGTTTTGATGTATTTTAAGAGGATTCTAAAAGGCTTTCTTAGTATGGATAGCATTCATCGAGTAATTTAGAGGGTTTTATTCTTAGCTTACTTTGAATTATTTTTAATTTATTTTTTCTATTTAATGCTTTGTTATGTTATTATATTGTTATTAGTATTATAATTTTTTGTTGTTATTATGTTCAGCTTAAAAAAAAACAAGTCGAACCATATGTTTTTGTAATGCGTGTCATTATGGAACAAGTTGAAGGTTAGGAAGCAAAGTAACAAGAAAGTGGGTTTCGGATCAACTTATCGATCATGCCAGTTTTCCTAACCATAGTTGACTGCAAACAACAATAAGAGCATGACTGTCACATAAAACTCCATCTTTTCAAAAGGGCTCTTAGTGGCATCCAAGGTCAAAAAAGGTGTAAGTATTCACCAGCATATTGACAAAGATCTCACATGAAAAGGTAAAAGAATAACTAACAATATAAGTAGTGGAAAATCAAACCAAACATTATTATAAACTTCAATTCAGCCAATTACAAAAGATTCGGCATAATAAAACTCAGAAAAAGGGTCATTATAAACCCAACAAATAAAAAAAAAGCACATCATTAACACTCCAATTAATGGATTACCACACCTAAAAAGCCAGAGTTTCAACTCTGACATTACGGAAGCGGCGGCGATTGAGGACAAGCCTATCGGCCTTTCTCCACCTTTTCAAGGCCTCCTCCGACAAGTTCTTTGAATTTCGATTTCGAACTAGCAGCTAAAAAAAGCACATCATTAACACTCCAATTGGGCTTTAGATTTCGAACTAGCAGCTAGGAGTACTTCTTTCCAGTTTTGGAGTTTAGTGAGTATCGAACCTTGATCTTCAGGTTTTTGGAATTTATTTCAAGAGGTGTAGGTTGCAGAAATCGAAATTTAGACCTCTTGAAGTACCTTAGATCTTTCAGAATAATCTGTGTTGAATAGCTGTGTTGTGAATCAAATTTCATGGATTTAGAATAATAATTCACCGTTGAATTTTTAGTAGATTATAGTTGGATATACCTGGTTTGTCGTATTAAAATGTGGGAAAGATCCAACGGTCAGATATGGAGTTATAAGCCTACAAAGTTGACTCGAAACCTAGTTTTGGAAGTTAAGTGTGTTGAAAGGCAACTTTGGGATTTTGTGTAGAACTTTTGGAACGTTGTTTATGATTTTCGTTTGTCCAAGTCTAGAGTAGGTATGAACTGGTATGTATAAACATTTTCTTTGGAATTTTTGGAGTTTAGTAAGAGGTACTTTCGTTAGGTCAAAGTAGAGTACTTGTGTAGTTTCGGAAAGCGAGTTTAGACATAGAATGTAAGTTTGAGCAAACCCTCAAACTTGTTTTAGAGTTTTGAGATTTAGTAAGTGTTGTCGGGATATAGAGAAGACTTGGAACCAGTTTGGACGCTTTTCGGAATTTCCGAAAAGTGAGGGGCGTTTTGATAATTTACACTAAAGTTAGGTTTTCTCGTTCTTTTGAATCTGAGAGCTTTCTCATTAGTATAGCAGCCTTCTAGAAATCTTGTAAGACTTAGAATGATGATTCCAAGGACATGTTTGGTATTGTATTCTTGGGGATTCATTTAGATTCTTTTCTACGGGATTGTTGGAGATAAATTTTTGAGTTGTTTGGTATCAGATAGGGTACAATATTGTATTCTTCATTTAGATTCTTTTTGCAACAAAATCCCCAAAAAACAATCTTGAAAAATGAAGATTCTAGGGGATTGTAGGAGATTGTTTACTTTTCATGCCTTTCATACCCTATCTCAATAAACCTATACCAAACACCCAAAAGCAACAAAATTTATCAATCCCTAATAATCTCCATCTACAAGAATCCTCAACAATCTCCATCCCCAAGAATCTAAAAAAAGAATCCCAAAAATCACAATATGATACCAAACAGGGCCTAAGTCGATCTTTCTTGAGCAGGTAGTTGATAGTGTTAGCCAGCTGACGATAATGGTGATGACTGGTAGACTTGTTGTTCAGGTAAGTCTTATGGACTTGCTTAGCTGATAATACTATATGAGTGTATGCTATGTGGCGTGTGTGTTATCACTTTAATGAGAAATGAGTAGAACGACGTTAAATGATAATGGGGCTCAAGTGTATGATAACGGGTCGTGGCATCACTGCTCAACACTGTAAGATGACTGAGAAGGCTCTTTGTGACCAGACCGTACGGTATACGGTAGATATGCATTGGAACCATTCCGCTCGGTATATGGGGACAGAGGCGAGGGTCGATGGGATCCTCGTGCCACAAATGAAGTTGAATTAATAAAAGTGAATCACTTAATGGAAAGATAAGAATTGGTTTGTGTGTGTTTTATGTGATGTGTTTAGTATCCTTGATGTGTGTTTGTGCTACATACATATGTTGATATAGTGATTGTTAGCTAACGGTGAAAACCGATGTTGTAGACCTTGCAGGTTAGCCGTTGTTGAGGGAGCCGGAGAGGGTGGTTAGCCGGGGTTTCCATATTCCGTTCTTTAAGTTTCATTTGGGTTTTGTTGAGGATCTTTCCCTTTCTTTTCTCGGTTATTTGTTTTTGTTGGACGGCTGATGTTGTTCTCCCTTTTTTGAGTCATGCATAATAAAATATCTTTTCAATTTTATCGGTTTCTTTTTGTGCCTTGTTGTAAGATTCTAATTAAGTTGTTGTTCAGCTAAGGTCAAGACCCACTGTGAGGTCTTAACCAGTAGCATTCCGGGTTCTCAGAATTCGGGGTGTTACATTGTGCTGGTGCATTTTTCTTCTTTCCGGTTGCTTCTCGATGGCTAATTTGTAAGCCAATTTTGCGAAGGTGTGAATAACGATCAAAATCGCGATGAGAAGAGGTATAGATTTTGGGATCCATGATTCATCGAGATCGGTTGCGCTCTATCCATTGTAAAAGACGACCCAAACCATTCGTAGAAAGAAAGAGGAGAGAGTCCTGTCACCGCCTTAGCTACCTATCGACTGGAGGAGAGGGTTCTTCCTGTTCGTGGGCTACTTTTAAGTATCTAGGGTTTCAAACTTTAAATAAAAACAAAAAAAACAAATATTAATCAATGAATTAGAATTAATTTTAGGTACATCCCTATTTTAATCAATAAATCAAGATTAACTAACTTAATTAATTGTTTTGTGGCCCCTACTGACGGAATATCTAACGGATTATTTAAGTGGTGGTATTTTGTTAACAGAATAAAATAGAAGGTGGTTAAATGAAAATAATTTTATAAGAGGTGGTTAATTGAAAATAGGGGTGAATAAGAGGTGGATTTCTGTAACTTACTCAAATAATGATTCGCGACTAGCAGGCAGCAATAACAACAGGCTACAGCCCAACAATTCGAAGCCCAATGGGCGATCGTTAATATCTGACGGTCAATTTTTTCAAAGCAAAAAAAAAAGGAAATTAAAATACGGAAGAAAAACCTGCTGATAACCCAGACCCCGAAGCTCCGAAATGGCGACGACGACAACGCCAACTCCTTCAACCTCGAGCTGCAATCGCCTGTTATGGAGATCAGGCTGCAACTATGTTCCTTTATCTCGCCTCCGTCCAGTATACTTCTTTCCTTCGCTGCGGAAGCAAAAATATATATTTCATACTTCCTCGTCTTCTATAAGAGCAATTGGGAGTGTTAATGGAGAGAAGAAGGCGGTTTATACGGCGTCGTATTGGGATAATGAGAAGCCATACGAGATACTCCGAGGAGGTGAGAAGTCGTACTTGGACGAGCAAGACGTCGTGACGTTTCTCGATCCGCCCAAGGAGCTCATTCCTCTCGATCCTTCTTCTTACAATCCTGCTTCCTATCTTTGGTATGAGATTAATGTCAAATTCTTTCTTCTTCCTCTTCTATTTTTCGATTGTAGAGGTTGGTGGGGGTTTTTTTTTTATTGAGTTGAACTTTCTTTAAACTTTTTTTAATTTGATTAGCTCAAGACAATATGTTGCGTATTTTCATTCGAAATTAGTTGATTTGAGAGCTGCTATTTCAAATTGTTGCAAAATTATGATCGCTATTGCTGTGTAATTCTTTTTGGAAATGGTGATTTTTTACTTTGAATTTCTTCTTTCTTGTAGGAAGAAGATTGATGATATACCAGAGGAGCGGCGACACCGGTTGATATTACTACTAAAGCCTAGGTACCTTTGTTGAATTCTTTGCTGAGTTTATACAGGTGGTTGTCAAGTTTATGAATCTTGTCTAACCACAGCATTGCAAAATGGCAATATTGAGGTAGCAAAAGATGTGTAATGTAATATTCATTGGAGTAAACAAGGCATTGCCTATGACTGTAGGCTGATATCAGCTGCTTGGGCAATAGCCGGGTCTCGATATAGTGATGACAAGTTAACTAGGCGATGTTCGTCCGATTTGCTGTCTAAACGGGCTGATTCTTTGTCATTTGAGTCATGGCACTGTCGTAAGAGTGGAGGTAACTTATCTGAATGAATGAGTGTTATTGTGTTTATAACAATGGAGCTTTGTTTAATTAACTTTGATGTTGGATGTTATGTAATAGGGCCTTTGTCTGTTGCTTTGCTAAATTTTTTCAAGATGGTAAGCTCCATCCTGGACCTTCAAGTGTATAGTGTATGCAGTTGTGAATCTTGCTTTATGACTTATTTTTTATGGTTGTTACTTCTGTTAATTAGGCCTTATTCCGCAAGGATGGAGAGTGTTATGGGAGGTTTATTGGTAAGTTCCGTTTCCTTCAATTGAACTCAAAAGTTTCTTGATAATGCACATAGTAAAATGCATCTATTGCAAGAGGTCTCTTCAATAACTCGCTTGGTGCTAGTCATGAGGGATGGGCTAGTTGCTTAAAATGCTGGGTTATGAATTGTTAATTTTTCATGTTTTCATACTTTCATATGATTTGAGAATGGGAAACTGCATGAGAAATGATTTCAGTAAGTTTGCGAATATGCCTTCCTATTTGACCTGCATTTTTAGATAATGGTCCATATGGATCCAGATGGAGTAGTGCTATGGTATAGTTGCTAGCATTTTGTTCACCAATTCAAACCTTAAATTTCAATAGGACTAGAAATCTCAATTTATTGCTGCCATATCTGTTCATCATATTTAGTGACATGGTATGATTTCAGGGGGGTCATTTATTAGTACAATTACAAATTCCATGAGCCCTTTGTATTTCACTGTCCGACAACTCAATGAAGTGATGCCAACCGAACAACCATGTGACCTGGCTTACGAACTTGGGGATGGACTTCTGGATATCTTAGATTTGCCACCAGGATTCCCGAAACCAGGTGAATTTCCTAGTTAAACATCTTATTATAATAACCGGAGAGGGAGCAAATTTGGTAATGCTGGTATTCTCATACTTTGCAGCAAGACATCCTCAACCCTTTGACGATCATGTCATGGTGTATATTCGACACGTTGGGCCCGGAGTGATGGTGGCGCAAGCATGGCAAGAAGGTCTAGATTTAGAGCAAGTGCCCAAGAAACTATGTGGTGAAATCTTGATGGTGAAAGGCTATGCTGCCATTGGTCATGATGATGAACAAGGAAGAAGTTAGCACTGTTTAATGTTTATTGCTTCTTGATGGTGTAGAGAAAAACAAAGGATGTGGTTGTCCTTTTACAATGTTTTGAATTTCATTTGGCTAAATGAAGCCAAACAAGTAGAGAGAGTTGAAGCCCTTGTACAATTAGCTAGCACTGTTTAATGTTTATTGCTTCTTGATGGTGTATGATATCAAAGAAATTATGAAGAAGTTTAAACTATTGGCTTTTAAGTAGCAAATTTTCACACAATCTAAACATGTGTTATCCTAACACAATGCTTCGTATTATATCCAAATAAAAGATTGGAATCAACTCTATTAGATTCTCCAAATACACTGGTAATGTGCATCACCTTCACACTTTATTTCTTTTCTAAGTTTTTTTTTATGATACATGTAAAATGATATAATTTTATTACTTTAACTTGTACATACAAAAAAAATGGAATTCAAAAAAAAAAAAGAAGAAACATTTGTAAGATTACTCGTAATACATTTTGTTGCACATTACAAAAAATAAAAGGAAAAATAACCCAAAATAATACCAACTATCAACATTGAACCGAAAATAATACAAACTTTAAAAATTACTATTAGCGATACAAACTATCAATGTATTTACCAAAAATAATACGTCATACTTTTCCGGCCAAAATCCTAACTCCGTCGATGACGTGGCAGCCGGATTGTTAAATGTCATCAAATAAATGAATTAAATGTGTGATGTGGACTTTTCATATAAAAAAAATTAATTTAATAATATTAAAAATTTAAAAACTTATATATTTTTAAATAATAATTTTTAAGAAAAAAATTGTAGAATATTTTTTTTTATAAATTTTTTGTAAAAAAATTTTTAAATGAAGTTTGAACATTTTTTTAAATAGGTTTGTAAAAATATTTATTTTTCCGAAAAATATAAATTTTAATAATTAAAAAACTTGATTTTCCAAATAATTTTTTTATCAGATTTTTCGGATTTTTGAATAAAAATGAAAATTTTAGTTCTAAAAATAATAATTTTAAAAATTCATCTTTTCACCTAATCCTTAAAGATTTTTTTCTTCCAATTTTATTTAAAAACTTTTTTTTTTACATTTTATACAACCTATTGAAAAAAAATGTTCAAACTTTATTAAAAAAAAATTTTACAAAAAATATTTTTACAATTTTTTTTAATTATTATATAAAATTTTAAAAATAATAAATTTTGTATTTTTAAATATTATTAAATTAAATTTTAAAAAATAAAATTCACATCACACATTTAATCTATTTATTTAATGACATGTAACATTCCGGTTGTCACGTCATCGCCGGAGCTAGGGTTTTTGCCGGAAAAGTATGACGTATTATTTTTGGTAAATAAAATGATAGTTTGTATCGTTCTTATTAATTTTTAAAGTTGGTATTATTTTCGGTTCAATGTTGATAGTTAATATTATTTTGGGTTATTTTTCCAAAATAAAATAAAAAGTTCAAAATTTATGTCCAATTTAGACGAACCCAGTCATTTGTTTCCATTTTAATGTCAAATATATGTATCAAATTAAAACAATCTATAGTCTATGAACCCTGTTAATTTTACAAAGATAAATGTCAACGGGGTGGAATCTTGGACGTTGGTGTGGAAGAAAAAACTCAGGGAGCCTTATCATCGCCATCAGCTCAATACCCAGTTTCTCTTATCTTTCAGTTATACGGGAAGATAATTGAAGAAGAACACCAATTCCTTAACCCTAAAGAATGCAATTCTTCCTCTAAAAATCCCACAAATTTGCAAAAACAAATACAAAAATTCAAACTTTATTTCATGGGTATACTTTCACTCCCACTAGTGATCTTTTGTGTGCTTAAACCCCATAAACCTCTTCACAGATTATCCTTCTCTTCCCTCTTTACCGCTAATTCCCGCCGGTTCTGTTCCAAACACCCATATTCCGGTCACCAACGATGCCTTTCGGCGGCTTCTGGTTCCGAAAACGCTTCTATTGCCCCAAACGGGCAGATTTCTGAGGTTTCGGCCAGTAGTTCGATTGCCCGCAATGCTTCCATTCCTACTTTCCAGCAAGCTATTCAGCGTCTTCAGGTAGGGTTTCATTCCACTTGTTCCACGTTTAAATTTTTTTTTTTTATCGCTGAGTGAAATTGTGCATTGCTTACGGCTTTTGAGATTGAATTTGTCCGAAAATTTTGTACGCTTTCTTTTCCCATTGTAGTGTTTATGCATTCATATATACTCCAAAATCCAAATTAAAGTGGCATTTATTTGAATTTCTTGAACCTTCACTTAGAAAAAGACGTTCAAGGCTCAGCTTTGCCTATGTAAATTTTTATTTGACTGGTGCAATGTTCTGTACATCATTTTGGTTTCTTTCGACAGGAATATTGGGCTTCTGTTGGATGTGCAGTGATGCAATGCAGCAATACAGAGGTATTCACGGACATGGTTTCCCTGCTATCTTTTTCCATTTATATAATATACTCCATTGTTTGTGATCATTGCTATCATGACATATATGTCTGTCTCTAACTAAATGAGTGATGCACATCATCTAGATGCTGTTATTATCCCCCATTTTCCTGTCAGTTCGTCACTGTATTAGGGTGTTTTTCAGAGACTGAGTCAATTGAATGTCTAATCTTTATATTGACTGTCTTGTGTAGGTTGGAGCTGGAACTATGAATCCCTTGACTTTTTTACGAGTTCTAGGCCCAGAGCCATGGAATGTAGCGTAAGTATTTTTTTACTTATAAATAAAAATAAGCATCCCCATTGTGCTCACTGTTTTAAGTGAAGTGTTGATTATATCATTAAAATTTGAGGTAAACTATTCTCATTCTTTGTCTCATGGTTTAATTTCTGAACTGACATGTGGTAGTTCCCTGCAAAAATATTAATTTTTGGTCTACCTTGTCTATCGAACTGTTCTACGGTTCTACTCCATTTTTGTTTTCTGTCATGGTAATTATGGATGAAGTAAATTGATGTATTCTATTTGCGTTGTCCCCTTATTTTTCATGTCTGGACCGTTAATTCTTTATGCATTTTTTCTTGCAACCGAGTAAAGTGCTCATTAAGGCTTTGATTAAAGGTACGTGGAACCTAGCGTCAGACCTGATGATAGTCGATATGGTGAAAATCCAAACAGGCTTCAGCGCCACACTCAGTTCCAGGTTGGCTACCTTACGTTGCACCTATCATGTCATTGAACTCTCGTTGCCATTGCATTTTGTTGTAGGATTTGACTCATGTAATCCTAATTGGATATTTTCTCAGGTTATATTGAAACCTGACCCTGGAAATTCTCAGGACCTGTTTATAAGGAGTCTGTCAGCATTAGGTTGTTGCTTCCTCTGCTCATTATTTGCAGTATTATCTCAACTCGTCAGGTTTTATGTTTTCTTTTGTATCTCATGTTATACATTTTGTCCGGGTTTGCAACAGGCGTAGATGTGAATGAGCATGATATACGTTTTGTGGAGGACAATTGGGAAAGTCCAGTAAGTTTGCATTTTCTTGTGGTGAATCTGTTTGCCCTTGTCATCTCACATCAATCAACTTCCTTTAGAGATCAGTTTAGCTGACCGGTCTTGTTATTAATCTATATTGTTATACTATTTTCTCAGACCCCTATATAATAAATGGGTTCAATTTCATAGTTACCTTCTTGTTTACTTCAAACATTTGTAGGTGCTCGGTGCTTGGGGTTTGGGATGGGAAGTCTGGATGGACGGCATGGAGGTCACTCAATTTACCTACTTTCAGCAGGTTGTGTTTGTACAGCTTTGAATTTCTCTGTTATTCCTTTCCTTTTTCAGAATATTAAACTATAATTGTTTGAAATTGGGAAATCTTTTTCTCTTTACTTGGATTATTGTTTGTCAGCTTTCTGCCACTACACTGGGTATTATGTATGCCTATTTTGGTCTGAAATTGGTAAATCTTTTTTTTTTCCTACTTCAGGCTGGAAGTATACAACTATTACCTGTTTCTGTAGAGATCACATATGGTCTTGAGAGAATCATAATGCTGCTTCAGGTTCAGAATGACATATATATTTTTCAGCAATCTTTTGTAACTTTTGTTATGTTTCATCAGCATATATGTACTGACGCATTCTGGGTACTGTTGGCAGGGAGTCGATCATTTCAAGAAAATTCAATATGCAGATGGCATTACCTATGGAGAATTGTTTTCTGAGAATGAGTTAGTACTCCACTTGATCAACTCTCTTATCAAAATTTATTATTATGTTCTTGATCAACGGAAAAGTTCCTACCCTTTATGTTATTGACATGAGTTGGCTTCTCCACTCAACATTGTTAATAAGATTGATATTTTCTGTTAATGTGATATTGGCTGGACTTGTTCTAGGAATCTTGAGTGTTTCCTTGATAGATTTCTTATTTGTGATTTGTACTCAAATATGTCTCTTTTGGGTTTTGTCATTGGTGATGCTCCAAAAGACTATCCTACTGCACGCAATAACCGGTGTCCTCAACATCATTTTTGTATTTTCAGGAAGGAAATGAGTGCATATTATCTTGAGCATGCCAGTGTGAACCATATTCAGAAACACTTCGATTTTTTTGAAGAAGAGGCGCGCTCTTTACTTGCTTTGGAGCTTGCTATCCCAGCGTATGTCATTCTTGACAGACGTTTGCATCTTCGTTTTTTATTCTATTATTTTACTTGAGATGCGTCCTATTAATATTTCACGTAAATTGTGCTAGGTATGATCAGCTTCTCAAGACATCTCATGCTTTCAACATCCTAGATTCTAGAGGCTTTGTTGGTGTAACTGAGCGTGCTCGCTATTTTGGAAGAATGCGAAGGTTTATTGATTATATCCCTGATTCTCATGTTAAAAAAACAATGAGCCAATGTTTGTGCTTCATGATTTTTTTTTTTTTTTTTTTTTTTTGCCTTTTATGGATATGCATATGCTAGTATTTAGGCAAAATGGCTGCCTCTGGAATCTGGATGACTTATTTCATGTTGCAGTTTCCTATTTATTTCTAGCAAGCTGCCTTCACTAAGCTAAAATGTAAAAAATTTCCTGTGCACACGATTTAATAAATAAACTTTTGACCAAAGGAGTTTTTTCTTCTTGGAAATGCCTTATTAGTGTATTGATTTCGCAGATGTAAAATGATTAAGTAATGTATCTATATGAAGTCTAACAGAAAGTTTTCCAATTTCTGGATGTTATCTTGTATATGCTGTGTTTACTTTACTTGTGTTTCACTGATTCTCTGTACAAATGTACCATTTAACTGCATTTGAAACCAGTTTAGCTCGTCAATGTGCCCAACTGTGGTTAAAGACAAGGGAGACTCTTGGTCATCCTCTCGGTGTTGTTTCTGAACTTGACCGTTTTACTTGTCCTAAAAACATCATCGAGTCAGCTATAGGGAAGGTAAGTTGTCTAGTGCCTAAACAAGACAAAATTCATATAAATGAGGTCTCATTACGTTTTCATTTACCTCTGTGTGCCGATGTATGCTAATCTATTAGCTGCGTGGCAGGTGGCTGGGATGTTTGTTCTCGAGATTGGAACAGAAGAATTGCCAGCGCAAGATGTAGCTAATGCAAGCCTGCAGGTATGTAGGTTACTTGATCTCAGCGAGTGTTTATACTTTATTACCTACGAAGTGTAAAGATTGTCTTTCTGATCTTCAAATTATCTGAAATCAATACATGCATCTAGTTGCATATTTTCAATTCATCTGACACTTAATTTGTATGATCTTTGAACAACATTATATATATAAGGTTTCAAATATCATACAAATTAAGTTAAGCAGAACATAATAAGTCATGCATATCTCCTGGAGGTGGACTTCGTAGTGCAGTTGATGTTATCCTTTTTGGTTCTTTTACTTTGTCAAGACCATTAATTACTACTACCTTCAAATGTCAATCTTCTTTAATTGTTGTTAAGTGCAGTTGAAAGATATAATAGCACAGCTACTCGCAAAGCAAAAGTTAAGTCATGGTGAAATCCGAGCATTTGGTACGCCTCGTAGACTAGTGGTATGTCTCTTAGTTCAAATATTTTTCTTTTCTTTTTAATTTTGCACCTTGTGTAAATTCCTTTCTCCTTTTCAGTCACAAAATTCTGGTTAGCAGACCTAGTAGCTGGCATATCTCATCAGTGGACTGCATTGCAATATGGGAAATTGGTTTATAATATTTATAGGATTTTGTTTCGTGTCATAGTAGCTCTAATATTTTAGTTAGAAGTGCATGAAAATAATAATGTTAGATTATTAGAACTTGAAACTTATGTCTTTCTGTTTTTTCCAGGTTTCTGTCGACGGTCTTGGTGCTAAGCAACTACAGAACGAGGTGGAGGCTCGAGGCCCTCCTGTTTCAAAGGCTTTTGATGACCAAGGGAATCCCACAAAGGTCTTTTCTTGTTTCATATCTTAGTCTTTGAATGACAATGAATTAAAACCATTTTATCACGAAAGTTAAACTAGGAAACGTGAGCATGATCTTGAAAACAGATGTTCTGTATATGTAAAATCAAGGAGGTTTCCAAAAAAAGCCAAAATAAATTTGAGAAGAAGCAAAAACATAAAGTTGATTAAGCCTCTTTTTAGCAATTTAGCATTTAGCAGAGTTGTTAGAATTCTCCAAAGAAATATCTAAACCTTTTTTTTTCAGGCTGTTGAAGGGTTTTGCCGTAGATACAGTGTTCCTTTGGACTCGTTATATAGAAGAGTGGATGGTATGTCAGTAAAACTTAGGCCTGTTGATTATGTTGAATCTGTTAGAATTCTCCAAAGAAATAGCTTGTATAAATTTTATTAGAACTTGTAACAGTTATGAACTTGCATTAAATATTGGTATGGCTATGAGTGGGGATCTCTAGGAGAGTTTCAATCCTGTGGGATAATTCTCTCTTCTTTTCACGCCCTTCGTAGTAACATGGTTTTAAAAAAAATTTGTTTGATCTTGCAGGGAAGACAGAATATATGTATGCCAATGTGATGGAGCCCTCCAGATACGCGTTGGAGGTTAGTACAAAACTTACATTGTTTTGTGGAACACTTCTCCATTAAAGAGAGAATGTGATCTGCAGGGAAAAAGTTATTTAAAATTTTATTCTAGAAAATAACTTGGTAATAAATTATCAGGTTCTCTCTGAGGATCTTCCTGGTGCTATTGCTAAGTTGTCATTCCCTAAGTCCATGCGTTGGAACTCTCAGGTTGTGTACATGTCTTACTATACTATTTCAGTTCGAGTAACAATGTGCTTCATTTTCAGTCTTTGCTGGCTATATGCACAACCCACAGCAAACATGGCCTATTATATTTTGCACCAATGTCTTGCACATTATCATCTAACACCCTGACTTTGAATAGAGTATCTAAGTTAAAGGTGAAAGAATTATGGCCTGTAAATTGTTAAATTTTATCCATATAACTAATTGGTTATTCTAGGGTGGAGAATATTTTTGTCTTGTTTATCTTCCGATTTGCAGATTGGATAATGGTTTGTGTCACACTATAGGTCATGTTCAGCAGGCCCATTCGTTGGTTAATGGCTCTCCACGGCGATATAGCTGTCCCTTTCACATATGCTGGAGTATACAGGTTATTTGTGTTTTTATTCTATTAATAATGGAGTTATTTTTGGATATTTCCTGCTATATCCTAGAGGGAATCAGTCATTTCTTCAATGGCCTGACATTTTTTCAATAATGGGCAGATGAAAATTAATTAAATACCTTTTGGATGCAGTGGGAATATATCATATGGTCTGCGTAATACATCATCAGCAACTATTGAGGTTTGTGACTGATTTGTTTGATGTGTATTTTCTCTTACGCTATCAGCAATTATCAGTATTGACCTGCATATTCTATACCAGGTGAAGACTGCGGAGTCTTATGCAAGGCAAATGAAAAGTGCTGGTATCTCCGTGGAAATTGAAGTAAGCTTAAGCTGGAGTGTTTTTCCCCTTTCTTTGTTGGCTATATTTGAATCCTGCAGTTGCTACCCTTTTTTGGCTCTATGAAATGTGCACAGCCAAATTTGTTTGACTTGCCTAATTCACAAATTAATGTACTAGTAGGAACGGAAGCAAGCAATTCTAGAGCAGTCTATTTCCTTGGCAAATGGCATTGGTGGCCATTTAATTGCACCAAGTGGTTTACTGGATGAGGTAACTGACAGTTTTTCTACTAACCTACATATGAAAGGTAGCATTCTTTTTATCCATGGAAAATAACCAGTTAAATGTTTCATATTGGCCATTAACATAGGTGGTAAACTTGGTGGAAGCACCTACTCCTGTTCTTGGGAAGTTTGACGACTCTTTTTTGAAGCTGCCAAAAGATCTACTCACAATGGTAAGTTCTGAACCATATTTCAGAATTGGTACACTTGCTGTATCAAGACATATTTGAGAAGGATGCCTAGCATAGCCATCTTATGTATCTGTTGTGTCATGCAGGTTATGCAAAAACACCAGAAATATTTTGCTGTTGCTGATAATAGGGGAGAATTGTTGCCATACTTCGTAGCGGTAATAATACATCTCTATTCTCTATCCATAGAAATTACTCTGTGCCACTAATGCCAGCTGATTTTGACCTGTTTACAGGTGGCAAATGGTGTAATCAATGACAGGGTAGTAAGAAAGGGAAATGAAGCTGTTCTCAGGTTTTCTTTTTTACTCGTTGTAGAATTCGATTGAGTGGTATCATAGATGCTTTAAGTTGCCCTTTTTGCTTATAAGAAACATTGACGAAATTCTAAATCTGAATTGTCACGTCCAAGATGGTTGGCAATCATTCCTATAGCTGTCTTTTAGAAATAAATGTCATATGTTAATTTGCAATTTCTACTGGGAGTAGTGCTACACATCACTCTTGACTTTAGAATTTCTGTTTTAATTTTTGACATTTATGTTCGTTTTGTTTTTTAACCTCAAAATATGTTGCAGAGCCCGTTATGAAGATGCAAAGTTTTTCTATGAGACTGACACACGGAAAAAGTTCTCAGAGTTTCGGACGCAACTTAAAGGCATTCTTTTTCATGTAAGTTTGTTGGCAAGCAAACTGCCTGCTTTAGGTGGGAATTTGATTGTTTTTTTTTTTTCTTTGCTTCTGATTTATTTTCTAAAAATTTTGGATCCAGTTTTACCTCTTCTTTTTCCCAATTGTGTACCTAGACCAAAGTTTGTAAGTTATGATTAGTCTGGGAACTTAGGAGTGGTGGTGGGCTGGAAACCTAAACCTAGTATTGGAAAACCGGTTTATTTATTTTTTGAAAAAGAAAAAACTGCCCTGAAGGAAAACCGTTGGTTAAACCGTCGTGGTTAAATCGTCGGAATGATTTTTTTAAAAAAAAAAATAAAAAACAGAAAATTAACCAACAAACCGACGGTAATCCAACGGTTTAACCAACAAACCGTCGGTTGGTTAAACCGACGGTTTTAGCAACCAATCCGTCGGTTCAAACCGGCGGTTTAGGTTTTTTATTTTCATAAACCTAAACATAAACCGTGAACCGGCCTAAACCTAAACCGGCCAAACCTAAACTGCCGGTTTGGCCAAACCGGCGGTTTGAGCCGGTTTGAAAACTGCCGGTTTGGAGGTTCGGTTCAAACTGGCCACATGTCTACTTAGGAGTTAGAATATTATTTTGGACCAGAGTTATACTCAGAATAGATTATCATACTACTCATGTATCTGGTAGTTTCTTATAATTCCTTGAATATCAATCAGGAAAAGCTTGGAACAATGCTGGACAAAATGACCCGTGTTGAGTCTACGGTCACCAAGTTAAGCTCTTTACTTGATCTCAAGGAGAATTGTCTTCAGATTGTGCAGGAGGCTGCATCACTTGCTATGTCGGATCTAGCAACTGCTGTTGTTACAGAATTTACTTCTTTGTCAGGAATAATGGCACGTCATTATGCTCTTAGAGAAGGCTATTCAGTGCAGGTCTTTAACTTTTTCAATCGTGCTCCTTATTCCTTTCCAGTTTTTGGCACTTATTAAGTGAAAGGATTATGTCCGGTTCACCTTCAATCGTACGTCAATTTTTAATAACTGGATATGCTATAGTTGTTGAAATCTTGTGAAGAAGCAATTTATTTAAATCTGGTTCATTATAATTTTTGTCTGGCATTGTATTATTAATGTCATGTTAACTATTCAAAGGAGTTAATTTATTACTCTTGCTGTTCCTTATTTATTTTTCCTTCAGAAAAATTGAATTGTTTTCATTCATAGTAGTTGCAGTTAGAATGTTTTAACCTGATTGATCTTCAATAACAAAAATACAACTTTACACAGAAGTTGATATCTAAATTTGGGGGAATTTACAGGTTGCGGAGGCCTTGTTTGAGATTGTACTTCCAAGGAATTCAGGAGATATAGTTCCTAAAACCGACGCTGGGATTGTTCTAGCAATTGCTGACAGGTGAGTGAACAATAAATGTTTCATGAACCACACAAAAAGTTTATAACATATACTATGTTAGTTGTCTTCTTCATCAGGAGCAAAACAAGCTATCTCATGCTGTCTTGAAGTTCTGCCTTTACTTCTTGGTTTGAGGCTTTAATTTTTTTTGCAGATTAGACAGCCTTGTTGGTTTGTTTGGGGCAGGGTGTCAGCCAAGTTCCACAAATGATCCATTTGGTTTGCGAAGAGCATCATATGGCCTTGTACGGGGCAACTATTAAATTATATATTTCAAATTTATTTGGTTACATCATAATCCTCTTTATATCCCTTCTGCTTTGAGACATTTTTCCATTTGAGTTCAACAGGTACAAATCTTGGTGGAAAATAATAGAAATTTTGACCTAAAGCATGCACTGGAGCTTGCTGGTGGGGTACAGCCTATAGAAATAGATGGAAGTGTAATAGATGATGTAAGAACAACTTTTGTATCATCTTACAAATCTTTTGTCATTTTCCGTTTTCTTGTTACAAGTTTATGCTTTGTGGTCTGTGGAAAAACATTTGAAATGTAACAACTCGGCATATGTGATGATCTAATATGTATGCTTGACTTTATTACATGGTGGCCCAAGTAAATAGGTTTATGTAAAAATAAACAAAAAAGGATGCTTAGAAATTTTATTTATTTATTATGAATCTGCAAAATTTCTAACTATTGAATCTCTGCTACAGGTATACCAATTTGTTACAAGGAGATTGGAACAATACTTGGTGAGAATTCCCAAATTACTATACAACTTCGATCTTGTGATATTGTTCTTGTAGTAAAGTAAAATTTCACTTAGCTATAATAGCACTGAGGTCTTATTCATTTTCTGAGCACTAAAATAGTCTAGGATTATTCATAAAATAGATTGAAAGACAGTCTTTTCATGATAGTTATCTTGTGCATCTTTGAAACAAAATTTGACTTCATCAAAGATCTTAAATTTGAGAGTCGTGGTATTAATAATTAAATTATTGGATTTTCACTTGTTAAATACACTCATGCAGCTGTATGTTGTTGCGAGGTTTCTGTGATCAGTTCTGGATTTTGTTCAATATTTGTTGAACTATCCACAAGTTTTCATGTCTAGTGAAACTAACTATTTCTGTACTTTGTAAGAAGAGTGTAGAATAATTTTATATTTCCTTGTGACAGGTTGACAGGGGAATAAATCCAGAAGTGGTCCGTTCTGTGCTACTAGAACGGGGAAACTGTCCTAGCCTCGCTGCAAAGTCCGCTCAGAAGGTTGTCATATTTGCCTTAGCAGAATCGGCATAGTAACTTCATCTGTCTCACAATGGAACACGCACTTTTCTAACTGATGGTTTATTTCTTGAATTTTACATACATTATACATGCGAAAGGAAAATGTGATGTGACAGACTGGTAAATTTGAAATTGATCTCCATATGGATAATGAAACAGAATCGAATGTGTCAACTTATTACTTCATTGAAGACTTGACATGTTCTCATAATTGACTTGTTTTTCTATTATTAATATTAGATGGAAGATATGTACAAAGGTGATCTTCTCCCAAAGGTTGTTGAGGCATACTCTAGACCAACTAGAATTGTTCGTGGGAAGACTATGGACTCCGATGCAGAAGTATAGCTTATCTTCGACTTTCACTTCCTTCTTATTCCGAAACACTGCAATTTCAATGATGTATCTTTGTGTTTGTATTGAAACTGTATTATTAGGTTAATGAAGCGGCATTTGAGATGGACGAAGAGAGAGCTTTGTGGACTGCTTTCTTATCTGTAAAAGGAAAAGTTCATCATGGTACGTCGTTCGTGTCATTTTGCTCAATTAAACAGGAATTTCTTATGCAGGAAAGACTCGATTTTTAACTGTTTTTTAACTGTTTTTTAACTTTTTATTTTTGTTTGGCAGGTATTGAAGTTGATAGCTTCTTTGAAGCATCAGAAGAGCTAGTACAGCCACTCGCGAACTTCTTTGATCACGTATTCGTGATGGTGGTACGTAATAACCCCTTCACTTAGTTCCAAACTTAACATCCAAGCTGCATTTCATGTTTACAGTATAAAATAAAGGCTGTTCATCAGCTTATAAAGAGAAACCAAAATTACAAGAGTATTTATTTCTGCTGCCGTATTCTAGGAGGATGAACGAATAAGGAAGAATAGGCTCGCATTGTTGAAGAAAGTCGCGGACCTTCCGAAAGGCATAGCAGACCTCTCTGCTTTGTCCGGATTCTGAATTTTAAGACAGCTTATTGAGAGCAGATAAATGAACAAGGCCATCACAAAATGATTTTTTTTTCTTCTACATGTATGATTATTCATATTAGTTTGACTGATGTTAGGATACACCAAATTTTGGACAACAGAACTTATCACAGAGTGATTTTTCGTGTATGATTATTTGATGGATCTGTGTTGCATTATCATGGTCGGCTGGGTTTGCATAAAAAATTTCGAGTTATGAGTTTTTTAATAGGAAAAATAACTCTGAGAAAATACCAACTATCAATATTGAGCCGAAAATAATATCAACGTTGAAAATTACTAGGAAAAATAAAAACTATTGACATATTTATCAAAAATAATACGTCTTACTTTTCCGGCAAAAGTTCTAATTTCGGCGATGACGTGGCAACCGGAATCATACATGTCATCAAAAAATGGATTAATTGTTGTAAAAAAAATTTTACTAACAATAATTTTCGTAAAAATTTTTTTAAATAAATATGTACAGTATAATTTTAAGAAATAATAATTTTGTAAAAAATACTTTTTTTAATATTTGTACAAAATAATTTGTTTTTTTTAATAAAAATATTGTTTTAAAACTGAAAATAAATACGATTAAAAAAATTCGAAAAAACTTTTTTTGAAAAAATATTTTTATTTTTATTTATTAAAAATACTTTATATTTTTAGCATATTAATAATACATAAATTTTTTTAAAAAAAAGATACACGTCATAAGCATCATCCAAATATTTTGATGACATGTAAGATTCCGGTTGTCACGTCAACGCCGGAGCTAGGATTTTTGCCGAAAAAGTAAGACATATTATTTTTGGTAAATATGTTGATAATTTGTATAACTCCTAGTAATTTTCAAAGTTGATATTATTTTCGGTTTAATATTGTTAGTTGATATTATTTTGGGTTATTTTTCCTGAATATGATTATGTCTTTGTTTAAAACTTAATAACTTATATATATATACAAGTTAGTCTCGATAATATATTTCATTAGTTGATCTCGTTTAAATGAATAGATGTTCATAAGAATCTTTTAATATTAGTTGATCTCGTTTTAATATATATGTGTGTGTAATTATGTCTTTGTTTATAACTTAATAACTTATATATGCACAAGTTTGTCTCGATAATATCTATTATCATAAGTTGATCTTGTTTAAATAAAAAAATGTTCATAAGAATCTTTTAATATAAGTTGATATAGTTTTAATACATAGATCTTTATAAATAGGATTATGTATTGTTTACAACTTAATAACTTATATATGTACAAGTTAGTCTCGATAATATATTTTAACACAAGTTGATCTCGTTCAAATAAAAATATATTCATAATAATTTTTTAAAATAAGTTGATCTCACTTAGATATACAAGTTAGTCCTGATAATATATATATATATATATATATATATATATATATATATATATATATATAAAATAAGTTGATCTCATTTTAAGGTATAATATCTTATATTTGATATTAAGGTATAATATCTTATATTTTATCAAATATGTACAAGTTTGTAAAATATAGATTTTAATAGTATAATGTACAACTTATACATGTATAACTTTATAAGAGCATGTACATCAATGATTTTTTAACCCAAATTTTATATTATATTCTCTATTTCTCTCTCTTCCACTTATTTTAACAACCACTCTTGATTTTCTACACACTAGTGGTTTTTTAATTTTTGTTTAAACTTTTATCTTGTATTTGTACTTGTCCATACTAAACAAATGCAAAATATTATATAAATGTGCTTTATTTGGTTTCTAAGAGGTTGTGTAGTAAGCAACCAAAATGTGGTTGTTTAGCAAAAAGTACAACTTTCATAAGAAATTTAATATAAACAATGCTTAAAAACCATTAGTGTATGTGCTCTAACATATAGTATATTAGATTGTCTTTTTTTTTTTCAATTTAATAACTTATACATGTACAAGTTAGTCTCGATAATTTATTTTTTATCATAAGTCGATCTCGTTTAAATGAACAAATGTTCATAATAATCTTTTAATATAAGTTGATACCATTTTAAGATATAAACTTTTACAAATATGATTATAAGATGGCCTTAATAATAATCTTATGTAAGTTAATCTCGTTTCAAACGAACAAATGTTCATAATAAGATTTTAATTTAAGTTGATCTCATTTTAAGATATAGATTTTTATAAATATGATTATAAGATGGTCTCAATAATAATCTTATATTAGAAGTTGGTCTCGTTTAAATGAACTATTGGTCATAATAATCTTTAAATTTTAGTCGATCTCATTTTGAGATAAATTTTTATAAATATGATTATAAGATAGTCTCAATAATAATCTTATATAAGTTGATCTTGTTTAAATTTTGATCATAATAATATTTTAATATATTTTGATCTTGTTTAAATTTATAATTGTTCATCATAATAAAATTTTAATAACAGGTTGATTTCGTTTAAATTTATAAATGTTTATCATAATAAGATTTTAATATAAGTTGGTATCGTTTAAATTACAAATGTTCATCATAATAATCTTGTAATATAAGTTGGTATCGTTTAAGTTACAAATGTTCATCGTAATAATATTTTAATATAAGTTGATCTTATTTTAAATATAATTTTTTACGATAAGTTATTAGAATAGGTTTTTAATGGATAAAAAAAAAGAAAAGTATAAAGATAATTAAGTAAAGAAAAGGAATTTTTTTGATAAAAGATGAAAAATCGAGACTGTAAATATAATGATTCACGGTAATTTCATCAAGTAAAAAAAAAAGGAAAAATCAAGGTTATTAAGTATTTAAATTAGTCAAAATTTTAAAGATAATTAAAATTAAATCTTATTATTCAATATCGTTCCTTAAATTAAATTTCGTTCAAAAAATTAAGATAAAATATTTTGTTAGGGTTCAATGTGAGCTTCAGCGCTTCTCCCTTTCTCTGTTTCTCAGCCGCGAAGCCCGCGAAAGTCGTTTCTCGTTTCAAACTTCTTCTCACATAGTACCTCCGTCTTCCCACCTCCGGCTGCTCAGCCTTCCCACCTTCGGTTGCTCAGTTCTCTCACCTCCGGGCCTTCGCTCAGTCTTCTCCCGATTCGGCGGCACTCTAGTGATCCAGTCTTCTCCCTTCTCAGTTCTCACTCCTTCGGGGCTTTAGAATAATGGTAAGTTACTAAGTTTACTTGTATAGTCTTCTGGATGTATTATCGTCTTCTGGATGTATAGTGTATATTCTTCTTGATGTATAGTGTTGGAGAAATTCCGCGTTCCCGACTCACTCCGAGTATTTATAAACGGGTATTTTGTTGCGCACTCACATACTCTGAACAAACACTCGAACAAACCTCACTTTAGTGTATAACCTTTGATCGAAACACTCACTTGTTTCATTGCATAAATACGACGTATACAACCTTAGTTTATAGGTCCTAATGTCGGTTAAAAATGCTCCAAAAGTAACCGACCTATACAAATGTCAAAGTATATGATTACTTAGTCTAATCCTAGACTAATCTAGAAAGATCTAACTAATCTTACAAAAAAGGCAACCGACATTCTGTAATAGTCTAGAGCATTCTTATCTTCAAATCATCAAACCAATTTGATTATATTTATTAGCCCACTTTAACTATTATAAACCCAAATTTGGTTTCTCGTTTACTAGGATAGTAACCGACCTATACAAATGTCAAAGTATATGATTACTTAGTATATGGAAATATGGATTAGTCCAACATATAGTTTACTAGGATAGTCTTCTCCGGTTTCTCGTTTTGTCTCTTTTTATACAAATTTGGTTTCTCGTTTCGTCTCTTTACATATTCGCCATGTATGAGCTTATTTAGACCGTAATTTGCCATGTATGAGCTTATTTAGACTGTAATTTGCCATGGATGATCTTATTTGGACTGTAATTTAAGGCTTTAAGCATAGACTGTAATTTGCCATCAGATTCTCGGTTTCTCGGTCAATGATTGCTTCGATTCACTATAAAATGTTATATCTTGATCATTGTTTATGGATTATGAATCTAAAGGTTGTGTTTATCGTTCTTTGGTTATTTGGAATGTTATCTGAGTTATATATTAATTTTTCTAGTCAGATAAATCTTTGGCTGGAGCGTGGTTGCTTGGACGGTCTTGTCGTGAATGTAGCAGTAACCAATTCCTGGAATCTTATATAAAATGGTTCAATGAGCTCCTGTCTCTTATTCAGGTCTGCTAATATAATTGTAATCTCTAACTCGATTCCGCATTTCCTATTTTCTCGCACATTCATGATCTCACTGCAAAAAAATCTTTGCTTTTGAGATTTATTATGAATTGATCATATATTGGTTCATATCTGATTATTTATACTTCTGAGCAGTCTTCAGCTAGTTCTCAAAGGGTTAAGGTTGCATCTTGTGCTTCGTTATCAGACCTGCTGACAAGGTTCAGTTTCTTATTTCATTCTCGTATTTCTTTGTCCTATGTTATATTCAAACCTTCTCCCTATATTTCAGTAATTAATGTTCTCCATTTGCCCAATACCTTTTTCTTATCTTTTGTGATATTACTACCTTCAGTACATTTATAAATTGTTTGTCATGATCTTCAAGCTGTGTGTAGTTTGTATTACAAAGAAATTAAATTGAATGTCTGCTATAAGTGAATTTGTCTTGCAGGTAATATGTCATTTATGGTAATGTGTTGTTTGCTCTCACTTAATCAGGTTGGCTGGATTCCAAGCTGTAAATGACGGGGCTACTCATGCTGGAAAAGCTATACATCCAATAGTGAAACTACTGAATGATGACGATGCAATGGTTGTCTGGGTTAGTGTTATTAATATTGTTATCAATGAAGTTCTCTCTTTTCTTTTGTGTATGATAGGGTGGATGTTTGTTTCGCTGTTAAGTTGTCAATGTTTATGTGCTAGAATGCTAGGTTAGTCGTTGATTGTATTTTTTTTAATAAGTAGTCATACATGTTTGAACAATGTTTTATGGACTTTTATTTTATCGATGTAGTTAGCGTCAAATTGAACTTACAGTTACACATATAGAAAAGAATATCCACCATTGCAAATCTTATTCTTGTAGAAATCTAGTGTGATGAATTTCATGTAGTATAAAATGTATAGGATACAATCTCGGGTCTTTACTTACAGTTAAGATCATACTGCCTTCTACTTTTATGTACCGCACAATTCATGAAAATCGTTGGAGCTTCTATAGTTTGTCTGGAAAATGAGGTCGATATTTGTTTGCAAATTTTTTTCTCACCCCCTGCATCCTGTTACAAGTTTGTTGATTGTTATAGTGTAATTAATTTATCTTTTTCATTATTTCTGCAGGAAACAGCTGTTCATTTACTGTCCACCATCATCCAGTATTTTCCATCTTCAGTTCTCCGCCATTATGACAGTGTAGGTTTGATTTTGGCTTTCATAGTTAGCGGATTGTTGTTTTCTTAATTTTAATAAGTTGCAACTCAAAGCCAAGTTATATTGTAATTGGTATAAAATTATTTTTAACGGATTATTGTTTTCTTAATATTAATAGATGCCCATTTAACCTTAACTTCAAAATAATTTTCAATTTATAAAATTATTTTTAACATTCTTCAAGGCAGGGTAGTCGGGGAAACTTGCAATGTTGTATTTTTAAGCTACTTTTGAAAAAAGTTTAAGATACAAAATTTTAAAATCTAAGATACATATATTTTGTATTGGATCTCATTTTCCTGCCATTTGATGTGTTAAAAATCACGTATTTGTATGCATTTTTGTATTGTAGTATCTTGAGCATACAACCTATGCAAAATTTAGAAATCTTGTACCACTTATGCAACTCCTTTGTTGAAAAGAAAGGACATGCGTAACGTGTTAGCTTGAATGCTGTGTCAAATGCCAGATTTAGTAACACTCTTCTATCACATAATTTGCAGGTTGAATCAGCAGTTTTATCACGAATGTTGACTGTAAAATCTAGTGCTAAATTACCGGAGGTATGTTCTTTCACATGACTGTAATTGTATTATTTCCTTATGATCATCAAATCATTAATTTACTATGTGTTGATTCTGAAGTTCTTCCCTTGTCTTTTTGTTTCACCTTCAGAGGCTTGCATTTTGCCTAGCATTGCTTCCAAAAATCCGAGGGAATGAGGACCTGATGCTTAAAAGGGTTTTGGTGTCAATAAATATACTTTTGGACAATGCCTTGGAAAGGCTTGATAAAGGTATATGGTGCTCTTAAATTCTTCATAAACCTTCATTTGGGTTAAAACTAATAAACTAAATGCTAATGTTTAAAGCTTATGCTCATTTTGCAGAATCCAAGCGCCAAATTGCTATTTCAGTATTACTCCCACCGGAATCTAGTCCATTACCATTGGGAGAAGTATCTAACATGGTGTCAGACAGGTCTAAGAAGTTGCTAATGCGCATCATCTCAACATTTGATGCAATGCGTTTGTAAGATGCTATCAGGACTTTATGCAGTTCAGGTAGCATTGCTTTGTAACTTTAGGAGTTGCTTATATTTGATCAGTGTCTTAACATGTTTTTTCAATCATGTCCTTCTATCTTAATGAAAGAAAGATGTGCAATGTATATGTTTTTGAATTTGATTCAAATCTCAGGTAACAGTTCCCGTTCATTCTATCTTGGCTACAATAGAAAGGGTCCTAACAGTGGATGGATCTGTACCCCCAGCCTTGGTGCCTATAACAACTACAATCCAACAAGAGGCTGTTAGTGCACAACTTCCAGTGTTACACCAATATAGTTTGGAGGCTCTTAGAGCTGTGGTGACTGGAATTAATTGGTAAACAGCAATTGATTGTTCAATTTCCTTATTCTTTTCTTATTGGAAATTCCGCATTATGCACTTGATCTCACAAAATATTTTTTTTGATCGGAGAGAAATTACAAAATACCGAAATCCAAGTGTATTGATGCTCATCGGCATACTATTTTATCTCTTACAGGCAACTTCTTCCTTATGCTGGTGATATTGCAAATATTCTAATTGCGTATCTTAAAAAATATACATTTCCAACCACAAGGCTGCAGGTGTACTCAATCATAAACAGTTTATTGGTCTCCTTTGGCGCGGGTATGTTGTACCATTTAATAAAGTCTTATACATTAACCCAATGAAGTTCAAAAGCATTGCCTTGTCTGACATCATTCCCAGTTCTTATTTATCTATGTTTTCTCATATTCAGTCTCTTGTTGCATTTGATGGTTACACAATTTTGTTGTAGAAGTCACTAATATGCTCGTCTCTGGATCAGGAATAGCGTTGTACCTTATTGAGGAAGTTATTGTGAATGCATCTGTCGATTTGAACCCCAATAATTCCTTGGAAAGTGATACATCAAAAGTGACCTCCCTAGCACATGCTAAATCATCAGTCTTGAAGAGTTGTAGTAAAAAAAGAAAGATTGTTGATGTCGATGCAAAAGATATGGAGGTTGAAGTGCCAGAAGAATGCCCAACTTCTAATATTGCTTTAAAGATAGCTGCACTGCAGGCTTTGGAAGCTCTTCTTAGGGCGGTATGCATTTTTTTGACATTTGCAGTTCAATAAACTCTCATAACTCATAAATTTGGATTAATTTTGTTGGTACTTATTAGCTGAATTTCATACCTCCATTTACAAAGTGATAATCTGTAACAGACTTTGCATTATGTTAATATATTGTTGCTTTCCAGTTTAATAAAATAACATTCCATGTTATTAAAAAGATACAGGAAGTTTAGTAAAATAACATATGTCCAATTGTGTTAATTTTATGATCGATTCGCAGGGTCTGCTGTATGTGGATAAGGATAAGATGAAAATTTACGATGGATGGCGTTCTAAGATTGATGCTCTCGTGTTCACTACGGCTACAAATGCCTGCAAAAGATGGGTTGTTGCAGAAAACCGAAAGGAATCTAAGGCAACTTGGACTGACTTCCAACTTGCAGCACTAGATGCATTTTTAGCGTCTCTTCTTGCTCCAGCTCGTCTCAGACCCGCACATCTTTCTCAAGGAATCCAGTTATTCCGTAATGGTAAATGTGAACTTTGCGCACTAGTATTTCTATACAATTCCAATCATCCTAAAGCATTGCATGATTTATAGCACCATCTTCATGGTTCTACAAGCTACAGTCATTCGTACTAGTTTTTATAAGTAGTTTTTGTGCACTGGTCTTGACATAGAAATTCAATTCTTATTTATCATTTACCAGTCCTTATTAATGCACTTCTTTCTTATGATCAGCCTCTCAACTGGGAGGACCAATTGCCCAAACATGTGCACGTGCTCGATTGTTATTGGATCCATTATTACGCCCAAGGGCGCTTCCACTTCCTCCGGAATTCTCGTTTCCACAGATGAATTGTTTTGCTGGGCTCAACGGTATAACTTATGACGAAAATATTGATTTTCTGAATGATATTCACATGGAGAAAGACGAAGACATTCAGGTTCCAACCTCCAAACCCCATACAACTCAAAATGTTCATGAACAGCAATTGCAAATCCCAGAGGATCATAATGTTGATAAAATGATGGTTGACACCGAGAAAAACTGCGAATTACCCAATGAGAAACAAGAGGGACCTGTTTCCCGTGAAGGTGTAACAGTTTTCCCACCGGTCAGCGGTTCCTCGGTCCCTGACATGGAACCTAGGAAGGCTGTTGCTTTGAAAGACCCATCATCAGCTGATTTGCCTAACAAAGCCGGAACAATATCCGAGATAGCCGACTTGGCTGGTAGTAAGCGGAAGCTGTCCAAGGACGATGATGGCAACGATAGTGATAGTGGTTGGTCTCTGAGCTCACTCGAGTTGGATCAAGGCTCTGATGGTGAAGCAGATTCTGCATCTAATTAGACACAATTTACTTTCATTGTCATTCAGTTATTAAGGAACCGATTGTATTTCTGATTGACCTATATGAGGAAGCTTGGATGGAATGAGATAATGGTTGATGCAAAGAATAATAAGTTCAATTAGAAACAATTTACTTTCTTGTTCAATTAGAAACAATTTACTTTCCAATTGGTGGATGTTATCTTGTTATACTGTGTTCACTTTACCTGTATTTCACTGATTCTTTGTACAACTGTACCATTTAACTGCATTTGGAACCAGTTTAGTTCGTCAATGTGCCCAACTGTGGTTAAAGACAAGGGAGACTCTCGGTCAACCTCTCAGTGTTGTGAACTTGACCGTTTCGCTTGTCCTAAAAACATCATTGAGTCAGCTATAGGAAAGGTAAGTTGGATAGTGCCTACACAAGACAAATATCAATATAAATTAGGTCTACTTACATTTTCATTTACCTCTGTGCGCCGATGTATGTTAATCTATTAGCTGCGTGGCAGGTGTCTGATGAACCCAGGATGTTTGTTCTCGAGATTGGAACAGAAGAATTGCCAGCACAAGATGTAGCCAATGCAACCCCGCAGGTATGTAGGTTACTTGATCTCAGCGAGTGTTTATACTTTAATACCTGCGAAGTGTAAAGAATGTTTTTCTGATCTTTAAATTATCTGAAATCAATACATGCTGATAGTTGCATATTTTCAATTCATCTGACACTTATTTGTATGACCTTTGAATAACATTATATATATATATATATATAAGGTTTCAAAGATCATACAAATTAAGTTAAGCAGAACATAATAAGCAATGCATATCTCCTGGAGGTGGACTTCGTAGTGCAGTTGATGTAGTCCTGTTTGGTTCTTTTACTTTGTTAAGACCATTAATTACTACTACCTTCAAATGTCAATATTCATTAATTGTTGTTAATTACAGTTGAAAGATATAATAGCACAGCTACTCGCAAAGAAAAAGTTAAGTCATGGTGAAATCCGAGCATTTGGTACACCTCGTAGACTAGTGGTATGTCTCTTAGTTCAAATATTTTGCTTCTCTTTTTAATTTTGCACCTTGTGTAAATTGCTTTCTCCTTTTCAGTCACAAAATTCTGGTTAGCAGACCTATTAGCTGGTATATCTCATCAGTAGACTGCATTGAAATATGAGAAATCGGTTTATGATATTTATAGGATTTTGTTTCGTGTCATAATAGCTCTAATATTCTAGTTAAAAGTGCATGGAAATGTTAAGGTTAGATTATTAGAACTTGAAACTTATGTCTTTCTGTTTTTTTTCCAGGTTTCTGTCGAGGGTCTTTGTGCTAAGCAACTACAGAACGAGGTGGAGGCTCGAGGCCCTCCTGTTTCAAAGGCTTTTGATGACCAAGGAAATCCCACAAAGGTCTCTTCTTATTTCAGATCTTAGTCTTTGAATGACGATGAATTAAATCCATTTACTGTCAAGGATACTGTGAAAGATTTGACCTAGATTATAAAGATCTATTATTTTCCGTATACAATGGTTACTTCTGAATAAAGAATTGCAGCTTTCTTTAATAAAGCCATATTTTAATTCAATCCTTGTGGTCCTTCCATTTTATCACGAAAGTTCAACTTGGAAACGTGAGCATGATCTTGAAAATCGATGTTTTGTATATGTAAAATCAAGGAGGTTTCCAAAAAAGCCAAAATAAATTTGAGAAGAAGCAAAAACATAAAGTTGATTAAGCCTCTTTTTAGCAATTAGCATTTAGCAGAGTTGTTAGAATTCTCCAAAGAAATATCTTGACCTAAATTTTCCTTTCAGGCTGTTGAAGGGTTTTGCCGTAGATACAGTGTTCCTCTGGACTCGTTATATAGAAGAGTGGATGGTATGTCGGTATAACTTAGAGGCCTATTGTTTATGTTTGAATCTGTTGGGGCTTCCACTTTCCTAACTCCTGACACATCTAGATTTATATTCAGCATGCTAGAATATATTAAAGGTGTAGACAATATGGTTGAAAGATCAATACCTTGTTTAAATTTGATTAGAACTTGTAACAGTTATGAACTTGTATTAAATATTGGTATGGCTATGAGTGGGGGTCTCTAGGAGAGTTTCAATCCTGTGGGATAATTCTCTCTTCTTTTCACGCCCTTCGTAGTAACATGGTTTAAAAAAATTTGTTTGATCTTGCAGGGAAGACAGAATATATGTATGCCAATGTGATGGAACCCTCCAGATACGCGTTGGAGGTTAGTGCATAACTTACATTGTTTTGTGAAACACTTCTCCATTAAAGAGAGAATGTGATCTGCAGGGAAAAAGTTATTTAAAATTTTATTTCAGAAACTAACTTGTTGGTAATAAATTATCAGGTTCTCTCTGAGGATCTTCCTGGTGCTATTGCTAAGTTGTCATTCCCTAAGTCCATACGTTGGAATTCTCAGGTTGTGTACATGTCTTACAATACTATTTCAGTTTGAGTAACAATGTGCTTCATTGTCAGTCTTTGCTGCTATATGCACAACCCACAGCAAACATAACCTATTATATTTTGCACCAATGTCTTGCACAAGTAGGGTATCTAAGTTGACGGTGAAAGAATTGTGGCCTGTAAAATTGTTAAATTTTATCCATATAACAAATTGGTCATTAATTCTAGGGTGGAGAATATGTGTCTTGTTTATTTTCCAATTTGCAGATTGGATAATGGTTTGTGTCACACTATAGGTCATGTTCAGCAGGCCCATTCGTTTAATGGCTCTCCACGGCGATATAGCTGTCCCTTTCACATATGCTGGGGTATACAGGCTATATGTGTTTTTATTCTTATAATAATGGAGTTGTTTGTGGACATTTCCTGCTATATCCTACAGCGAATCAGTCATTTCTACAATGGCCTGACATTTTTCAATAATGGGCAGATAAAAATTAATCGTCTAGTACCTTTTTGATGCAGTGGGAATATATCATATGGTCTGCGTAATACATCATCAGCAACTATTGTGGTTTGTGACTGATTTGTTTGATGTGTATTTTCTCTTACGCTATCAGCAATTATCAGTATTGACCTGCATATTCTATACCAGGTGAGGACTGCGGAGTCTTATGCAAGGCAATTGAAAAGTGCTGGTATCTCCGTGGAAATTGAAGTAAGCTTAAGCTGGAGTTTTTTTCCCCTTTCTTTGCTGGCTATATTTGAATCCTGCAGTTGCTTCCCTTTTTTGGCTCTATAAACTGTGCACAGCCAAATTTATTTTACTTGCCTAATTCACAAATTAATGTACTAGTAGGAAAGGAAGCAAGCAATTCTAGAACAGTCTATTTCCTTGGCAAATGGCATTGGAGGCCATATAATTGCACCAAGTGGTTTACTAGATGAGGTAACTAACATAGTTTTTCTACTAACCTACATATGAAAGGTAACATTCTTTTTATCCATGGAAAGTAACCAATTAAATGTTTCATATTGGTCATTAACATAGGTGGTAAACTTGGTGGAAGCACCTACTCCTGTTCTTGGGAAGTTTGACGACTCTTTTTTGAAGCTGCCAAAAGATCTACTCACAATGGTAAGCTCTGAACCATATTTCAGAAATGGTACACTAACTGTATCAAGACATATTTGAGAAGGATGCCTGAGAGCATAGCCATCTTATGTATCTGTTATGTCATGCAGGTTATGCAAAACACCAGAAATATTTTGCTGTTGCTGATAATAGTGGAGAATTGTTGCCATACTTCGTAGTGGTAATTAATACATCTCTATTCTCTATCCATAGAAATTACTTTGTGCCACTAATGCCAGCTGATTCTGACCTGTTTACAGGTGGCAAATGGTGTAATCAATGACAGGGTAGTAAGAAAGGGAAATGAAGCTGTTCTCAGGTTTTCTTTTTACTCGTTGTAGAATTCAATTGAGTGGTATCTTTAGATGATGCTTTAAGTTGCCTTTTTTGCTTATAAGAAACATTGACGAAATTCTAAATCTGAATTGTCACATCCAAGATAGTTGGCAATCATTCATATAGCTGTCTTTTAGAATTAAATGTCATATGTTAACTTGCAATTTCTAGTGGGAGTAGTGCTACACATATCTCGAGTTTAGAAGTCATCTTTTCACGTGTATATTTCTGTTTTAATTTTTGACATTTATGTTCATTTTGTTTTTTAACCTCAAAATATGTTGCAGAGCCCGTTATGAAGATGCAAAGTTTTTCTATGAGACAGACACCCGGAAAAAGTTCTCAGAGTTTCGGATGCAACTTAAAGGCATTCTTTTTCATGTAAGTTTGTTGGCAAGCAAACTGCCTGCTTTAGGTGGGAATTTGATTGTTATTTTTTTCTTTGCTTCTGATTGATTTTCTAAAATTTTGGATATAGTTTTACCTCTTCTTTTTCCCAATTGTGTATCTAGACCAAAGTTTGTAAGTTATGATTAGTCTTGGAACTTAGGAGTTAGAATATTCAATATTAATTTGGACCAGAGTTATACTCAGAATAGATTATCATACTACTTATGTATCTGGTAGTTTCTTATAATTCCTTGAATATCAATCAGGAAAAGCTTGGAACAATGCTGGACAAAATGATCCGTGTTGAGTCTACGGTCACCAAGTTAAGTTCTTTACTTGATCTCAGGAGGATTGTCTCCAGATTGTGCAAGAGGCTGCATCACTTGCTATGTCGGATCTGGCAACTGCTGTTGTTACAGAATTTACTTCTTTGTCAGGAATAATGGCACGGCATTATGCTCTTAGAGAAGGCTAAGTGCAGGTCTTTAACTTTTCCAATAGTGCTCCTTATTCCTTTCCAGATTTTGGCACTTATTAAGTGAAAGGATTATGTCCGGTTCACCTTCAATTGTATGTCAAATTTTAATAACTGGATATTTGCTACAGTTGTTGAAATCTTGTGAAGAAGCAATTTATTTAAATCTGGTTCATTATAATTTTTGTCTGGCATTGTATAATTAATGTCATGTTAACTATTCAAAGGAGTTAATTTATTACTCTTGCTGTTCCTTATTTATTTTTCCTTCAGAAAAATTGAATGGTTTTCATTCATAGTAGTTGCAGTTAGAATGTTTTAACATGATTGATCTTCCATAACAAAAATACAACTTTACACAGAAGTTGATGCCTTAATGTTCCTTTATACCCATATATCTTATTTTGGGGGAATTTACAGGTTGCAGAGGCCTTGTTTGAGACTGTACTTCCAAGGAATTCAGGAGATATAGTTCCTAAAACCGACGCTGGGATTTTCTAGCAATTGCTGACAGGTAAGTGAACAATAAATGTTTCATGAACTAGACAAAAAGTTTATAGCCTATACTATGTTAGTTGTTTTCTTCATCAGGAGCAAAACAAGCTATATCATGCTGTCTTGAAGGTCTGCCTTTGCTTCTTGGTTTGAGGCTTTAATTTTTTTGCAGATTAGACAGCCTTGTTGGTTTGTTTGGGGCAGGGTGTCAGCCAAGTTCCACAAATGATCCATTTGGTTTGCGAAGAGCATCATATGGCCTTGTACGGTGCAACAATTAAATTATATATTTCAAGTTTATTTGGTTACATCAGAATCCTCTTTGTATCCCTTCTGGTTTGAGACGTTTTTCCATTTGAATTCAACAGGTACAGATCTAGGTGGAAAATAATAGAAATTTGGACCTAAAGCATGTTGGTAATTTAGTGTTTTATAGAATGCTTTGAGGCGTGAAAAGATCACTATCTTTAAAGTGATATTTGTCCCCTCTAATTGCTGTTAGGGTTGCAGACAAATTCACCTCCCAGGATACAACAAAGCCCTTTAAGAAATCAGACAGCAAATCTGAGTTTCTTTCTTATATCTATTTAGTGAAGAATCGTACTCTAATTATAGAGAATTCTCTGAACTGTCTGCGACAGTTAATTCAGTTTTACAGTTAGGATTGCAGTTAAGAGAGCAGTTATGTATTCCTTCCTGCGAAAGATACTTAAATAAAGTTCAATAAGTTTTATTAATAGACTTTTACCAACAAAGCATGCACTGGAGCTTGCTGGTGGGGTACAGCCTATAGAAATAGATGGAAGTGTAATAGATGATGTAAGAACAACTTTTGTATCATGTTATAAATTTTTTGTCCTGTTCCGTTTTCTCGTTACAATTTTATGCTTTGTGGTCTGTGGAAAAACATTTGAAATGTAACAACTTGGCATATGTGGTGATGATCTAATATTTATGCTTGACTTTACTACATGGTGGCCCGAGTAAATAGATTTATGGCAAAATAAACAAAAAAGGATGCTTAGAATTTTTTTTATTTATTATGAATCTGCAAAATTTCTAACTTGAATCTCTGCTACAGGTATACCCATTTGTTACAAGGAGATTGGAACAATACTTGGTGAGAATTCCCAAATTACTATGCAACTTCGATCTTGTGATATTGTTCTTGTAGTAAATTAAAATTTCACTTAGCTATAATAGCACTGAGGTCTTATTGCATTTTTTGAGCACTAAAATAGTCTAGGATTATTCATGAGAGTTATCTTGTGCATCTTTGAAACAAAATTTGACTTCAAATATATATTTTCTCTAGTAGAAAAATGATTGAGTTTATATTCTTAATCAAGGATCTTAAATTTGAGAGTCATGGTATTGATAGTTAACAATTTCTGTACTTTGTAAGAAGAGTATAGAATAATATTATATTTCCTTGTGACAGGTTGACAGGGGAATAAATCCAGAAGTGGCCCGTTCTGTGCTACTAGAACGTGGAAACTGTCCTAGCCTCGCAGCAAAGTCTGCTCAGAAGGTTGTCATATTTTACTTAGCAGAATCAGCATAGTAACTTCATTTGTCTCACAATGGAACACGCACTTTTCTAACTGATGGTTTATTTCCTGAATTATTACAATCATTATACATGCGAAAGGAAAATGTGATGTGACGGACTGGTAAATTTGAAATTGATCTCCATATGGATGATGAAAAACAGAATCGAATGTGTCAACTTATTACTTCATTGAAGACTTGACATGTTCTCATAATTGACTTTATTTCAATTATTAATATTAGATGGAAGATATGTACAAAGGTGATCTTCTCCCAAAGGTTGTTGAGGCATACTCTCGGCCAACTAGAATTGTTCGTGGGAAGACTGTGGACTCCGATGCAGAAGTAATCCTTATCTTCGACTTTCGCTTCCTTCTTATTCCGAAACACTGCAATTTCAATGATGTATCTTTGTGTTTGTCTTGAAACTGCATTGTGGACTGCTTTCTTATCTGTAAAAGGAAAAGTTCATCATGGTACGGCGTTCGTGTCATTTTGCTCAATCAAACAGGAACTTCCTATGCAGGAAAGACTCGATTTTTAACTTTTTATTTTTGTTTGGCAGGTATTGAAGTTGATAGCTTCTTTGAAGCATCAGAAGAGCTAGTACAGCCACTCGCGAACTTCTTTGATCACGTATTCGTGATGGTGGTACGTAATAACCCCTTTACTTAGTTCCAAACTTAACATCCAAGCTGCATTTCATGTTTACAGTATAAAATAAAGGCTGTTCATCAGCTTATAAAGAGAAACCAAAATTACAAGTGTATTTATTTCTGCTGCCGTATTCTAGGAGGATGAACGAATAAGGAAGAATAGGCTCGCATTGTTGAAGAAAGTCGCGGACCTTCCGAAAGGCATAGCAGACCTCTCTGCTTTGCCCGGATTCTGAATTTTAAGACAGCTTATTGAGAGCAGATAAATGAACAAGGCCATCACAAAATGATTTTTTTTTTCTTCTACACATGTATGATTATTCATATTTGTTTGACTGATGTTAGGATACACCAAATTTTGGACGATAGAACTTATCACAGAGTGATTTTTCGTGTATGATTATTTAATGTGTGCTGCATTATCATTGTCTGTGGGTTTGCATAAAAAATTACGAGTTATGAGTTTTTTTTTAAAATATACGTTACTGATTGGATATTCGGAGTTCAAAGTCCCAACCTGCGAAATGCAAATTTTAACTATTACAAATTTTGCAGCATGTTAACCTTTAATTATTACAAATTTTGCATGGTAATCCCAAAGTATTTCAATTAAAGATCTAAATTTTTTGCCTTATGCATTTTACAACAAATTCCTACATTAGGCGAAATATTTTTCATCAAATTTTCTATCTGAATTTTTGCTAATTCTGTAGTATATTAATTATTTTGATGAAGGAAATTATATATTATGTCAAATTTAGTTATTTTATAAGTTTTTTGGATTGGGATGATGGTTCATCAACTTAAAAATAAATCATTCTCTAAATTAATCAAAATGTTGACCCAAAAAAAAAAACTCATATAAAATTAGGGTTACAATACAAAATTTCGAATACTTGGGAGTTACCACGCATATAAATGGGGTTTCAACACTATAACACATCATGGCTTATGGTGCAAAAGATGTGATCAATATCTCATAACAGTGTTTTTGAATATTCATGAACAACAAATAAGATATGGTCAAAAGTAAAGTTCTTATAGGATGAGATCAAAAGAGTAGGAATGGACATAATAGTTTAGACTCCTGTCACAACAAAATAAGAGTGCCTATAAGAAGAGTAAATTGTAGACTTTCAAGAACCTCCCTTCTGTTTGAGTGTGATCTTGTCTCCCAGGCTAAGGGCGATGCCTTGGGTCTTGCTCCTTATTCTGATGTAGCCAGTCAATTTACTGTCTGCTTGTTTCTCGATACTCACGTTTACGAGTGCATCCTCCCCAAACACACTCTTAGCATACAGGTTGGCAGCCAGGAACCCGCACTCGCCCTCCAAAGCAGATCTAAAACCATGCCGAAAAGGATTTTTATGCCAAGTTTTTCAAAGAATTGTTATACGGTTATGTCAAACATATTGTACACCCATAAATAATGTGTCAAACACAACCTAAATTTTAAGAGGTAAAAGAAAGACAAGTTCTTGTTGTGTAAAGAAGAGCTTACGGTGGAGTGAGGCACTTCATATTTGTTGACTTGACAATATGATCCAAGAATTCCTTCTCGTCTTGAATGACGGTATTCACAGCAACCTAGAAAAATAGAAGTATGAGTAAGTAATACAGACTTCAAGCATTTCAAAAATGCCATGATGATACTGATCAAACAATATATTGCTTATTGTTCAGAAAAAGCCACAAGTCAGTACAATCATGCAGTAGAAATTATGGCAGTTTTCCAGAAGATGAGCACAAGGCTTGACAGAAGGGAGGTATCTTTTAATGAATAACAAATTATTTTACACGGGCAGAATTGTTATTCCAATGCTTTTCTAAGAATTCCATACTCAGGAGCTCAAAACTTACAAAAATATTTTTCTCAGGTTTTTGGCTGAGTGTGTGGTATGCCGGAAATACATATATGATATATTTATAGACTTTAATGGAGCTGGAGAGTTGCCCTGAATAACTATGTAGAAATGGACATCATATTAGCGATTGTTCATAGGTTGATTTAATCCTCATTCGATAACTGTGAGTTTTCTAGATTGTGACCAGATTACAAGTGATTGTAACGCAACAAAAAGATTTATCAATGCACAGCAACCACTGAATATTTTATATCTTTTTGCAAAAGCATCATTAGATTTGTTATTAACCATATTAACTACATGATGATACTAGCTACAAGAAACTAAATCATATAAGACAAAATGAAAAGAAGGAAAAAAAAAATTACCTTGTTTTCCCATTCAAACTCGGCCCACATAGTTCGAAATGCAACGTCAGCACAAGTTGCAGGAGATATATAATCCATTATGTCAATATGAATGTCATTAAGAACGACTACATTTCGCTCCATCACATTGGAAGTCTCATAGACAATGTTTCCGAAAATGACTCCGGTCTCAGTGGAAGAAACTTTTATATTGGCCTTGATTTGCTTGCTTGATTCTGGTGCAAGTGTATAGTTCTGAGGACGCTCCACAAGTTTAAGATCGCCCATTGTTGCCAACTCCAAGCACAGATTCTGCAAGGTCTCCTTTGTTCTATTGATAACAGTGACATCTAGAACAATGTCATAATGATGAACTGTAACATAGGCTTCAGCATAAACTGGATCACTGAATCCAGTCAGCTGAAGGATGCGATTGAGCTTGTTAGCATCGTTATTATCCTTGGTAAATTCACCAGTAGCACGCTTAAGATCATCTTGAACCTCATCTTCCAATTCTAGCTGGCTCATTCCCTGTTTTTATTTATTAATATATATAAAAAAAAAGAGCACGTGCATGAGAAATTATACACATGAAACTGAGGAAGAAATAGCATGTGACGTTACATCATTATCCCTGCTTTAATCATTTTTTTCGTAATAAGATGCAGTTGACAAACAATTATGAGATTATTCAATAATTTGAAAGGGGAAAAAATTTAGACCGGATGAAGAAGACAATATTTACCTTTCTACTCTTCAAATGGTAGAAGTCAATAAGGTCATCTGGCTGTGCGTGAGAAACCTGTGCCTTAGCTTTTCTTTCTTCAGTCTCACGGAACTGCTTGTCTGCAAGCATTTTCACAAAGCTCTGCTTACACGACTGTAGCCATATCTTCCTTGTTTCATCCCCAGTATTAGTTAAAAGCCTCATGCAGAGAACTATTCTATCATATGAATCATTATCAATCGGATGTGGAAGGAATGATGATTGACCCAGTTGAAGCATTGAAACCAAAATCAGCAATGTCTGCGTAGTTGCTTTGTTCACTTCAATCTTTGATGACTGAACCTCTTCTAACCTCAAGACAAGTTTTGTCAGTGTGCAGGCAACAACTGCCCCAAGGAAGAAGTCACCAGACAAGAGTAAAGACCGCAGGTTTCCCTGGGAAGACAATGACCCTTGTACAAGTGTTGGGGCTGACAGAGCAGTTTCCAAGGCAGCACTTTGAGTGGCATAAGTCCCATCTGCAAGTACAACAGGGCGCCTAGAAGATGCAGTAGTCACATTGTTCACAGGCTGAATAGGTTTTGGAGCTTCAGTCCCTTCTCCTTCCTCGGATGGTGTGTAAAATGGAAGATCTCCAAGGGATTGCTTGATGGTTGCAATCCCACTCTCAACCTCAGAAAGTGAAAGACAATACTCTCCAATAATCCAAAGAGCACAAGAACACACTCTTGCAGCGCGGATCTGGTAAAAAGTGTCCAACAACCTTGTTATGATAGACACCCGCAATTTAGGATTTGTTTCAATGATCTCTCGAACAAAAACAACCACATCAATGGCTGAAGCAACGTTTGTATCCCCTAGGAAATCCATCAGCACATGCACAACAGTGCTAGCAACCTCAGGGAACTTAATAGCACAAGCATGGATGGCTTGAACTAGCATCTGCCTATACTCTCCATTCTTTTCGAGCTCTCCACCCTGGGTCTTCACCACTTCCTTCTTCAGCAAAAGAACAACTTCATCAACATTCCTCGGGGTGATCAGCTCAAGTGCAATGTCTAATGTTTTCTTACGGATGTCGAGGTTGGGACTTGAAAGTGCTCGAAGCACATCCATAATCATCTCAACCATAATCTCACCGTGTGAAGATTTCAGCTCATTAAGCCTATCTAAAATTATAAGCTTAACATTATTGTCACTTTGTGAGAGAAGAAGCTGACAGTAGGTGTTGGCAGCAGCTCTGATTGCTGTAGGTGCTGACGATAGGGAGACAAGTGTCCCAGCACACTCATACACTACTGCTGATGAGGGGGCAGTGAGCAAAGAGATGATTATTTTAATGTATTTCCCCTTTTCACCCTTATTCGCCCTGCAAACCTTACGAATCAACTCCAAGACCACCATCTGAAGCTGCTCGCCCCAATCCAAAATCCGATCAATGTGTGTAAAGAGGTAGTTCACTGCTCTATCTTGGGCACAAGTAAATAGCATAAGGAAAGCATTCCTCTTAGCTGACGGATCTTGCTCAGTGGAAAGCAGCTTCTCAATAGTCTCCGGTGCATCAGGCAACAACTGCTCGCCCTGAGGGAGCTTACAGATTGCCATAACAGCAAGAATGGCATTTCTCCTTACAAAAGGGTGCCTATGCTCTAGATTTCCTAACACAGATGGTATCAACGGCTCAATGATCTCAGTTTCATTCAACCGACAAAGAAACCTAAGGGTCACTCCTCTAAGATATTCATTTGAATGCTGAAGATTGTTCCTCAAATTCTGACAAATCAGTATCATTTCAGGGAGAACCTTCCCCTTTGAATCAGTCTTTTCAATAATTTCCAGGTAGAGAAGCAATAACTTTTGAATAGTGTGATCCTCAGAAGGCAACACATACCGAATAATGGTGATAAAGAGCTGTGGAATCGTCTCACCATTGAGCAGAAGCATGACAGCCTTCTTCATCGCCTCAACCTTTGCAGAAACATCATTGCCTTCTAAGGCCTCCTTGATCTCATTAGCTAATGCCGGAGTGCCCTTGTCGAAGTGAACCGACAAGGTGCAAGTTTTCTCCATTTCTAACTACAATTTTCACAGATCTGAAGAAAATAGCAGAATAAACGAAAATCAACGATCGATTACCAGAATTTATATACAAAAGTATCAGATCACAATCGAACATAATCGAAGCAAATCAAGATGGTCGAAACACAATCACTAAGAACATATCGAATTATCCAATGCCGGAGTACCCTTGTCGAAGTGAATCAACAAGTGCAAGGTTTCTCCATTTTCTAACAATAACTTTGTCAGATGTGAAGCATATGGCACGAAAAAACGAAATTTGACAATCCGTTAGCAGAAATCACATACAGCAGTATCAGATCATGGAATTCGAACATATCTGGAGCAAATCATGAACCCAAACGCATTAAGAAAGACGATTTCTAATGAGAAAGAGATGAAAGAGCACAAACAAACCTCTATGAAAGTAGATTGAACTGTGGGCGAATCTGATCAAATTTGAAGAGGGAAAACAATGAACCTATGTGGAAGACTCAGATCTCGTGTTCTCTTCAGTGGAGCCAGCACGGAGAAGACAAATGAAGGGGTTGCATAGATCTGAGAGTGACGAAGGCCAAATAGAGATTTAAGAGAGTTTTATTTCTTACCATTGAAGCATTGTCTGCTGGTTACTATTCGGATTGATCCGAACCGATATGTAGGATATCCGGCCCGAAAATGAAGGGGTTGCATCTGCCTTTTTATTTTTTTCAATTTTAGTGCCCGTTTAGAAACCAACTTATGGTAGTTGATGGGAGCTGAAAAATGGCACTGTTTTCCGTGAATTGGCGTTTGGTAGTGATAGATGAAGCTAGCTGTAGGGAGATGATGGTAGAGGAAGATAGATGAAATTTGGAATTTCCATAAACTACTATGAGCAACTTTATAAAAGTTGAAGGTAGATGAAGCAAATTTTAGGACATCAATACACTTACAACACATCATCAATTTCATGTAATTATAACAATATCATTTATTAATTAATAATATATTTATAATTAAAACAAAATTCTATCATTAGACTAAAAATAATATAAACTAGGCATAAATTATATTAAATCTAAATAAGTTATTTCTAATTATTATTGTTCAAATAATTATATCTAATTTCTATAAGAGAATAAATTCTATCAAACTAACTTCAATAATTACGTTAATATTAGTCTAGTACTCTAATATAATATTTAAAGAAAAAAATTTAAAATTCTGTCTATTGGTCTTTCACATTGTAACCGAGCAAAAAATTACGTTAATATTAGTCTAGTACTCTAATGTAATTATTCAAAGCATATGAAGAGGATTAGGCAATTATTGTATTAAGTGATCACTAATTACTTGTTTTGTATAATCAATTACAAGATAAGTCTAATTTTAATTAAGGGAAAATTACGTGTATGTTTAGTTATTCATAGTATTTGGTAGGATTCATGCAACAATTGTTTTTATTTGTGGGTCTATTTGTTAATAACATAATTTCAATTACTGAATTAATTTGTTAATTATATTAGGCTCACATTCAGTTCTTTTGTATCAAATGTTGAGATATATTTTGTTTGTAATTATAACAATTAAATAATTAAATGCAATTTTTAATAATCTCTAACTTTGGAGTAATGCTTTTATGAAAAACAACTATAACAAAATGTTGTATAACAATTAATATATTAGTAGTACTAATCTTTTTACTTTATAACAAACCACTATTATATAAAGTGACCAAAAAAACATTAAATTATAATGAAGGGCGTTTTTGTCATTTTACATTTTCATCAGCTACGATAAGCTCGAAATTCCCAAACACTCAACAAGCTTTAAAAAAACATCAGCTACTTCAATCAGCTTCATCTTTAGCTTCAGTTACAATCAGCTTTAGCTTCAGCTCCGACGAGCCAAACAGACCCTTAATATGGCGTTCAATGGTAATAAATAGTAAATATTATGTAAAAAAAAAAATTTAAATGTAAATTCATCGTAAGTTTTGGATTTTGTTTTGTAAAATCCGGCTGTCATCAGAACTCCTCAGGCCGGGCTTCGTTCAGTAATTTCTGCGTATCCCCTTCTTCATCTTACTTGAGCCATTGTGATGGATTTCTTGATCGTGTCTATGATATTGCAATCGTTGTTGTTGGACTTACATTGTCGGTGTGGTCATATTATGAAGTAATTTTTTGTTAGAGTCGATGAGGATTGGAGTTCATTTTCTATAAGAGGTGTTGAATGTGCCCGTAAAGTGTTTGTTAAAATGTCCCAATGAATAATTTAATTGTTGATTTGGAAAAACTTTGTGGTTATAGTTCAAGAAGCAATTTGGTGCTTGTATCTGATCTGCTCGATGAATAGCAGCTATGGAATGTATGCGGTTTGATTTGAAGGTGAGGTGGGGTTTCAAATGTCGACGGAGGGCAATAGCTTCCTTCATTGTCCGCTTAGATCATTTCACGGGTGTGGTGATGGTAGGGAGGGAAGTAGAGGTTTCTCTTGCTTGATAAGTCATCCGAAAAGACACCACCTCTGTGCAGTTGAACACAAGAATAAAGTTTGAGGCATTCTTGAGTGTGACTAGGATGTTTTTTTGGCTTTTGTGGAGGTGTTGATTGTTCTCGGGATGTGGTTGTGTGGCCGATGTATGGGTCTTCATGCTCTGAGTCGTGAATGTCGTCACCCTTATGGTTCTATTTTTTTCTTTTTGCGAGGATGATGGATACATTGTGGGTATCTCGAGGCCGGTTATGATAATCTCATGGCCGATTGTTGGAGATCATGTTGTGGTTGATGGTGGGGGTATGGTGTTTGATGCAAATCTATTGAAGAGGGTTATGCGTGTTGCTAACGGTGAAAAGCATTCATCATAGCTGTCGTCTTAGCTTATGTCAAGCGTTGTTGGGTGCTCTCCTGACGGTGGTTGTTGAGCCAGGGTGTGTAGTTGCTTGGGTTATGCTGTTTTTGCTTCCTCGGTGCACGTTGTAGTTGTCCAGGCCTATGAACAGGCGAGATAGAAGACCGGGAAGTAGAAAGTCGATACAACATCAGCGGAGGATTTTACAAGCTTTGTCTACATGAGGAGAGGTTGAAGGTACTTCGAGTCTGATGCAGACATTGTCAAACGGTTCTGAGCATAGGACTTTTGTGATGGTGGATGGTGACTCGGGCGATGGAGTTGATCTAGACAGGAACCCTAATATCAAGCAATGTGTCCGTAAGGTTTTAGATGGACATTTCACAGCTGTTGTTAAGGTTTTGTGTTCTTCCGGATTTGCTCCTTATACCGATGAGACTTTGAGGGCGTTAGAGGCTAAGCACCCATACAAGCCTTCTCCTTCTAAGCATTGCACTACATTTCTTGAACCACCCCTCATTATTGATGTCAATTTGACTTTTAAATGCATTAAGTCATTTCCCAAATGTACTTCTTGTGGTAGAGACGGCTTGATGGCACGACATATTTTAGATGCCATGAGTGGTGAGGGTTCTGCGGTTGCCACGAGTCTTTTGAGAGTGATTACCTCAGTGGTTAGTTTGTGGTTGAGAGGCAGGTGTCCGCTGAGTTTGTAGATTCGGCTCCTCTTACACCGTTGTTGAAGCCTAGCAATGGAGTTTGATAACATGATTTATCGACCTAGCTTAGTATGGCATATAGGTAGATTTTCCCTTTCCGCATGCATGTTTTAGCATAGTTTGAGTCTTTTATGCTTGTTTAGTGTTATTTTGCAAGTATAGATGTCTACACACTCTTTTGGTGACTTTGTAGGTATTTTGGCGCATTTTGAAGCTAAAACGATGCATTTGAAGATCAAGTCTCGGAGTGGATGCTTAGGAGCAGCCATACGAGCTAAGGAAAGGAGAAGAAGTCGATTTAGGAACGAAAGAGACCAAGTGTCCGAGTGGAAGAACCATCTCGGCCGAGATCCACAAATCTCAGCCCGTGATGGTAGCTATTGTTCACATATCAGGGTGACTTGACCGAGATCCCTACGATGCTGAAGATGACAGACGAAATCTCGGTCTCGACATGAGCAATCTCGGCCCGAGACGCTACCCGAGATTCTTCACTGAGCGTCGATTTTATTTTATTTCGGAGCCTTAGCCCAGCCATTTCTCTTGGAAGGTTGTTGGGTATTTAAGGAAGGTTCCAAATATTTGTTAGAGGATCCCACCGAAGTGAAAAGTTGAAGATTAGACCTAAGGAGAACTCTTCTCCTACTTTTCTTCTTCGCTCTATTGTCACCATTGTTAGATCATTAGTTTAGAGGAAAGATCCAGTCTTTTTAGTTTAGTTAGATTTCATATACGATTTGGAAGATTGAGACAATTTGTTTTGAAGATTCAATAAAGCTAGGTGATAACATGATTTATCGACCTGTTTTAGTCATACATTTAGGTAGATTTTCCCTTTCCGCATTCATGTTTTAGCCTTAGTTTGTGTCATTTATACTTGTTTATAACTATTTTGCAAGAATAGAAGTCTACACACAATAGTACAAATATCACTATAGATGACATTTATTATAAAATGTCATTAAAAACATGATTGACGGCGTTTATTTAATTAAACGTCATCTTTTTGCAAGTGTAATTTTTTAAGACGTTTTTTAAACGCCATAAAATTTATGGTGTTTGCAAAACGTCATGAAATTTCCGTAATTTTATTTTCATTAAAAATTATATGGCGTTTATAAAACGCAGTGAATTTCACGGCGTTTTATAAACGCCGTAAATTTAAAATCTGTCTTAAAAACCGCCATAGTATTAGGGTTTGTAAAACGTTTTTCAACGCACTAATTTATCATTCAATTTTACAAAACTATAACCCTCGTATTAGGTTTCTGCCCGCTCTTCTCCCTTATGTTTTTCAACTGCTCTCTCTTCTCGGTTCTCTTTTACTCTTGGAACTCATCCTCTCGATTGCTCGCTCTTCTCCCTTTTTTTTATCTTGAAGCTATTAGGTTCCACCTTCGATTGTTCACCGTCATGGGCACCCTCGACCGGTAATGCTATCACTCCCATCTCTATGTTATCTCTCTTTGTTTCTCTATCATTTCAACAATTGGTTACCCACCGCTCTTTGTTTCTCTATCTTCTCCCTTCTATTTCTTTGTTTCAGAGGAAAATTGAGGGTTGAAGTTAATACAAAGGACTATGGTTGAGTTGTAGAAGCCGATTGCAGGCTTCGTTGTCACCGCTGGGTTTGAAATCACCCTCGCTCGCGATATGATCGTTTCTGCTAGAGGTGCTAAATTTATTGGTACTCATGCTAGGTTTGTTTCTATCTCTTCCTATATGTTTATTCAAATGTTGATTGGGCTTCTTTGACATCACTTGTTGGTAGTAATGAATCATTTTGTTGAGCATATATGGTTGAAATTTGACAGTTTGTGAAAATAGCACTTCGCACTCGTTGTTATCTTGGTCCTTTCCATACACATTTCACCCTTATATAGTTGATCAATAACAGCCATTAGATCTTAGTATATGCAAACTGGTTCTATACTTAGTAATGCGGAAAAATAGAGTTTGGTGCATGTTTAGTTTAAAATAAAATTTTATTTTAGAAATCTCTAGATTAGAATGTTTAGGTAAAAAAAAAAGGCACCTAAGTATGAAATTACTTGAACAAATGTTTGTTGTTAGGCAAATAATAGGTTGTCCTGTTTCCTCTCCTGGTGAAGTTCTGGCTGATATTATCTTATCTAATGTTGCAGGGCTTTGCTCACAATGGTCCAGCGTTAACACAAGCTGAGATTTTGGTTGCCATTCATGACATCACATCAATCTAGAGAAAGAAAGAATCGCACAAAAAAAAGGCAGGTTCTATGTTTTTGTCAATAAATTGGACACATGTTCAGCTTTTAAATAAAATAACCTCTAAGGCAATATCTTTACCAGTCAAACCTTCTTGCATGTCATGAATATTACTTCATAGTCTTCTTTGCTAATTTTGTATCATGAAATATATTAGACCCTTCGTATTACTAGAAATTGATTGTTTTGAAACACTTTGTGAAATTTGACGTTAAATTATCTTTAAAGGAGTTGTAAAGTTTTAAAAATGATTTGCTATAAAAGATGGTAAGGAAGTTTGTCTTAGGCCCTTGGCTTTGACTTGTGTTTTTTAGGCGATAGTCGGTGCTAAATTTATTTTGTTGGATTTCTCAAGTAACTGAAGCTTGTTCATCCTGCTTTGAGCAAGTATTCACACATCGGGTCTTAGAAAAGGCTTTGAACCAATTGGTTTGTCTCTTGCCTAGTCTATCAATCCAGTCAATTGAGACTTTTCCTATGTTGATAATTGATTAAATTTAAGGTGGAACACTAAAATCACCAAACAAGACAACATTCATAGGGCCTTCTGACTTATTTTATATACTTATTTTAATATCTTAACCATCCAACACACAACCATTAATCTAGTTTATCTGAATGCTGAAACAAGTCTATCATTCCTCTATGTTGATAGAAATAATAACAGACCAAGTTTGTTGTTGAATATATTACCTTATGTGGTTGTTTGTCTGTTTGGTCAATGAGTCTATCATTCCTCTCTAAGCTTTATTTGTTTGTAAAATCAACTTATGTGACTATTTGGTTGCTTATTATCATTGATATTGAAAATTTTTCTATGGACCTTGAAATACCTGTTGTTTTAATTTCAATGAGATAATCCATATACCCTTTGTGAAAAAACTGATTAACATACTAGTTTGGTTGTTTGGGGATCAAAGAGATAGAATTATGTTGTTGTTTGGTTGCTTGTTATCATTGATACTGAAAATTCCTCTCTGGTATTATCACTGTAACTAAAATGCATCCTTCTTTTCGTGTTCTACATAGTTCCATGTCAATGTTATTGCTATGTTTTACATACTAGTTTAGAGAAATCTCGAGGGAACTAGTGGTGCTAGAACCAGTTTGCATATGTTGAGATCTAATGGTTGTTATGATCAACTATAAAAGGGTGAAATGTGTATGGAAAGTGTAACACCCCGAATTATGAGAACTCGGAATGTTACTGGCTAGGACCTCACAATGGGTCCCGACCTTAGGTTGACGTCAATAACGTCGGATCTTGCAACAAGGCACAAATATTTTAAATCAAATCCTTTCACAAATAAGTAATTAGCTCGGACAGACTCTGACCCGTACATCAGCCACTGGTAATTAAATAACTCTACCGTAATAAAACGCATAAACATAATATATAACAACCCAACACTCAAACTCCTAGTACGGAAACTCGGCTGGCCACTCCACTTCCGATTTCTCAGTAGAGATCTATCCTGCAAAAACCTAACAACACGGTAAAACCGTTAGCTACAATTCTAATACTAATGTCACTAAAGCACACACACATATAAGGAAGTATTGTAAATCAATCAACATGCAACACACAATGTCCCGGTTTATTATCTTTCATTACGTGAATGAGTCATTCTATTTTCCAACTTTTGCTTGTAACACAAGAGTCTCCCGACTCTTGTCCCTGCCCCCGTTTACCAGTAGGACTAGTTTTGATGCATCTCCCCCGTATATACTATTGTACTGGTCGCGGGGCAATCCTCCGGCACCATCGGCTTGGACCGACGGTTACGACACATTATCATACACTTGTGCATCTCTTAAAATTATAAATACGGTGATCTAGTTTATTCATTTTATTTGACAATAATAACACACACTACCCTAGTGCACACTCGATATTAAAAAGTAGTTAAGTGAGTCCTACGAACTCACCTTAACGGTACCGGTCTCAACGTCTCGCGATCTTTCCAGTCAAAGATCCAATTATCCTGTTCCACAAGTTCAACTCTTAACCCTGCGCGACTGATCATTCTAATTAATCAGGGTAAGATATCTAGCATCAATACCCTAACGTTTTCTACTTCCTAGGTTCACGGATTTAGACGTTTATTTCAAATTCTCATATATCACACGTTCAGTTCCTTAAAATCCACTATCTCGAAAAGTCCATAACTATTCTAACATCATCAATCCGCTTAGCGGTTCCCATTCTTATTCCAGTTCCATAACTGCATCATGTTCCCTAAATTCCTCAACATCTTAAATCGTTCCTACGTTCTAACATAAGTCCTCCACACCACTCCACTAATTCCCTTTTCTAATAACATAACCCAATCATTTAAATAATTTAAATAATTATATAATTAATTATTTATCAAACTGAAATTAATTTAGCAGAATAAAATTTACGAGGTGAGCGGTTCGGTTCTAATAATACACTTCCACAACTCTATTAAATTCAACATTTCCGGTTTCTCTAGCAACTTCTGCCATTACCATCATTTCAACGTTAACCATCATTATTCCTTCACTTAATTTAATTCACTACGTTATCAAACAATTACTAAATAATAAATTATACTCCGAAATTATTAATTAAAACGGAAGTTAATTAAACGAAAAAGGATCGGTTCGGATCTAACCGGAAGAGATTCGGATTGAAAGGTTAATCAGCGCCAATGGTCTACATGGTTACAATAGGTCACCAGTTCGAGTCTCAACAACGCAATGAACAACTTAATTAAGCGAAGCAGAAGTCATCAATTCCATCCTATCCTTACTAGTTACTAGTGACAAAACGTGTATTTTTATGTTCCCATGTACAAGAGGTGACTAACCACTTAAGGAGTCTAGCTCCACATCTCACTGGACCAACTGAGTATTGGTTACACACTTCCATATTCCTTACCTTCATCATGTCGATAGAGAATAGAAGCAGGGCACCGCTCTCCGACGAGGATGGCGCGATCTGGGAGACAAAGGGGTTGAGGCGAGGTGATGGTGGGTTGCAGAGAAACGGCGATGGTCGGGCGAAGGTAGGAATGTTGGTTCGTTTTCCGGTGATCTTCGATGCACGAACTGAGGGAGAACAAGAATGGTGTGGTTCTCGATCTATGATGAGATAGGCATGGAGTGGTGATGGTCTCCGGCGGCTTTGTGGTGCAGAAGGAGAGAGGTAAGGGGGCTGTGGCTCGGCGTGAGACAAAACAGAGGGGAGAGAGGTCAGGGAAACGTTTGATCACTGGGGTGGAAGAAGTGGGGCGCAGGAAAAGGGGAATCGAGCAACTGATCGGGGCGAAACGGAGTGTCTTGAGTTGGTCAAGGGAATGCTAGTATCGTATTCAATGTCCTTCAACGCCCGGCTTCAATGCTAGCCTCCATAACGTCGTTCCGGTACCTGCTGTTGAATCGTTACCTTTGTGGAAGACGAAGTGAGGACAGGGTTGGAGTGCGGCCCGACTTGCCCTATCCGACATCTAGCCCACGAAGGAAGACTGTCCAGGTACTAAGGGAGAGTTGGGCCGGAGAGGAGACGCAGTGGGCCGGGATGCCCAGGAGGGAAATGGGCTGAGAAGAGAGGGTTGGGTCAATGACGGTCAAGTTAAGGCTGTTAGGCCGAGTCAAGGAAGAGTCAGCCCCGGTTTGGTTCAAATAAATTAACCAGACCGGTTTAATTCAAAGGAAAACAATTCAAGAAATTCGGTTTGGTTTAACTATCCGATCGATTTGGATCCGTTTTATTTATTTATTTGTTTTCGTTTATTGTTTTAAAATTTTCCAGTTATTACAGAAAGGATCAAGAGGATCTAAACTAGTATGTACATTCCATTTTTTACATCCATAACTTTTCACTAAATGGTTTAGAAACATTAATTAATCATTTTTAGCTCAATGGAAACTAGGATGCTTTTAGTTCATATCCATACTAAATCTACTTGCATCGGTGATCATTTTGTTGTCACCTTTGTTGAGCTGGCTTACGGGTACTGTTTTTGAAAAACATCAATATTTTTCAAATGAAGCTATTATGCAATCTTTCTTTTTTTTCCTTTTCATGTATTCTTTTTGAAAATAAAATGTTTCCTCTTTGATATCTAGAAAGCTGAAATTCTAATTTGTATGTACAAGAACAAGCTGATAAAGATGTTGCTACTTAATAAGATGACAAGAAAGCTGAAATGGGAGGCTTGCTCAGCAAAGGTGCATGTTGTGTGAGAACTTGTTGCAAAAACCACACTATTTTTCATAATAATATATTATTTTTTGGAATTTTTTAGGGCTATTTTTGTTGATAAATATTGTATTCTACATTTAAAATAAATTATTAGTTTATGGATGAGTATTATATTCTACATTTTTAAAATAAAAAAAATTTATTATTAAACGCCATTAAAAAAACGTCATGAATTTGACATTCTAGGGCGTTTTTTAAACGCCATTAAGTGTCACATCCATGACGTTTTTTAAACGCCGTGAAAAGTCAAATCCGTGGCGTTTATAAAACGCCATAAAATATACTTTCTACAGCGTTTTTTAAACACCATGGATTTGACTTTCCATGGCGTTCAAAAAACGCCATGGAAAGTGCGAAGAATCAATGACATCACTTAAGAGGGCGTTACGGGACGGCGTTTAAAAATGCCATTGAAGGCTTTTCATGGCGTTTTTCAAACGCCATGGAAGACCTCATATGTACTAGTGACACTATTTGTGGCTTTGTAGGTGATTTGGCACATTATGGAGCTAAAATGATGTATTTGAGGATCAAGCCTCGAAGTGGATGCATTGGAGCGAGCATATGTGCACGGGAAAGGGCAGGAATCAAGCTAAAGGCATGAAGGAAAGACCAAGGATCCCTCTCGGCCGAGATCCACTTCGGCATCTTGGACCGAGATCCATGGAAGACTGACCGAGATCCCATGACGCTGAAGATCGAAGACGAAATATCGGCCCCGACCGTGATTGATCTCGGCCGAGGTCCAACCCAAGATTTTCCCTGAGCATCATATTTCGTTTACGGGCTTTTTTTTTGTGGTCCAACGTCTTTTAACTAGGTTTTGTGTATAAAAGGAAGTCTTGGATTCATTCCAATGGGTGCTTATTCAGGGCTAGAGTTGCCCTAGAGGAGGGAGTCGTCTCCTACCCTGCCGTCTTGTTCATTCATCATTATTCATAGTTTAGATTAGTTTAGATTAAAGTTTCGCACTTTCGCATTCAGAATTGTTTGGAAGACATTGTTGATTCGAGATTTGACAAGATTGCAAGTTTTAATTCATTCGAAGTTGAGTTCTTTCTTCCGCTTTTGTTATTTCTTTATTTGTCTTTTGATATGATTGTTATTGGCTAGATCTTAGTGGTTCCAAGGTAGATTAGAGATTTGTTTATACCTTGGAAAATGATGGATTGTTCCCTATAATTGTTTGAATCGCTTTAAATCCTATGGAATGGTTTGGATTTCGTCAGGTTTAGAAATAGTCTAAACTAGAAAACTAAGTGGGAAATGAGTCATAACTGAGATATTCCTTCTTAGATATATAAAGGAACTTGTTCCTAGGTAATAAAGGTTCAACCTTTATTGGATTGAATGTGTTATTATTCCTTCTTTAAGACAAATAATTTCTGAGATGTAACTGTAAAGGGTTATTTGATCCTTAATTAAGCAATAAGGTTTGTTTACGATTTCTCCCTCTTTACCTTGAGATGTAACGGTAATAGGTAATTATGAATTAGAAATATATATGTTCTTGAGAAGTAATTGTAATAGAACATTAGCTGAGAAACGCTCATCCCTGTATGCTTTTCAATCATCCCTGTATGGTTAGATCCGGAGCGCAGGGTTCTTCATCTACCAGGACCGGGGGAGCGTCCGTGGCAGCTACTATATTTGGAGATTACGTACGTCGGGTAGAGGAGGCATTTAGGACTGGATCACCCCCTCCCGCACCACCAATGCCTGCACCAGCGGGATCAGCTGAGGTCACACAGAGGGTGACCCAGGTTCGGGCTGCACCAGAGATAGTTGCACCAGCAGTGGTTGCACCCGAGCCAGTTGTGGAGGTTGCTAGACCGAGAGACGAGTTGAGGTCTCCGAGACCGGATTATTGGTTGAAGGCTTTCAACCAGCAGCATGTACCCTACTTCGACGGGAAGGTAGGGTTAGAGGTGGAGCACTGGATTGGGCACGTTGAGTCAGCCTTAGAGGCGATTTGTTGCCCAGATGAGAGGTAGGTTGAGATAGTTCAGACACTGTTTCGAGAGCAGGCCTAGTACTGGTGGAGGACAGTTAGAGGCGGTGTGACCAAGATGGATCAGCTGTTGAGCCTCGTCAGGGAGACCTTCTGCTCAGCTTCACTGAGGAGTGACAGAGTCCAGGAACGGGGTGACCAGGCGGGATTTGAGGACGTCGCAGTCATTGAGGCGATCAGGCATTTTCGGGCAGAGTTAGCCTTGTTGGGACCTTCCGCACCCCCAGCGGACCAGCATGTCTATCTCTTTTCCAGGAGAATGAGGGGGTCCACCCGCGCTTACCTTGCGGGATTCCGTTGTACCTCACTGGCGGAGTACCAGGACCGGGCTTCGGCCTATGAGAGAGGCCGCCTTGGGTCTAGGAGAGCAGCACAGTCCGGGAGACCGGACAAGAGACAGAGGACGGCACCAGTTGGGTCAGGGGCCGAAGTGACAGGTCAGGGACGTTCTGGTCCTCAGCAGTCGAGACCGGCATCCGACGGAGGACCTCAGTGCTACGGTTGTGGAGGGTTTGGACACAGGAGGGATACATGTAGGAAGCCACCTGTGGCTTGTTTCACTTGTGGCCAGATGGGCCACCGAGCCGCTTTTTGCCGTCAGGGCAAGTCCCAGTCACAGCAGGGTTCTTCGCCTGCTGGTATAGCAGGGGACAGTCAGAGGCCGCCCCAGTATCAGGCACCGGGCTCTCAGCAGAGGAGCCAGGGTCAGGGTCAAGGTCAGACCCGCACTCAAGGATCCGCTCAGGGACAGAGCCGGGGTAGAGGCCGTGGTGGAGGTACTCAGGAGACCAGAGGCACATATGCCAGGGTATTCGAGCTGAGGAGTGTTGTTGATCCTCCAGTGCCGGCAGCTCCAGGTACTATTCAGATTCACGGTTTTTCGGTCCGAGTTTTATTTGATACGGGTGCTACGCACTCGTTTATATCCGATGATTGTGTAGCTAGGTTGTCCTTAGCTACGATAGAGGGGAGACCCTTTACTATAGGGTTACCCGATGGAGGTAGGGTTAGTGGTACCCGAGAGGTACGCGGTTGCCCCATTCATTTGGGGAACCGAGATTTGTTAGCCGACTTCTTTGTCATGCACTTAGTGCATGAAGAAGTCATCTTGGGTATTGATTGGATGGACCGCCATCATGCCATTTTGTACATCAACCGGAGGAGCGTGACGATTTCCACAAAGACGGGGCAGGAGGTGATTTTCCGAGGTTGGGACCTCGGGAAAGCCGGTACAGTCATTAGCGCCGTTCGAGCCGCTAGACTTATCGGGCAGGGATGTGAGGCCTTCTGGTGTTATGCCATGAAGGAGGAGGAGATGGGACCATCACTGGAGGAGATCCATGTGGCATGCGAGTTCGAGGACGTGTTCGGGAAGCCACCTGGGCTACCACCGCAGAGGAGCGTTGACTTCACTATTGAGTTGGAGCCTGGCACTAGGCCGATCTCCAAGGCTCCATACCGCATGGCGCCGATCGAGTTGTTGGAGCTGAAGAAGCAGCTCGAGGAGTTAGCCGATAGGGGTTTCATACACCCGAGCGTTTCCCCTTGGGGTGCACTGGTTCTTCGTTAAGAAGAAGGACGGATCTTTGAGGCTGTGTATCGACTACCGGGAGTTGAACAAAGTCACCGTCAAGAACAAGTACCCGTTACCGCGCATTGATGATTTGCTAGACCAGTTGCAGGGAGCCTCCGTATTTTCACGTATCAATTTGAGGTCAGGATACCACCAGCTTACGGTGAGAGATGAGGACATACCGAAGACGGCATTCAGGACAAGATATGGCCACTATGAGTTTGTCGTGATGCCATTCGGGCTCACGAATGCACCTGCCGTCTTCATGGAGTTGATGAACGGCATCTTCATCGACTTCTTGGACCAGTTCGTGGTGGTATTTATTGACGACATCTTAGTCTACTCCCGGAGTAGAGAGGAGCATGAGGGACACCTGAGGACGGTACTTCGAGTCCTCCAGGATAGAGAGCTTTACGCTAAGCTCTCTAAGTGTGAGTTTTGGATGTCCGAGGTGGAATTTTTGGGACATATAGTTTCCGCCGAGGGTGTCATGGTCGAACCGGCAAGATAGAGTTTGTTTCCTCATGGCCGCCCCCTAGGACGGTCAAGGAGGTGCGCAGTTTCTTGGGCTTAGCGGGATACTACTGCCGTTTCGTTGAGGGTTTCTCCGTGATTGCACGACCGCTCACTTCCTTGCTGAGGAAGTCTACCAGGTTCGTCTGGTCCGAGCCTTGCCAGCGCAGCTTTGAGGAGCTGAAGAGAAGGTTGACCTCCGCTCCTGTGTTAGCCCAACCTGAGGGCATAGAGGAATTTGTGGTATATAGTGACACCTCCAAGCTAGGCTTGGGGTGCGTCTTGATGCAGAGAGGTAGGGTTATTGCATACGCTTCTCGGCAGCTGAAGTCGTACGAGGAGAAGTACCCTACCCATGATCTCGAGCTAGCGGCAGTGATTCACGCCCTGAAGATCTGGCGACACTACTTGTACGGGGCTACGTGCCAGATCTTCACAGACCATAAGAGCTTGAAGTATATATTCACTCAGCGGGAGTTGAATAACCGCCAGAGGAGATGGCTGGAGCTCATCAAGGACTTTGACTTGGAGATTTTATACCATCCCGGGAAGGCGAACGTAGTCGCCGATGCTTTGAGTAGGAGGACACCTCGGGAGGAGGTGATAGCTCGGCTTACGATTCAACCTCAGATACAGAGGGATTTGATGGGCTTAGAGTTGGATATCCGATTTCCGGGTACGGACGGTCGTTTGTCCGAGTTAGAGGCGTTACCTGACCTGTCCGGAGAGATCCTGCAGAAGCAGGAGAGTTGTCCCATTTTGAGGAGGGTCCGGGACAGGATGTCCCGAGGAGAGGCACCACAGTTTGTCACGGGAGCAGATGGGTTGTTGAGACGTCAGGGACGCATTTGTGTACCGTCGGATCAGGAGCATAGAGAGCGGATTTTGCACGAGGCCATTCCACACCTTACTCCGTGCATCCAGGCACGAATAAGATGTACCAGGACCTTAGGAGATCCTATTGGTGGGGCGGGCTCAAGCCTGATGTAGCTAGATATGTGGCCCGATGCGCGACCTGCCAACAGGTCAAGATCGACCACCATAGACCGGAGGAGAGCTTCACCCACTGCCCGTGCCGCAGGGAAAGTGGGAGGACATATCTATGGACTTCGTGACCGGCCTGAGACCTAGTAGGAGCTTTGACGCGATATGGGTGGTAGTAGACCGGTTGACGAAGACCGCACGTTTCATTCCCATACGGGAAACGTGGCCGGTGAGTCGTTTAGCCGAGGAGTTTACCTGTCAGATTGTGAGACTACATGGAGTCCCGAGGACCATCATCTCGGACAGGGACGGGCGTTTTACCTCGAGGTTCTGGCAGTAGGTACACGCCGCCCTAGGTTCGAGTCTCCATTTCACTACCGCATACCCAGACCGACGGCCAGTCTGAGCGGACTATTCAGACTTTAGAGGATATGCTTCGAGCATGTGTACTAGACTGGGGTCAGGTATGGCCAGATCATCTCCCGTTGGTAGAGTTTTCGTATAATAACAGCTGGCACGCTTCGATTGGGATGACACCGTATGAGGCATTGTATGGACGGAGATGTCGTACTCCCTTGTGTTGGGACGAGCCCGGGAGCTCTAGCATTGTAGCACCGGATCAGGTACAGGATGACATGGCGAAATTCGTTTTGATTCGGGAGAGGATGTTGGCTGCGCAGAGCCGTCAGAGGTCGTATGCGGATAGGAGGCGTAGACCTCTCGAGTTCAGGGTAGGAGCTCAGGTATGGTTGAGAGTATCACCGACGCGGGGCGTTAGACGATTCGACATTAAGGGGAAGTTAAGCCCCCGATATGTCGGACCATTTGAGATCTTGGAGAGAGTCGGTGAGGTGGCATACCGGTTAGCATTGCCACCGCAGTTGGAGGGTATACACCCGGTCTTTCATGTCTCTCAGCTGAGAGAGTACATACATGACCCGAGACACGTCATTAGTCATGAGGACCTAGTGGTCGAGCCGAACCACACTTTTGCAGAGCACCCGATAGCGGTCTTAGAGAGGAGTACGAGACGCCTTCGATCGAAGGAGATACCGATGCTGAGGATCTAGTGGTCGAGGCGAGGAGCCGACGAGGCTACATGGGAGACGGAGGATAGTATCCGGAGGAACTATCCCGAGTTTTATGCAGACCTAGCGACATCGATAGGACCGTCGGGTTAGTCCCGAGATCTTTCTTGTTTGCTTTTTTTTTATATGTGTTTGGTTGAGTTATGTGGACCTTACAAGGTTGTGATATGTTCTATACATGAGCTTGATTTAGAGATGACAGTTTACCTTTTGTGAGTTACGAGATTACGAGGCTGGTATATTGGAGAGTATTGGGTGTAGCAAGTTTCGGGACGAAACTTGTTTTTAGGGGGGGTTAGATGTAACGCCCGGAAATTTTAGAAAATAATTATATCGGGTTATTCGCTTTCCGTAATTATCTTACGGAAAGGTTTGATAAATTTTCCAAAAACCGTAAACCGTAAATTATTTTACGGAAATGTCGGAAATATTCCGACCCGTAACACCCGTTACGGAACTAGTTTAACGAGTCGTTTTCCGCCCGGTTTTCTTTTCCTCCCTTCCTCTTGGAAAATCCCGGCCGAGACCGACGCCCAGCTGTGGCTTTTGGAGCGTGCCGCCCGCCCAGCCTACTCCCCGCCTACGCCTGCAGGAGCACGCTTGCCAGCCGTGCCTAGGCCTACAGCCTTGCCGCCCAGTTAGGCCGACCCCTCGTCTCGGCTTCCCTCCCTCTCTTGGGTTCACTCCAGCCGGCCCTCACACTCATCCCATCCCTCTCCCTTGTCTCCTTCACGCAGCCATCTCTCTCCCTCACTCATCTCCCTCTCTCGACCTTCACTCTCTGCAGCCACCTTCCTCAGCTCTCTTCTACGTCCAGCCGCCGCCCAGCCGTCGTCACTTCGCCACCTCTACGTCCCGAGCCCTTGGAGCACGCCGGAGAGCCACCAACTGAGACCCCTCTCCCTCTTTTTGCGTCGAGGCTGCTCGGGCAAGGAGAGCCGCAGCAAAGCCGTCGCCGCCCCGGAGAAGCCTTGCTCCGCCCTCGCGGCGCCTGCCTGCACGAGCCCCGCGGACGCCACCGGGGAGCCACTCACCACCTGCTCACTCTTCTCCTGCAGCCTTCCCTCACCTCCTTCTCTGTCGCCGGAGGAAGGCCGCCACCGGGGAGCCGCCGTCCACGGGAAGGACCGCCACCGTCTGCAGCCGCGCAAGGAGCCCACGGAGCCTTCCCCTCCCGCACCTGCGCCCTGCTGCCGCCGCCGCCGCGGGCTAGTGCAACAACCTTTTGGCTAATTAAATCGACCCCCTCACTTTAGGTATAAGTACAATTCTGGCCCGTAACTTTTGGTTAATTACAGTTTATACCCAGCAGTTTGATAATTACAGTTTATGCCCATATGTGTTAGGAATTGCATAAGTGCCCGGAAAATATGTTAGCGAGTTTTAACCTCGGAAATTAGACGAGTTTATCTTAAGTTCCGTTATGCTATAAGTTTACGATCTTTTAACATATGGGCGAAATGGATAGTATCATGCTAGGATCCGAAGCCGGTAAAAGCCATGAATTCTTATCGATCTATATATGCTTAGTAGTATCATGATAGGTTGGATTGCATAACTTAGTGGAAATGCCAAGTAGCGGCTTTTGAGACCTTAGGAGGATGTGAGGAGTGGGATTGGACCTAGTTGGATTTTACGTCATTATTGACGGTAATTATGTTGAACTCTAGGATGCGGTCCTAGAATGCGAGTCAAATGATCCTGCGTAGGTCATTTGTGTAGAAGTCCTAGACTTCTACAGTTGAGCGGGTTTTTATGATACCTTGTTGTGAACAGGTTGAGTACTTCTTCCCAAGGGAAGCGTGAGCGTTTTGTGAGATAGCGTTTGGGACGAGGTAAGTCTCCGGACTTGCTTAGCTCGTATTTTACGTATTAGCATTGATGTGTGTTTGGTGGTGCGTGTTTATGTTTTGCTATAACTATTAAACCGGTAAATAGGACCACCGACTTATATGTATAATTTTGGCCCAAGTGTATGATAACGGGCGGTGACAATACTGCCTAGCCTTGCGGGGTCTAGGGGATTCTCGGCGACTTGCCCGGCGGGTCAGATGGACGGAGGCATCCGTGCCATTCCTTGCCGGAGGGGGGACCGAGGCGGGACCATTGGGGTCTCGTGTCACAACCGAAGTTGAATTAGAACGGGATATGACTTAATGATATAAAGATAAGGAAACGGACTTGTGTGATTTATATTATGTGTTATGGGTGTGTTTGTGCCTTCACCGCTTTCCTAATGCCTAGAATATTAGCTAACGGTTTTAAACCGATTGTGTAGATGACTTGCAGGCTAGGGGTGCCGCCGAGTGAGGCTGAGGAGTGGACAGCCGGGGTCTCCGTACATTATAGGACGGGGATGTTTCGAGTCATTTCATGTTTGTCATTTTTGGATATTGTCGTATGTTAGAATTCGGATCTATTTATGTCTTTTTGAGGACTCGGCTGAGTTTCCAAGTTGTAGTTTCGTACTTTTCGTTTCCGCATACATTAAAAACATATTTGAGTTTCGACCTTTATTTGTGCCATGTTGGAAGGTCCGGTGAAATTGTTGTCAAGCTAAGGGTCGGGATCCATTGTGAGGTCTCGCCCGTAGCGCCCCGAGTCCCGCGGATTTGGGGTGTTACAGTGTGATGGGTCGAAACTTAGAGATGGACTATTTCCACATGACATTGCAAGGTCGGCGATGGGAGTTAAGTTGTTGGATGGGGCAGTGAGTAGAGACGTCGGGTTTGTTAGAGAGTTTGTCATGAAGAGAGCGGTTAAGGTAGTTGAGTTGATGCATCTTCTTCCACAGTTTAGGGACCCGCAAAGTGAGCTTCTCCTACTTTGTTCTCGTATGAGTGTTTCTAAGATGTATTTTGGCTTGAGGATGTGTCATCAGGAGCATTGGGAGTGCAACAACTTATTTTGATGATGGGCTCCATGGATCAGTAGAGGATATTGTGGTGTCCGGGGGCCCTTTCTTTGGGATCTTTAGTGGAGGCTTGCTTATTTGCCCCTTTGGTTTGGGGGGTCTTGGGCTTTACTTTGCTATGGAGGTTTCTTCGTTTGCTTTTGTGGGCTCTAGGGCCTAGTTTTGGGCTCTTTAGGACCACATTTTGCGGGACATTGGAGTTGTGGATATAAGCTTTGAGTTTTGGGGAGCTTTGGGCAATCTTCAGACTGTTATTTCTGATTTTGATATTTATGTTTTTACTATCTAGAACACCGTCCCCCTAAAGCCCAACATGCTTTGGCGAGTGCTCTTTTCGGTAAGATTGTACAAGAGATGGACACGACTTTCGATTTGACCTATAGAAAAAAAGCGTTTTTTTAAAGTCTTCAATCAGTTCATAACCAAGATATTCTTCTTGTCATACCCATTGATGGGCTTGGACAGTGTGTGTCCCCGGTTGACTATCGCTCGGTTCTTAAGTATCGTCTGATGATTCCACTTTATCCATTCAATGGGACTTGTCATATGCCCAACTATCGAAAGCATTTTAGATGTAAGTTTTTGAGAGCATGTTGTTCATTGTAAAGAAATTCATGGCTTCAAATATAGGCATGATATGGTCCGTGATGTTTTATGCAACATATTTAGGAGAGAGGGAGTTTCGGTTAAGAAGGAGACGTCTGTGATCTTCTTGATTGATCCACGTGAGGGAAGATCTATGTTGAGGTTGGCGGACGTCTTAGTGTTTGGATGGGTGGGTGGGAAACATGCTTGTGTTGATGTGACAGGGGTTTCTCCACTTGTTAGTCTTGGCAACGGGCCTCTTGTGGTGGGTAAGGCGGCACTTAATGCAACATCTACTAAGGTGACTAAACATGAGAGAGCTTATATCGAAAATCAACATGTGTTTTTTCCTTTCGCTTTTGACACTTTTGGTTTTCTTGCGCCCGATGTTGTTGAGTTTCTCAAGAGGGTGCAACGGGTCTTACACGGTAACGTTATGTCTCCTAGGTCGTCAAATGTTGTTTTTAGGATAATCGGTTATGCAATTCAGAAAGGGTTGACGGCACAACTTGTTCGTCTCCTCTCTAGCTCGATTTAAATAAGTATACATAAGTAATAAACACAATTTGTATCTAATTCAAGTTTTCCCGGTCAAATTTGGATCCGTATATTCACCAATTCAATTTTTTTCATTTTCAACTGAATTCTGATATATAGCATACTCGACCGTGAGATTTGCTAGTTTTATTCGTCCATTCAAGTTGGATTGTGTTATTCGGTTTATGATAGTTTGTAGCCTGACCATTTCAGGCTCATCGGTTGGGATATGTACACTTTGAATCGGGTTATACGGGTCGGATAGTGGGATAGGGTTATGCAAGTCGGTTTTCTCATTCATAGTTTATTCAGACATCCAAGTAGAATTGTTTGAAACGAGTTGGTCATTTTAGGGTCGGGTTGTTTTGACTTCGGGTCATTTAAATCGGAATGAAACCGAATTGTGGATGACCAATCAACTTTACTGCCCGGGTTCCTGATCTGATATTTGCTGAAATTAGGATCACCGGTAACTTTAGAACTGTTTACTTCGGGTTGTGGAGTTTGATCATTTCTTTTTGCTCCATAGTGATGGGATTTGGGCCACACCCATATCAGTTATTGGGCCTAATTTGGTCCGTTTATTGTGAATGGGCCACTATCATTGCTATGGAGGTTTCTTCGTTTGCTTTTGTGGGCTCTAGGGCCTAGTTTTGGGCTCTTTAGGACCACATTTTGCGGGACATTGGAGTTGTGGATATAAGCTTTGAGTTTTGGGGAGCTTTGGGCAATCTTCAGACTGTTATTTCTGATTTTGATATTTATGTTTTTACTATCTAGAACACCGTCCCCCTAAAGCCCAACATGCTTTGGCGAGTGCTCTTTTCGGTAAGATTGTACAAGAGATGGACACGACTTTCGATTTGACCTATAGAAAAAAAGCGTTTTTTTAAAGTCTTCAATCAGTTCATAACCAAGATATTCTTCTTGTCATACCCATTGATGGGCTTGGACAGTGTGTGTCCCCGGTTGACTATCGCTCGGTTCTTAAGTATCGTCTGATGATTCCACTTTATCCATTCAATGGGACTTGTCATATGCCCAACTATCGAAAGCATTTTAGATGTAAGTTTTTGAGAGCATGTTGTTCATTGTAAAGAAATTCATGGCTTCAAATATAGGCATGATATGGTCCGTGATGTTTTATGCAACATATTTAGGAGAGAGGGAGTTTCGGTTAAGAAGGAGACGTCTGTGATCTTCTTGATTGATCCACGTGAGGGAAGATCTATGTTGAGGTTGGCGGACGTCTTAGTGTTTGGATGGGTGGGTGGGAAACATGCTTGTGTTGATGTGACAGGGGTTTCTCCACTTGTTAGTCTTGGCAACGGGCCTCTTGTGGTGGGTAAGGCGGCACTTAATGCAACATCTACTAAGGTGACTAAACATGAGAGAGCTTATATCGAAAATCAACATGTGTTTTTTCCTTTCGCTTTTGACACTTTTGGTTTTCTTGCGCCCGATGTTGTTGAGTTTCTCAAGAGGGTGCAACGGGTCTTACACGGTAACGTTATGTCTCCTAGGTCGTCAAATGTTGTTTTTAGGATAATCGGTTATGCAATTCAGAAAGGGTTGACGGCACAACTTGTTCGTCTCCTCTCTAGCTCGATTTAAATAAGTATACATAAGTAATAAACACAATTTGTATCTAATTCAAGTTTTCCCGGTCAAATTTGGATCCGTATATTCACCAATTCAATTTTTTTCATTTTCAACTGAATTCTGATATATAGCATACTCGACCGTGAGATTTGCTAGTTTTATTCGTCCATTCAAGTTGGATTGTGTTATTCGGTTTATGATAGTTTGTAGCCTGACCATTTCAGGCTCATCGGTTGGGATATGTACACTTTGAATCGGGTTATACGGGTCGGATAGTGGGATAGGGTTATGCAAGTCGGTTTTCTCATTCATAGTTTATTCAGACATCCAAGTAGAATTGTTTGAAACGAGTTGGTCATTTTAGGGTCGGGTTGTTTTGACGTCGGGTCATTTAAATCGGAATGAAACCGAATTGTGGATGACCAATCAACTTTACTGCCCGGGTTCCTGATCTGATATTTGCAGAAATTAGGATCACCGGTAACTTTAGAACTGTTTACTTCGGGTTGTGGAGTTTGATCATTTCTTTTTGCTCCATAGTGATGGGATTTGGGCCACACCCATATCAGTTATTGGGCCTAATTTGGTCCGTTTATTGTGAATGGGCCACTATCATTGCCCGATTATAATACTTATATGAAATGGGCCATTTCATGTAAAATCTAAATGTTATTTAGTTTTTTGAAATAACATTACCCTTTAATAAATAAAAAGTTTTAATACTCAAATTTAAGGAGGACAAATTGTGTCTAAAAAGATTATTAGTTCAAATAAAAATGCCACTTGAAACCAATTATTATAATAAAATAATTTCCCATCAGTTATCTTGTATAACTAAAAAGATAAATATTATATTTGAGTCCCTTAACAACTTCACCAATTTTCAAGAGTCTAAAGTTTAAACGTATATTTAATAACTTTCCATTTAATGATCATAATAAAAAATATAAAATTGCAAATATTATAATAAAAAATGATGAATCTATACCTATCAAATCAACAATGTAATTTTGAGTTAAAAAATGAAATATAAGAATATATGTTTAGACTAAAAATGGGGGTAGTTGTGGTAGTTGGTGGACAAGTTGTGTGGCTCACCTTCCGGCTTAGCCGCTTAATTAGCAAATTAGGGGAATTGGTTGGATTAGATTGCATACATCAGTGGCCTAATCACCTTTTATAAAAGAATAAAATATAAATTAATATGTCGTATTGTATATATTAAACACTATCATTAAGTCCTGGAATGGAGATTTGGTCAACAATCAAGAACCATAAAAATAAAATTTGGCAATTATAATACGTACGTGATTCATTGAGTGATTACAAAAGAAGATTGGATCTACTCACGTGTTGGTTTTTCTTCATCTTAATCATTAATCGTAATTTTGATCAAAGTGTTAAGGTTGGATGTTGTTATGATTAAGGTGTTAAAATAAGTTGGGTATGATCACGTTGTGAAGTTTGATCGAGCCAAAAATGGTATATAATGAGTGGTTTTTATGTTATGAGCCGTCGTGACCGAAAATTTCATAAATATAAACCTAGGATTAAGTAGGGTCCGGAATTTCGGTACGACTCGGATCTGTCTAAGTTTTTTTTTTCTTACAATATTTTTTTAAAAGATTTTTTTTCTTTGTTAATTTTCGGTTTGACCCGGATCACCGTTTTCTCCGGTCTTAGATCGGGACCGAAAATTACCATACAATATGACCGGATCAGGTGTGGACTGGACAATACGTAAAAAAAAAAATTGTTTGGATCAATCTAATATTGATGAATTTGCAAAATTGAGTAAAATGAGTTGGAGCACAAGCAAGATTGGGTTCGAATTCAACGCGGAAAACTGGGGAGACGGTTGTACCGGGTATAACTGTATAAGCTTGATACTAAACCTAATTTAGAACGTAGGTTCGGCTTCAACTTGATTGGACTTATAGGGCTATAGGCGCACATGCGCCTATAGCCCTATAAGTCCCTCATTGCAAGGCCAAAATGATATGACAATAGGGACAAAGAATCAAGACAAAGTGTCCAATGAATAGAAAAGCACACAACTATTATGTAGGGTTGATGAAGTAACCTGTTGCAACTTATAATAGCCTCGTAAATGTGTCTAAAAACTAATTTATAAATGACTATAAACTATTTATAATTTAGGCACATTTGGTGAGAAGGTTATTTAGTCATACAATAATTTCAAATAAATTTGATCATTCAAGTTAAATGAAATGAAAAATCTAATCATATATTTTATATTTACAATAATCCCGTGTTCCAAATAATTATATATAATCTTCTTAGTCGAATATGATCAAATTTGTGCGGTGATGATATGCATTTATGATATTGCCCCAAGATATTGATTGAAAACACCTTTTTACAATTTTTAAGGTATTTTGAAATATTACATTATTTGATTAAGTATAGTAAGAAGTGGTAAATATTATTGGTCTGTTTTATTTCAGCTCATTATTTATAGTGTTAAACTAGCTTAGTATTCGTGCCTTGTATAGGATGTTAAAAAATTAATTATAAGATTATTTATATATTTTAATTATAATATATATATATATATAATCAAAAAAATTATTTAAAAAATAAATTCAAAATATTATTATAAAAAACTATTAAGTAGATTTTTTTAATTAAATTATTTAAAAAATAAATGCAAAAATTTAAAATTATTCTAACATAAAATTGTATAGGGTTACGCTATTATAAGATTATCCTAAATAAGAAATGTGAATAATAATAATGTAATGTCTTTATTGGTTATAATAGGTTTCTATACTTCCATGTATGTAATAATTGACTATTTCAAAAAAAAATTTGATAAAATACACTTAAATGAAATAAAATAAACCGATTACTAAAAGAAAGAAATAAATAATATGATACTGAATAAATATCAAATTATTTTTGGTGTATTCAAAACATCCGATTATTTAAAATGTAAAAAGTAAATGACCAGTCATATATCTTGGTTTAAAAATAACTTGAGTTAAAAAAATTTATATAATATAATCTTCTAACACATAAATATCATAATATTTGTTAAACATAGAAAGTTATTTTTGTATATAATAATATATTTTCTTATATTTTATATCATATCTTTACTTAGGAAACAAAATAAAATAAAAAGAAAATAGTTGACTTTATATAAATAAGACATGATAAAAATTCGACGTGGCTTAATGTGGTGGTGACACGTGACAAAATCCTAGGTGGCTTAATGTGGTGGTGACACGTGGAAAAATTCGAGGTGACTTAATGTAACGACGACACGTGACTTAATTCACTTCTGCTTTAGTATTATATATATAGTAGATTCATAATTTATAATGAAATTTAACATTATACATTTTTTTATTAGTATATAAAACTCATTTCTACCATATTTTATGTCAAAAAATTAAGACAGTTGCTTTGATATATTAGTCGATGAACAAAATTGTACAATTTTGTTTATATCACTGTAATTCATAACAAAAGTGTGATAAAATATGCGGAGTCACATTGGATAAAATGTAGTAAATCGTAACTAGATACGCGGAGGGTATAACACCTTCATAAATAAATTAAAAAAAAGTGTTCACCAAAATATATTCAATATTTTAATATTATATCATCTTCAATCGATTGTGCTTAAATAAAAATAAAACTATAAAAGGGTGTTCACCAAAAAAAAAGAAAAAAAAAAGTAACATAAAGCCATTAATTTCCTCTTTATTATCGTTGAAAATAATTAATGGAAAAATACAGAGGGGATTGGATTTTAGGAGGGCCATCAATGTCTTGATTTGAGTGTCGGTGGAAGAGAAGTTTTACAAGTTCCACACTCACTCTCATGTCTCTCTCTCTATCTCTTACTTTCTCTGGGATTGCTGATCTACGCCCAACGCTTTGTATTTATTTGGACCAACAAGTGAACAAAAGCTACTGAAGTCTAGCCGAAGATCTCGGTTTCTATTTCTCTCTTTTACTCCCTCTCTCTCGATATATATCCCAATTGGTTTCTGGGTTTGATTCCTTCCCTAGTTCTCCCAATCGGGTTTTCTGGGTTTTGCAAAAGGATTCCAAATCAGTGGGCTAGACGAAGAGATCTACAATGGATAGGTTTACGCAAGATAATAAGAAGAGAGATAACCCATCAGGTCCTTCAAAGCTCGCTGCCTTTGGGTCTTGGATCTCAAGCATTTTGATGGATCCAAGGCAGATTCTTGCTGGTTTTCTTACTTTCACTATGTTTGCTATGCTTGCTCATATGATCAAACGGGAACACTTTGATTCTAAGGTATTATCTCAATCTCCCATTGTGTTATTGCTGATTAATTTAGTTGAATTTGCTTACAGTGTGTGTTTTTTTAACTGGATCTACTATTTATGCAGAAAAGATATTGCTCAGTTCCTTTGCTAACTATATCTAATCTTTTGTATTGAGTTGAAGTTTGAGACTTCTTCAGTTGGCAATTAGGCAGATTTGAACACATATCTTAATACTTCTAATAGTTTCAATAAAAAAATTATGAGATCTTGCTGTTATTCTCAATCTTCAATGTGTAATTGGCTTATGGATTTTGTCTGTTGTGTGAATCTACTCAGGTTCAGATGCCACAACACTCCCGTGAAGATTATAGAATTTCGTTCGGCGCAGATGGACTATGGAAAGAGGATGGCCCTGAGCTAAAACCTTGCTGGACAAAGCCAAATTCTGGTGAACAATTCTAGCTTGTTTTGGGAGAGTTTTGTTTTAGTGTGAATATCAAGATCTTAAAATATTTCAAAAAAGATATATTTATTTATGCATTTCTTGATTGACAGAAGGAGCAACATTGTCGGATGGATATGTCACTTTCTCCCTTACAGATGGTCCAGAGTACCATATCTCACAGGTATAAACGTTAGATTACTCTCTTATTTAATATTAAGCGTGAGATTGAAGTCAACATGAGAGTTTAGCATTTTTTTTGTTTGAGATTTAAGTCAACATGAGAGTTTAGCATTTTTTGCTTATGAGAAAGAATTTCTGAAGAGATTTCAGCTTTTCGATAAATGAAGTTTTTGGTGTGAGCTTTCTTGATAGAAGATTAAAGGTTTATGATTAGAGATGCATGAATTTTTCTCCTTAGATGTTCTATCTAGCTGCTGTCAAAAATCTGATGAAACTTATTGTTGGTAGATTACTGATGCTGTTGTGGTGGCTAAAAATCTTGGAGCAACTCTTGTGCTTCCTGATATCCGTGGAAGCAGGCTTGGTGATAAGAGGTGATTTCTCTTGCTTAAAACATACTTGTTTTCTCACTCGGTGATATTTTACTTTCAGCTAATATGTACCACAGGAAATGGAAGGTTCTGACTCATGATTCTATCCAATTTACAATTCTGTCAATTTGTTGCCTTGCTGTCTAGTACTTTATAGCACTCTGATATAGTGATACATGCATATGAAATGTGTGATATTGAATAAACAACCCAAATGTTTGAAACATGATTTGATAATTATGCAGGCGCTTTGAAGAAGTGTATGATGTTGACAAATTTGTGGGAAGCTTAGAAGGAGTAGTCAGAGTGGTGAAAGAAACGCCCTCGGAGATCTCAACAAGTAACCTTGCAGTTGTCAAGATTCCAAATCGTGTAACAGAAAATGACATTGCTGTTCATGTTGAACCCGTTTACAGAAGCAAAGGAAACATCAGGCTAGCAACCTACTTCTCTTCAGTTAACATGAAGAAGAATGAGGAAACAAGTGAGAGTGATTCCGCTGCATGTTTAGCAATGTTTGGATCATTGGAATTGCAACCAGAAGTACGCGAAGTTGTGGATATGATGGTGGACCGGCTGAGAACTTTGAGTCGTGGCTCTGATGGGCGCTTTGTGGCTGTAGACCTCAGGCTTGAAATGTTACATAAGAAGGGTTGTCAAGAGAAAGATGAAGATGGACACAAAGGATGTTACAATGCAAAGGAGGTTGCAAAGTTTTTGAGCAAAATCGGATTCGACAAGGACACAACGATTTACTTGACTCAATCTAGATGGGACAAGAGCCTTGAGCCTTTGAAGGAATTCTTCCCAAAAACCTATACTAAGGTATTATCAATTTATTATCCCAATCTACATCAAACTCTACTTTGCCTTTCTCTCTTGTTTTATTAAATTAGTCATATGATTATTGTGCAATTCCTTGCCTTGCACTAAAATCACAATATTTTCACTGAATATATGTGTGGCTCTTAATGCAACCAAAAACCTATACTAAGGGACAATCCAATTTTTCAATCCCTGTTTAAATTAACCAAAAACCTATGTGTGATCATCTAAGGGCTTGTTTGGATGCATAACACATGTTTTCTATACAATACATGTTATATGCCTTGAAATCCACTTCTCTAATATATTGAACTCATTGTAGGAAGCAATAATCCCAGTAGAAAAGAAGAGCACATTCCTTGACGCAGAAGCGCCTACACTTGAAGAGGTTATTGACTTCTACATTGCCTCAGAAAGCGACGTCTTTGTTCCAGCCATTTCAGGACTGTTCTATGCAAATGTCGCTGGCAAGAGGATTGCTTCTGGAAGAACGGAGATACTCGTCCCTGCTAAGATCTCCGGTTCTTTTGCTTCACCTATTGATTACCTCTCGCATTACGTTACCAAGAAGAATCACTTGGCCTACTCATGCTTCTGCTAGTTTATTCTTTTGTTGAAGACAGCCTTCTCAAAAGGAAACCAGCTTTTGACTGGTTGTGTTTAAAAAGTGTTTGCTTGTAATGGAATTTAAGAAGTTATGCATTGCACTGCTGCTTCATATATGATGACTAGTTGTGTTCAACTATACTTGTTCTTCATTCATCCTTGTTAGCTAGCTGAGTTTTTTTTTTTTTTTTTGATTATGTTCATTAGGGAATGGTGGTCAATTGCCAATACCCTATTGTTGAAAACAGCTCGAGGAATAGTGTTTGCTTGTGTCATTTATTCCTTTGTAAAAGACCTATGAATAGATTAGAAGTGGCTTGCATATTGCAGCATGTGTTCAAAGGTTTATGTGTTGTGTTTGACATTTTATTTTGAAATCGTCCTTAATAGAAAATAGTGGTGAAATACTAATACCCAATTACTGGCATGAAAATACCCAAAAATCTCCTACTATGAAAATCATGGAACTTATAGAGAATGAAGGAGATGACCCTAAACCAAAAAAATAATGAACATGAAGAAAAAATGGGTGGGAATGGAAAGTATGTAGATTTTTTATCAAGGAAACAAAGTGTGTAGGCAAAATTTTATAGAAACACTAACTATGTACTTTCTATTTGTGAAGGACTTTCTATTTGTGAAGGGACCCAACGTTATACTCTGTTACTCAACCCTTTTACCCAACGTTATACTCTGTTACCCAACTTTGTTACCCAACTTCGTTGTTACTCGATTTTAATACCCAACGTTCTACATCCAAATTCACTTATGTTACCCAACTTCATTGTTACCCGATTTTAATACCCAACGTTCTACATCCAAATTCACTTATGTTACCCAACTTCTTTGTTACCCGATTTTAATACCCAACGTTCTACATCCAAATTCACTTATGTTACCCAACTTCGTTGTTACCCGATTTTAATACCCAACGTTCTACATCCAAATTCACTTATGTTACCCAACTTCGTTGTTACCCGATTTTAATACCCAACGTTCTACATCCAAATTCACTTATGTTACCCAACTTCGTTGTTACCCGATTTTAATACCCAACGTTCTAGATCTAACTTCATTGTCTGATATTTCAGAGGATAAGTAAGGGTGCAATCTCATATACAGTAAAAAGGGCTGTTTTTTGCAAGCTTGCAAAAAAACAAGAAACAAGACAGAAGTATATATACAAAAAACTGCAAAATTTCATTGAAACCAATGGAGTTTTCATACAAATCCTGTCAAACTATCAGATTGCCAATACAATTTCATAATCTGTAGTGCAATATGCATCATTATAGTTGAAAAACTAGCAAACCCGTATGCATAGTATCACAATCGGTTCCCCGCAAGCTTAAGCATTATCCACCTCTTCTAAATGATCATATCCACATTAAAATATTCCTAAATTTTCGTAACTCTCTCCCTTTCAAGTAAACGCGTCACCATTCATTGTCAAGGCGACTTCATCTCTTAACACAAGTCTAAAGCACAATCTAAGAGGAGTGGCGCCTCAACTGAATATTATACAAACTTGAATCTTTCTTTGGTTCTATGTATTAGAACTTCCGGTCTCCTAGCCTAATGTAGACTTCCTCGACGTTAATGAAGATCTCGATGAATGTGACCTTGGAGAAGAATCTGACTTCTTTGAAGAAGAAGACGGGGATTTCCCCTTCTTGTGCTTTGTTTTCTTGGGCGCGCCTGATAGGTTTGTCGGTGGGAAGTTGTATATTCCACCAAACGTTTGATGCCGGCCAACCGAACCTTCAAAATCTGTTGAGATTATCAGCATCAATCATATTGAACAATAAGTGTGAAGATTTTCACTGTGAATAACCAAACCTTGCTTTGTTTTTAAGATTAATGTAAAATCATAATAGTGATTCTATTTTAGGTGAACCAAACACCATGAAAATGCACTGGAGATAGCACAACAAGTCATGCCTCAGGTTTTATATACCAATGGCCCAATAGAATGAATATAGCTAAAACTAACCTAAGGAATCCATATAATTTAAAACCAGTTGGTTGTGACAACTGAAGCCGAGGTATGTAAAAACATAAGCAATCAGGTGATATCTACATGCAGCATAATCATACAAACTACAGAGTATCCAAGTCACTAATAGTTGTCTTTTTTATACATAAAAATTCATGATCTCAAGTATGATTCTATTAAATAATGAAGAAACTTGACACTAGGTTCTTGACAACCTAGAAATCTCAAGGTATAACAAACAAACATGATCTTAACTATAAAAAATGAAGGAATTTTCAAGCAAAAGAACTTATAAGAAACTCTACATCAATTTACCCTCTTCCTGCAATAGCATGTAAAACAGTAGAGCCATAAACATCTCTATAATCCAAAGCCCCATCTCAACCACCAAGAAGCTCCACCAAAACCCCCAAATTCCCACCTCTAGCAGCCGCAGGAACTGCTCTATTCACTACCTCCCACTTTAATCCACGAGGCACCTCTCCGTCTCTTCTTACGTTCCTCTCGAACCTAGGTGAAACAGCAAAATTATACAAACACCAAAAAAACTTCAGCACTCTTGATATTCATCATATTCACAAGTATGGTGGAGCTGAGCACCCAAGTGTGAGCCTTATTCATTTCATACCCATTCAAGATCATGAAACATTGAATGTATACTAGACCTAAGTTATAAACAACCAACGACTCTTCAATCATTCAAAACCATGTATTATTGGCAACACTTTTTTTTTTTTTTTACTTTAGTATTCTACATTTTATACTCAATACTACATAATTTAGTTTAAAGCCCAATATCACGTAATCGCATTATAATGTATGACATCCAAACATAGCCTTATTGTGTAAGCTAAATATGTGTCATTGTCTCATATATCTCTTAAGGAATTACTTCTGCAGTTTTACTGTCATATATGAGCATCTTTTTTATATACATATGATATAATCATGTAAAATTGCAGATATGGGAGAGCTATATTTGTGTAGCTGAAAACGACATGTGCATCATGACGGGTAGGCTAACGCCCACAATGTATGTACAACTGATAACCGCCGTAAATGTGAGCTACGCAATCAACCACTACACACCACCAATGCCAAGTAAGAACACTTTGATGATGCATCAACCACCAAGCTTCGATCACTACAAAGTTTCAACTGCAATATTGTCATTCATCATTAAGAACCCATAAGCTTCACATAGACAACATATTGCGCAACCATCTAAATATTTTACATGAGAAAAGAATACAAAATTAAGGTTTGCCTATACTAGTGTCATGTTAAGGCCGTCACTAGGAATAAAACAATGCATCGTGTACAATAGCCAACTCAACAACCACAACAGAACACAATCAAGCATGTCAGTTCAAGTGTTACTTAGGTGAAAGATTTTATTCGCAGAGTATGTCTCAAGAATCTCATAATCTAAATGCCGAAGAATCATGTTCCAAATTATCTAGCCTTATCATCCCATCTTGTAAAGCAATAAACAAATGGAAGATGAAAAGCTACTATCCTACAACACCTCAATAACTCAAGATCGTAGAGAGAAAGAAGGAAATTCATATAATTTAAGAAAACAATAATCTCTAGATCACACCTGTAAGAGGAGAAGCCACATGCGATGGCTTATTAGTATTAACATCGCCATAGAACAACAATAACAACAGAAACCTAAATCCAGAAGAAGATCTCAACAAACAATCAAATGTCAAATTGATTTCAAAATGGTACGATTAACAAGAAAAGAAGCAAATATTAGACCAAGAAATGATCAAAAGTGCTAACAAGACACGAATGGCGAATTGGGGCAGCTCAAAAGGTTTGAACATTGATGGAATTATCTTCACAACACGTCAATTTTCTTCTTAAATACTAACAAAAATTACGGGTACAAATGGAAGAAAGCTTGAATTGAGGTTACAAGTATGTGGGTTACAGTAGTGTTGTTGCATAAGAAAATCAAAAAGGAAGATGAAAGAGCGAACCTGAGACAAGATAACCAAACCCTAACCGATGAAGAAGGGCGACGAAGAAGACTAGCAATGGCGGCGACAATGAATGGTAATAGACGGCGGTGAAGAGAGGTAGAAATCGAAGACGAAGGTGTGGTGCGACGAAGAAGGATGACGGGCGACCAAGAATCGGAATCGCCATTGTCGTCCAGGGAAGGGAGAGAACGGAAGAGAGGAGAGAGAGGAAAAAATTTAAAAAAAAAATAAAAAAACCCTATTTATAGGTGCATACTTAATACCCATAAATAACCCAGACTGCATACTTAATACACGTAATAAAAAAAAACGCATTTATAGCCCATTTATCTCAGAAAAAAAATGATAAATAACTAAAGTTAAACTAAAAATGATCAATATGACCAAATAATGGTAATAACAAATAAAAAAAGTAAAAAATAAAAAAATAAAATAAAAACTACTTGGAAATGATGCAAGTAGACATCACCAATATGATCACAACTGATCCTTGAACCCTAAAAATAAAACGTTGTCGAAATTGTGTTTGTTTGGGGTGGATTGTGGGATTGAAATCCGCAACTGATCCTTGAACCCTAAAAATAAAGCGCTGTCGAAATTGTGTTTGTTTGGGGTGCATTGTGGGATTGAAATCCGACAATTCATAGTTGAGTCAAAATATGAGGTTTTCCTGGTTATTCACCGCTTCCTTTTGCTCCGACTTACTTCTATTCCCCGTTGTCCTTCTCTTAAATCCGGTGTGTTTGGTATCCATATCTAGATATCAGATATGGGTATCGACATAAAAAAAATCATACCTTTGTTTGGTATAAGAGTATATGAATATCAAATTAATATCTTATATACTTCTAATACACAATTTCTCTTGTTTTCATATACTCCAAAAAATAGTGGTATCAAATATGCTCCTCCTCTTCTATTTTTCCTCTTCTAAGATATCAGATATCAATTTCTTATCCATATCATTATATCTCATATCTATACCTTAATACCTATATCTTGATACCCATATCTTAATACCTAAATATCAATACCAAACAGGTCAATACATTTTTTTTTGTTATCCGCTAAGTATTTCTAGTCCATGGAATTTTATTTCCATTATAAAAATTATACACGAAAGTAGGGTAAAAAAGAGATGTACATCCAAATATAAGCTAAATTATATAGTTTAAGATCGGCTACGGCCCATAAACTGAGCCCATAATTTAAAGCCCAGTTCTGTATATTCATTATCCAACTTAGCCCGTTGGATTTTCTAGAGATGGACGGCAAATAGAGAAACCCTAACCCTAATAAAAACCCTGCTATAACCTAACAAGCCATTCCCCACACAATCGTCTCCTCCGTTGCCTCCGTGTAGACATCCGCTCATTGCCGCCGGTACCAGGTTTTCACTCTTCTATTATCTCTTTCAGCTTTATTCATTGTCTACTATAGATTTCAGTAGCTTTACCTGGTATGTTTTTTTTTTTTGTCATTTCATTTGCTTTTATATGTAGAATTGCTGTGTATTCACCCATCAAGGTTGCTTATTTTTTCACAATACCTTCTTGCTACGAGTAGAAGGTTTCTGATGTTGTGTTAGCAATGAGAGATGACCGTGCATATCGTAGAATTTTTCGAGTCCTTGTTTGATTTTTTTCAATACTGTGTTTCATATGATCTATAAGTACTTCTTTGTAGAATGAACTGAAATTTTGTCATGTTTGACTAGAAGTCGAAGATCGCTGTACCAAATGTTGTGTTTTTTAATTTACTAATGAACATCATTGCGTATTTCTCTAGCTTTTAGTGAAAATTTTAGATCTTCAATGTGTTATTGTTTGTGATGAAATTGACTGTTTAAATTCAACAGAAATGGGTGAGGACGCTAAAGTTATCGTTCCCGAGTCAGTTTTGAAGAAGCAAAAGAGGGAGGAAGAATGGGCTTTGGCAAAGAAGCAAGAATATGACACCCAAAAGAAGAAGAATGTTGAGAACAGGAAGCTTATTTGCAGCAGGGCTAAGCAGTATGCTCAGGGGTACGAAGAACAGGTATATCTTGTATAAGTTTACATACTTGGACCATGTGTTCGACAAATGGTGTCGTCAGTCTAACATTTCCCCTTTCACAGGACAAGGAGTTGATTCGTTTGAAACGTGAAGCCAAGCTGAAAGGTGGATTCTATGTCGAGCCAGAAGCTAAGCTCCTTTTCATCGTCAGGATTAGGGGGTTAGTGTTGCTTGTTTGACCGTGATTGATTGTCTAACGCCTGTGATTCTAATTATAGTGGTTATGTTTTATTGTTAGTATTAACCGCATGCACCCAAACACAAGGAAGATCTTGCAGCTTTTGAGGTTGAGACAGGTAAATTGCACTATCAAGATTCTTTGATTTTATGGCTTATTATTTTGCTATGTGGAGATATATCAATAATTTTTCTTTGATATGCAGATCTTCAACGGTGTCTTCCTCAAGGTGAACAAGGCAACTTTGAACATGTTGCACAAGGTGGAGCCATATGTTACCTATGGGTAAGCAGTTGCCATATACCATATTTTCAATTGGTTGACAATAGTACATTGTAAATGTTTCAAATGCAATTTTATTGCTGATTCTGGTTAAAACTACACATTTAGTTACCCCAACTTGAAGACTGTCAAGGAGCTCATTTACAAGAGGGGTTTTGGAAAGGTTAACAAGCAGAGGATTCCTTTGACTGACAACTCTGTTATTGAGCAGGTTTGTTTTAACTGTTGTTCTCTTCTACATTGATTCGGGTTTGTGTTATGTAGCTGAAATATTCTAATTTCTTGAATCATGATTGTCTGCAGACCCTAGGAAAGTATGGTATCATCTGCATTGAGGATCTCATTCACGAGATCTTGACTGTTGGTCCCCACTTCAAGCAAGCCAACAACTTCCTGTGGCCATTCAAGCTCTCTGCTCCCAACGGCGGTCTGGAGAAGAAGAGGAACCACTATGTTGAGGGTGGTGATGCTGGTAACCGCGAGGGCTATATCAACGAGCTCATTAGGAGAATGAACTAGATTGGCTCTTAAGGTTGTTTTGTTAGACTTATAACCGGTTCTTCATTTTGTTGTTTTGAGAAGACAGAAAGTTGAAGTTTTTTATTAGAGCATATTTCTTATTTGCCCCCACAAGTATATCTATTCTTGCTTTGTGTTATGAGTTTGCTTGGAAACTTCAGGCTTCATCATTTCTTCTTAGTATCTGATTCTTGTTAAAGAATAATATCCTTGTTAATTACATTCTTCTTATGGCGTTGAAAAACTTTTGTAACACTACAAAGTTCTTCACAGCCGTTTTAAATTTGCTGAATCATTGAGTTGCTTGATGACAAAATGATGAAATTTGAACTAATATGTGGTTGGTTGAAATGGAACGTCGATAAATAAGCCAACAAAAGTCGGCAACTGATTTACAATCTTATGAATGCAGAAAGTGTAAACAAAATCAAGGGTTAATTGGGTTGTGAGCCTCGATATCTACATGTTGAATCCCAGGAACAATTTTCTTGATCTCCTTTTCAAGCCTATCAACTTCATTTCCTAACGCAGTAACTATTTCTTCACCTGCAGTAGAGCACAGTTTCATCCATCAGTAAGGGTTGTTTGGCAGAGTATTTATTTACTGTATTTTATTCAGCTAGTAGATGAACAAAGATCACGTGTATAAACTAGCACATACCATAGGTTGACATGACCATTAGAAGAGCTGCATTGTCTTTCTTCCTCATAGCCTTCCGGAACTGTTTAGATAAGCAAATCCTAAAAATATTTCTATAGTGTACTATGCTCTATTTAGCACTTTCAGTTCAGCAAATAAGCACACCTACGATAGCTTTAGAAGAAAAGGACATTTTCCGCAATTTACAGTGGTTCATGTCACTTTTCATTCACATAACTGGAAAATGAGAGGAAAATGGAGCAGAGCTCATCAATTACCTGTCTTGCCCAAGCTCTGGAGCCAGCCCTATTTATGTAGTTTTGTACCAGCACTACGCCATTGAAATCTAAGTTCACATGATGTAGTTGTACGAGTTAGGTGAAGTTACCAAACCGAACGTTCAATTGTAAATACACAAGGATAATAGTATTTTCCATCCCGATCGGAGATGATTACTAGCACAAATTTAGATTTGATATTAAGTTGAGCTTGACATTTTAACAAATAGTTGCAAGAGAATTATATGAACCAACCTATCTCTGCCTTAAACCGAAAAAACCCAGGTCCAATCACCTCACTCTTGCAATCATATAGAGAATCAACTACCTGACAAGAAAGAGAAAGGTATGAGATTAAAGATTTTAGAGTAGTTATTTGATGCGAGTAACACAACCTACAGGGTCATTCTTCAGAAAATGCATGACTTTCTCCATATCGTGATCATCAATTGCCCTACCAATCAAAGCACGTCGATTTCTTTGAATAAGAAAAATGGCAACCTGCAACAGCAAGAGAAACAAAACCCCATTCGATTAAAACACTGCATTCACGCAGGGCTGTGCAAAACTGAACCGGACTGGATTTGATCCGGTCCGGTCCCCGCTCCAGGGATTTTGGAAATTCCGGTCTCGGTCCCTGGTCCAGATTTTTAAAAATTCCGGTCCACCGGACCGGGACGGGGGACCGGATGCACAGCCCTACATTTACGTCTAGATATACACCCTTATGCATTAGCCTCCCAAAATACCGCATCAGGTATAATAATAAAATTAAAGAAAAACACAAATATGTTAAGAGTGCCATGGAGAAATCTTGGGCCTTCAACATTTTCCGGTCCCAGCTTTAGTTGATGAAAAGAAATAGATGTTTCTTTGCTTAAAAAATTTGTGAACCACATTGGTTGACAGGATCTTCGTCCTTGACCAAAAATTCATAATCAAAACAGTACAGAAGTATAATGCACTGTGTCCCGTACCATTCCAAGAAGGTTGCCAACAACAATCGAGCCAATAGCATCATATATAGCATTCCCTGTGACATGCACAGCAATCAAGGATGCAGCAGCAATTGCAAGACCGCTGACTGCAGCACAATCCTGTAACATTTTGACATCACTGACTAAAGAAAGGCATTCAAATGCTGGTGAAACATACTTTCTTTTACTGCACTTTATATAAATGTAGAAAAAGAGAAGAAACTGACAATAACATTCAGTTTCAAACGTGGCACCACTCATATGTTCTGATACCTATTCATCTATATTCGTGATCAAGCTAGTACTAGGCAAGTAATCCAACACTGCAGCAACGTATAGGGATGGTATTTCCACTTCGTCTTTGAGCACAGGGAGTCTTTGATGAACTTTAGATGAAGATGTTAAAATGGAACGCATAACAAACAAAAAATGATGTTTTTGTTCCCAAGCTGGATTGCAGCAACACACAGAATTTCCTAACAACTTGAAAACTAAGCACATCACTGAAAAAGGGTAAAATTTAAGAATGTATACACTTGGTTATTCCTGGTAGCACAAACTTCCAAAATCCACAAACAATACTCAAACTTTGGGTTGTGGTGCGGTACAACATGGGACCACTCTCCTTATCATCTATTCAACCCCCAAATTTGTGACTTTTAGTGGAGTTGCATAAGTTCATGCCACCTTGTGCAACTGAGCCTACAGTTTATATGCGTTATCCAGTAAATTCAATCTGAAGAGAACTTGCCTCTGTCATTACTGCAACCGCAGTAGGGTCATGTCCCCGCCATATGTAGTCTCTCAATTTCATCCCTTCAGCTGCTGCACCTTTCTTTACAGCATTTATAGCGACAACAAGAGAGACACCTGGACAAAGATTAAGCATATAAACAATGTTGAAACACCACAAGAGGAGTTCAAGGTGCAATAAAAGTCTCTTACTTTCAATGACAAATGAACCACCAATCACAAGAGCTGCATATTCAACGTGTTCTGGGTGCTGAAGAAGAGATACTTTTAGAATTAAGAAATTAAATAGCAGTACCCACAAATTAAATTTATCATAGAGCAGAATAAGCAGCTTACCTGTGAAGTCCACAGGTTTTGAACTCCATTAACAATTGTGGCACCCGCACCAAGACAGAAGATACCAACGGCAGATATAAGAGACCAAACAAATCTCTCTTTAGAGTAACCATAACTACATTTGAGAAAGCAAGGGTTGAACTCAATAACATCATAAGGTGACAGCTAAACTACAAATGAATCAACGACACTGTAACATAGACACTAGTCTACAAGCATCAGTTTGTGTATGATAGAAAGATAATACTGTATAGTTGACAATGATGTCAAAATGATACAAAAACTCACGGGTGGATAGCATCTGGTGCACGTCTCGAGCTACTTAGACCATAAGCAAGAAGCATCTAAGATGTGAAAAATTAATTAGTTTCTATGCATATAGTAGTAAATATATCAACAAAATCTGACAATGAAATCTCGTAGTTAAGAAGCAGAAAAGAGAAACCTGGTTTGCAAAGTCTGCAACCGAGTGCACGACTTCAGCCATCATAACATGACTAGAAGTTGCAAACCATACTCCAAACTTGAGCGAGAAGACAAAAAAATTACACCAAAGTGCAGTCGTAACAGCTCGCTGACTGCATCAGTTGAACCAAAAAAAAAAAAGTAGACCATCACATTCAAGAGCCTTAATACGAGCAACTATTCCAAATTACGGACACAAATCTGCTCAGTTCAAATTCTCACGGAATTTAGTGATCTACGATGGAGTTTGCACTTCACTACTAATCCACACAACATATCACCAAAGCAACCTAATCACATGAAGTTTCACTAGAAGAAAGAACGTATGATTACACAAACAATTTCATTAAGCTGAAATCACATGTACCTGTTTTGATCACTGACTTCAATCCGCTTATCATTGACTTCAATCCTCACTTCTTCCGCTCGAGTCCAAAAATCTACAACATTACGAAAAAAGAGAAATAGAATACACGGATGTTAATCAAACAAAAATGAAAAGAAAAACGAACAGAAAGAAGACGGAGAACGATCGACATACTTCGTCGGGTGAAAAGCTGATGGGAGGAGAACTGCGATGAACTGTAACTAGGACCAAGGGAATTGACTTTGCTGAAGTAGTGCAAAAGCAAAAGAGTTCTTCTGATCGTCGCAGGTGGAGAATCTGGACGACTTTGAGAATGAGATTTGAAGGTTTTATGAGAAATATGATGAAATTGGGGGTGAAATTGAGGGATGGAATGATCGAGATGGTGGTTGAGTACAGGGAGGAGTCGCGAAACTCGCAATACAAATTTGCGAGGATTTATGAGCTCACTTCTATGCATTCTTCGTCGTCGTTATCCTTTCTTGTTTCTTTTTGTTGTCTTTGAGCACTCATCACGTTTCCATGGCGGACGAAAAAACCTGAGAAAGGGGTGTAGTTAGTTACTAAAGCGTTGAAAGATTCTCCGCATCTCAGCTCTTGTCACTTCTTTGGGGAAGTAATTTTTTTTGGGTAATTTCATTCGACCACCCTTGAAATACCGAAGATTACAATTAGTCCGTTATTATATTTGAGTTTTCATAATAGAGATCGGGAGATCCGGTTTCGGCACATCTAATGCAAAGCTATTTGCGGACTATATTTCGAATATTGCTTTCTCTTTTTCCATAGGCTCGCAGTATTATGAGTTCGATGTTGGGTATTTTTCTCATATTATCTAGTGATTGTTTGGGTGTAACTACTCCAAAACTCTTCCCTTATTAATTTTTTTTCATGCAATATAAGACATTTTTGCCAGTCCAGATCCTCTACAATTTACACTGTAATTTTAATTGTACCTCTACTCACATCACACCACGTGTCATCTCATTAAGAAGAAGAGAAGGAAAGAAACTTATATTGTTTTCCTTTTACAGGGATGTAAGTGGAGGTACAGTAAAAATTACAGGGTAAATTGTAGAAGATTTGGATTCCATTTTTACACCAAGGGCTTAGGCTCGCCATTCGCCAAAAAAAAAATGAAGTAAAGGATATGACTTTTACATATGGAATGTCCGCAAAATATAGTGTCAATTATACTATTACAAATGTTACTAAAGAAAAATATGCTTGAAAAACAAAGTACGAAAAAAAAAATTAAATGTAAAAAATCGAAGGGGATATTTATACATTTTTTTTATTTTAATGAGTCTAAACTTTATAATAATAAAGTATACAACGATTATATAATTTAGGATGATTGGGCATAAATGATCACGATAAATTGCGAGTCAAATGAATTAAAATCACTCATTTATGCATAATTTTAGCACTATAAAAAAACTTATCCCATCCGCATATTATTGTAAAAATGTTAGTTAACTTGAAATTTATTTATACTCGTAGTTTTTGTGGACTACTATTACTGTAACATCCGGAATTTCTATTCCGGACTTAGAGCGCTTTGTAGACCTTTCCGCATTAGCGGCTCAGTTTTCCCGCAGGCACGGGGTGCTGAGTGCCGGGATTTATTCCCCAAATCCCGCACCAACCTTCGTTTTTTCTTTTTGCTTTCCGACCCCTCGTTCCTAGCTGAGGTGACAAGAGGTCAGCTGACCCCTTGATCCCCTCTACCTTTTTGCAGCCTTGTGACATCTCCTCTCTCTCTTCTCTTTTCATTTCACGTTCATCATCTTCCCTCTTCCTCTCTTCTCTCTCTTTTCTCTTATTCCATCTTTGGAGCTCTTGCATGTGTGGACTGCAGTGGAGGAGAATCAGATCCGGTTTGGTAAGCTCATTCTTCTCCCTCCCTTCTCTTCTTTGCTGCTTAACTTTTTTTTCTTTCCTCCTTCACCCATGATCATGGATGAAGCTCTTGAGAAGCTTTTTCCTCAAATCCTTGCATGTTCTTGTTCTTAGCTCGTTTAGGTCGTAGAGAGGAGTCTAAGATTAGTGGTTGGTGTTTGGAGAATGTCCAACAAGAAGAGGAGGACATTGGAGCCAAGGGTCCACAATCGAAGACAAAGAAGACGACGTTCTGCTGCTTAAACCGCGGGGGCGGATCATCAGAGGTGCGGGGGCGGCTCAGGCCACCGCAGGGGCCGCTCAAGCCACCGCAGAAGCGGCACCAGGGCGCAGGGGGCGGTGACAGGGCTACGCAGGGGCGCCAGCTTGACTCCGCGGCTGCGTTTCTTCGACAATAGGTTCCTCTTTGTAAGAGCCTTAGTCCTTGGAGTTGTTTTGGTCTTAGCCGCCCCTGCGGGTGCTTTGTGCCGCCCCAACGGTTTCTTGCGGCTGCAGCCGGCTTTGTTGACCCTTTGACCGTGCTTTACTCTCTTCTCTTCCTTCTTAGCCTTTTCCTTTGCTTGCTGAGCAAGGGTTTTTCATTTCCAGATACCCTCACGAGCTTCTTCTTGCCTCCTTCCTTCTCCTTGATCTTGTTCTTGAATCCTTATTGTTTTGGAAGAGAATTCTTGTGTGGTTGTTGATGATGAGCATGATGTGTGTATTGCTGAGCTTAGGAGCCAGCTGTTGATGTTTTGTGATCATTTTCTTGCTTAGGCCATTGCAGTAGGTAAGCTTCTTTCTTCTCTTCTTTCTTCCTTTGATTATTATTCCTCTTCCTTAGCTTAGGATAGATGATCTAGGCTTATATTGATGTTGGAATGTGTATGTATATGTATGATTGTGGCTGTGGAATGATGAAGACGTGATTTGATCACGTGAAGAGTGGAAGAGAAGTCGGGAGATTACGCTCTGCACTGTCGCCGCCCCCGCGCCTGGGAGCTGCCGCCCTTGCGGGACTTTGTCACCGCACTTGCACCAGCGAGTTGCCGCCCCCGTGACCACGGTCACAGCGCCCGCGCCAGCGTGCCTTCGCGCCTGCGCTTGCCGTCATTCCGCCCCTGCGTCTTTCCTGTCACGCAGGTGCGTCTTGTACATGATCTACTTAGAGTAGTATTGATCCTTTCCTTTCCTAGTATGAGCGGGTTAGTAGCATGCTAGGTACGTGTGAGGACAGAATGGTGATGAGTATGATATCGTTATATGCCGGTTATGGCTTTGAGGTTTAGTAGATTATCGAGGTTTATAAGTTGGATATGATCCTTATGAATCCCTTGGGTCTAGGTGTGACCCCTTTGATTGATAGGAGATGTGACATCTCATTATGCCTTGTTATTAGGCAGTGTTGTTCTCCGGATTTGGAGCTGATCATATTTGAGAGTACTTCGAGGTTGAGGTAAGTCCATAGGACTTACTTAGCTACCATCCCTATATTGGATGTATGCATGAGTGGTGTTTGATATATGCTTGATAGCATGTGATGATTGATTATTACCGACCTATGGTTTAGTGACCGCCCATTGTAGGGCCGTGACAACTTGCCATTTCACCCCGCTGGGAGTTTGGGAGGTTCTCTGCTGATAGGCCAGATTTGGTACACGGGACGGGCACTTTCTCCACTCCCATAGGGTACACGGGAAAGTGTTACCAGATTACCACTTCAGCTGACAACAACACCGAGAGGCGAGGATTATATATATTCCTCGTGTCACATATATGCATATTCATATATACGATTTGAGTGTTGGACGTTATGAAGATAATTAACCGGGTAAATGTGTGACAACATGATTCTATGTTTATGGTTTCTTGAAATGTGTTTGTGCTTATGCATCTTCTATATATATGTGTATGGTTAGCTAACGGTTTTATACCGTGTTGTAGATCCTTTGCAGGTTAGGAGAGCCGCAGAGTGATCCAGATGGGGTGATCCGTTGAAGGTTCCGTACACTAGGTTATGCGTGGGATATGGGACATTTTTGTATGTACAAAGATATGTTTTGATTGTACTCAGCGGTACCTTGTATACCTTTTGATATATATTTATACAGTTTGATGTTTTGGTTTTAATCTATCTGTGCCTTGTTGTAAGATCCAGTGAACTTTTTGTCAGGCTAGGGTCAGGATCCATTGTGAGATCCTAGCCCAGTAGCGCCCCGAGTCCTACGGATTTGGGGTGTTACAAAGTTGGTATCAGAGCCTTAGGTTGACAACAATGACACTTGTAATCTGCAATAAAGGTCGAATAGATAAATAAACAGAACCCGAAAGGGGTCTGACTTTTCAAAAGGTTTTGGTTTTGAAATGAGTACAAATGTTTTGGGATAGTGTGTACGAGAAGCCATCACCCCTCTAAAGATCTCGACAGTATAGATATATATAGATATTACCTTATGTGATGTTGTGATGGACTTATATATCTATACATATGGCATATATAGCCTTCTGAGTTAGGTGTGTATACCCTGCAGATGGTTCGGACTAGAGCCTTATCTGCAGTTGGACGAGGTAGGGGTAGACCCCCTCTTCCTCAAGTAGTGGTAGGACCAGGTCAGATTCCCGCTGTTGATCCACCTGCAGCGGAGGAGGTTCATGAGGATGTTGCTAAGAGTGTCATTCCTGAGACTGAGAACGGTATGGCTGGGAGACAAAGACCACAACGAGTCCAGTCAGATGACTCGAATCATGTCTCGATGGGGACCAGAGTTCCGCGCGTACATTAGACGAGTGGAGGAGGCTGCCAGAGCAGGTAGACGTGCCCCTGATCTGCCAGCACAGGAGGGATCATCTGGGAGATCCCATGGAGTTACTCAGGTGCCAGTTGTACCGGCACGTGCTGCTGAGATTCCTCAGGTTCCAGAGGAGCATCGAGGGCCTCGATCAGATACTTAGTTGAAGGCATTTCACCAGATGGGTGTACCTGATGCGCCCTTGGATGTTCCGTTTAAGTTGACCGTAGACGATGAGGACGAGGCTTTGAGGGTTCGCTCAGATGGACCACTAACCCGATCCCGAGCCAAGGCCATTGCCCGAGCCACCGGATCCATCATCGCCCGCACCACTTCGTCACTTGGACCAGTCACCGGTATGCCGTGTCTCTACAGCACCATGACATAGGCTACCGGTCCCGTCCACGCCAATTACTTTCGGACTATATTTTACATGTCTTCCTTTTATGTAATAAAAGGGATATTCCTCATAGAATATTCCCTTTGATCTTATCTTTTAGGTTTTTTCCCTTGTTGGGCTTTTCGTATGTATGTTTGTTTGGCCCGTTGGCCCATATGTAGGCAAAACTCTCTATATAAGGGATATCTTGCCTCACTTATTTTTCATGTTCAATATTACTAAGTTTTTGAGAAGATTTTCCTCTTACTTAGCTTGGGCATCAAACCTCCCGTCTATCTCTCAAATTTCTTCCTTGGATCTCGTCTTTGATCCAACAAATCCATATTCGAGGAATCTTATTTAGAATCAACTTTCGATCCACACAAAACGGTTTATTTGATCTCTCTAGATCGAATCAACCCTTGTTTCTTCATCGCTTCCGCCCCTTTGGATCTGAAACGATACAACGCCGCACAAAGAAACAAGGAGTAGTTGGAGCTTTGTTGGATCTAGATCCGGAAGTTATCCTTGGTTACCTCCAAGGACGCATCAAATTGGCATCAGAGCAAACGGATCAAAGCTAAGTTCTCTTTACTCTTGTTTTTGTGCGTTATTATCTTCAACCTATTTAGCCTTTTGTTCATGATGTTCTTCGTTTGTTCATGATGTTCTTCATGATCTTCATGTTGTTCATCATGTTCTTCATCATGTTCATCCATTTTTCCTGAATTTTTTTTCTTTTTCTGTTGATCAATTTGAAAAACAAAAAAAGGAGATATTTGGTTTGCCATCAAACCATTTATCAAACCTATCTTTTTCTTAAACCGACATAATCCGACAATTTTGTTAATTAATTTCACCAAAATTCTTGGGGTATTTTTGTTAACGAACATTCGGATATCTCGCATTTGATATTCCAAGAAAAGCAAAAACTCTTCATCAATACGATTTGTGTTCAAAAAAAAAAAGTGTTGCTCAAAACGTTTCAAAGAAACGAAACACAAAAGTGAAAAGACGTCCGAAAAACCGGTCCATCCGAAAAATCGGATTTTACAAAACGGTCAAAGAACGAAAGCAAGCAAAGCTTGCCGACTGAACAATCCGTCCATCTTCCGCCTCTCCATTTTCTTATATACGTTTGCAAAATATCACTTGTTTATTTGTGTGTAATTGGTTCAATTTTGTTGGATTTGCCTTACTTGCTTAACCGCCAAACGGCCTTCCCTAAAGTAGAACCCAATATGCACTTGAACTTGGGTAAAGTTGACTTAACTTGTCACCTTGCTCATTTGATTGCTTGCAATTGTGTGCTGATTTGGAGCAATGACTAACGTTGAATTGGAAACTTCTCAGGATTCTGGTCCGCAAGAGTCCAATGAACCTTTGGCTCAGGAAAATGCTTCGTTGTCCCTCGAAAATGACTCCATAAGGCAGGAATTGGAAGCTTTGAAGGCACAACAAAAGTTTGATGCCTTGACCCGAGAAAACATTGCCTTGAAGCAAGAGTTGGAAGCTCTTAAGGCCCTACGGCTTGCCCAACGTCCCCCCCCCAACAATTCTGATTGAGACCTTGGTCAATGCTTCCACATCCGATGCACAATGGAAAAAGCAAGGGAATTTTAGGAGCCGGACCATCAAATGGTCCCCGGCTTGCGTCCGTCATTGAATGCCAACGCCCCTTACCTCTTGACGAAAATGAGTCCCATGAAGAGGACGAAGAATTCCCCGACCCGACTCAAGATGACTTTCTCATGGTCGATACGGAAAATCGGCACAAGCATTATGAGCCTCAACACCAACGGTATGTCCCTTCTCCACCTCCACCTAGTGTGCCCCGCACCGACCGTCGAGCCCGGGAAGAGCCCCGGTACTGTCCCGACTCGACCAACAATCATGGTCGTGAGAATGATCGTTCCGGACTCCGTCGCCAACGGTCAACCCGACAACCGACGACCCTTGACTTTGATGAGTATGATGAGCAAAACGATTTCAACGAGTTCTCCGGTGATGAGTCCGACTTGGAACGGGTGGCACATGACCGTCCATGGCACCCACCCATCATGGACCCTTATGAGAACCAAGACCGAGGTGAAGAATGGTTGCCTCCCCCAAACCCACCTAGGCATGAACCACCCGTTCATGGGCGCCACCAGCGTCAAGGCGGCCACCGGTGAGCCCGTGCCGATGATGCCTACATTCCACCGCCCCGCCTGGACCCCTACCGAGCTCGTAGGGAAGATAAGGTTAAATTCCCTATCTTTCATGGTGAATATGATCCATGTGTTTTTCTTGATTGGGCGTAGGATATGAAACAAGCCTTGAAACATTGTCATTATGAGGATCAATATGAGAAAATCGAGGCGGCAACTCTTTACTTTGAAGGAGATGCCAAGTCTTGGTGGAACTGGTATGAGATCACCCGTGAAAGGCGAGGATGGGCACCGATTGCGACCTTTGAGCAATTGATCTATGTCATGACCGAGAAGTACGTGCCCGAGGACTTCATGAATGATATGCGGTTGCAAATTGCCGAGTTCAAACAAGGAAACCTCACTCCGGTGGCTTACTTGGCCAAACTCGAGGACATGCACATTAAGGCCGGCGTCTCGGCCTCTCCCTTCGCACCGAATTCATGAGTGGGCTTAATGCTTCCATTCGGCGCCCGCTTGAGATTGTGCCATATAAGGATTTGGGGGCATTGTGTCATGCCTCCATGAAGCTTTACAAGCAACAACTCGAGACGTCTCGGTATTCAAGGTATAATTCTTCCTCGAGTCAATATCCTCATTCTTCTAACACACGTACTCGAGATGTGCCTAGTTCTCCAGATGCCGACACTTCAAAAGGAGTCCAACGGACGGGTCAATCCAATAGGCAAGCGGGTAATGAGAGGGCACCAAACTGTGGGCCCACAGCCCCAGCGCCTCCCGCTAGAGGTCAACAAGGACCTTCACCGGCGGCTCGCCCAAGGGAGCCCGTGTGCTACAAGTGTAGCGGTTTTAGTCACGTGCAACGTGATTGTCCAAACACCAAACGGGTTTTGTTTGCCGACCCATCATATTTCGAGGACGAAGATGATCATCAAGATGGCGATATCATCATTGAGGATGACCAAGACGCCGACCCGCAATTTGGAATTGAACCATGTGACAACGAGCTTGCTTGCGCCCCAGCACAACCAGGTAAATTCGCTCTTGTTTCTCGTCGTATTTTGGCTATTAAAGAGTTTATCCCTATTGATCAACGCGAGAATCTCTTCCACTCTCGTTGTTTGGTCAATAATACGAGTCTTTCTCTCATTGTTGACGGGGGTTCTTGTTGCAATATTGTCAACGAACGAGTGGTAAAACACTTCAAGTTGCCTACAACCCCCCACCTAACACCTTACGGACTCCAATGGATTTCCGATAAGGCGTGTGACACCGTCACGCAACAAGCTTGGGTGACGTTTTCTATTGGCGCCTATGTTGATAAGGTCCTTTGTGATGTTATCAAGATGGACGCCACACATGTCCTATTAGGACGACCATGGCAATTCGATCGCCGAACATTTCATGATGGTTATCTTAACCGGTACATGTTCCAATATAATGGAAAACGGGTCACACTTTTGCCTATGACTCCGCACGAAATTTTGGTTGACTATGCGGAACGGAAGAGGCAACAATCTATAGATGAGTCCGCTAAGGCGCCGGCAAAATCGGACCCTCCTCGGAGTCCCGATGTTGTAGGTGTTAGTACTTCCAAATCCCGGAACACCGCCCCTCTTGTCCATGCTACCGAGTCCAAAGGTAGTAAAGGCCGCATCGTTCCTACGAGTGCACCTTTTCCATCTTCGGACCCCGTAATTCAAGGACGGTGTGAGCCGGGGATACTCTTAGCTCGCCGGCATGATTTGCAACCGGTCATGGAAGGCAAGTTTCCATGTTTCTTGCTTGTTCCATATTGTTTATCTACTTCTCATGACCCGAGTAATGTGCCACACGAGGTGTCTTTGTTGTTGTCCGAATTTCAGGATATTATGCCCAAAGACCTACCACCCGGCTTGCCACCAATCCGAGGGATTGAACACCAAATTGACTTTGTGCCCGGTGCTTCTTTGCTAAACCGTGCTGCGTACCGAGCAAGTCCGGAAGAGACGAAGGAGCTACAACTTCAAGTGCAAGAGGTCCTAGACCGGGGACATGTGCATGAATCCTTATCACCATGTGCCGTCCTAGCCATATTAGTGCCAAAGAAAGACGGATCATGACGGATGTGTGTTGATTGTCGTGCCATCAACCAAATCACCGTCAAATACCGCCACCCGATCCCGCGCCTTGATGACATGTTGGATGAGCTCCACAGCGCCACCATTTTCTCCAAAATTGATCTCCGGAGCGGTTACCACCAAATCCGGATGCCCGAAGGTGACGAGTGGAAGACAACGTGCAAGACGAAGTATGGACTCTATGAATGGCTTGTCATGCCATTTGCCTCTCCAACGCCCCATCCACCTTCATGCGCCTCATGAACCATGTCTTGCGCCGATTCTTGGGTATATTTGTCGTTGTTTATTTCGATGATATTTTGGTGTTTAGTACGTCTTTGGAGGATCACATCGGGCACCTTCGCCAAGTGCTCGAGTGCCTTAGACAAGAGCAATTGTATGTCAACTTTGAAAAATGCGTCTTTTGCTCGGACACCACTATCTTTCTTGGCTATGTCGTGTCTAAGGACGGACTACGAGTAGACGAATCTAAAGTTCGTGCTATTCGGGAGTGGCCTACTCCTACTACGGTCACCATGGTCCGAGCCTTTCTCGGCTTAGCGGGCTTCTACCGACGCTTTGTCAAGGACTTTAGCACGGTAGCGGCACCGCTCCATGAGCTTACTACCAAGGGTGTCACGTTTGAGTGGCGTGATATCCATGCTCGAGCGTTTGATGCGCTCAAAGACCGCCTTTGTAATGCACCATTACTCCAACTCCCAAACTTTTCGAAAACTTTCGAGGTGGAGTGTGATGCATCGAATGTGGGCATTGGAGGAGTTCTCTTACAAGAGACTCGTCCAATTGCCTACTTTAGTGAAAAACTTTCCGGTCCTTCGCTCAACTACCCTACATATGACAAGGAACTATATGCTCTAGTTCGTTGTCTTAAGACATGGCAACATTACTTGTGGCCGAAGGAGTTCGTGATTCATTCGGATCATGCGGCTCTTTCGTATCTCAAGAGTCAAACAAATCTAAGTCGGCGCCATGCTAGTTGGGTAGAGTTTTTAGAGACCTTTCCTTATGTCATTCGGCATAAGAAAGGCAAGGAGAATGTGGTAGCCGATGCCCTTTTCGCCGGTATGCCCTTCTTGTGTATATGGACGCCAAGATACATGGCTTGCATTCGGCATAAGAAATGCGGAAAACTTTGCATTCCGCGCTCATCTATACGCCATTTGTTGATCAAGGAAGCTCATGAGGGCCGTGGTCACTTCGGTGCTACCAAGACCCTTTCCGCTCTCCAAGAGCATTTCTTTTGGCCCCGGATGCGTATGCATGTGACACGGTTTTGCAAGGGTTGCATCACATGTCATCATGCAAAGTCGCGCCAAGGTCCGGATGGAATGTATTCTCCTTTGCCTATACCAATGGGACCTTGGGAGGATCTATCCATGGACTTTGTGGTCGGGTTGCCTATGTCAAAACGAGGCAAAGACTCCATTTTTGTGGTAGTCGATCGCTTCTCCAAAATGGCTCATTTCATTGCATGTAAGAGCACCCAAAATGCTAGTGAAGTTGCCACCTTGTTCTTTGACAATGTGGTGCGCTTACATGGGATACCGTTCTATCGTTAGTGATCGGGACGTGAAATTCGTGAGTCACTTTTGGAGAACGCTATGGGGAAAACTTGGAACCAACTTGTTGTTTTCAAGTAGTTATCACCCCAAACCGATGGTCAAACGGAGGTGACCAATCGGACTCTTGGTGCTCTACTTAGAGCCACCACTAGGACCAACCACGTAGGTGGGAGGACTTACTTTCTATTGTGGAGTTTTCGTATAACAGGTCTAGGCACACGGCAACTAAATTGTCCCCATTTGAAGTTGTCTACGGCCTTAATCCACACACCCCGTTGGACTTCACTCCCCGCCGCTCAAGGACGGAGAACACATCATCGCCGCAAACCGAGCCGCCCAAATCATTGAGCTTCATGAGCGGACTAGGACACAACTTGAACGTCGTGCCGCCCAACTTGCCGGACAACGCAACAAGGGCCGCCGCGACGTCTCTTTTGAGCCCGGTGATCTTGTTTGGCTCCACCTAAGGAAGGAGCGTTTTCCAACTCGCCGCATGAGCAAGCTCTCGGACCGTGGTGATGGCCCATTCCGCATCTTAGCCCGCCATGGCCGAAATGCATACAAGTTAGAGCTTCCGGATTCCTACGGAGTACACCCGACGTTCAACGTCAAGGACCTTGCCCCTTATGTTGAGCCCCTCTTTGACGATGGTGAAACGGGGACGTTTCACAGCCAAGATGGGGGGACTGATGCGCCCTTGGATGTTCCTTTACGTTGACCGTAGACGATGAGGACGAGGCTTTGAGGGTTCGCTCAGATGGACCGCTCACCCGATCCCGAGCCAAGGCCATTGCCGAGCCACCGGATCCATCATCGCCCGCACCACTTCGTCACTTGGACCAGTCGCCGGTATGCCGTGTCTCTACACCACCATGGCATAGGCTACCGGTCCCGTCCACGCTTTACTTTCGGACTATATTTTGCATGTTTTCCTTTTTATGTAATAAAAGGGATATTCCTTATAGAATATTCCCTTTGATCTTATCTTTTAGGGTTTTTCCCTTTGTTGGACTTTTCGTATGTATGTTTGTTTGGCCCGTTGGCCCATAGGTAGGCAAGACTCTCTATATAAGGGATTCTTGCCTCACTTATTTTTCATGTTCAATTTTACTAAGTTTTTGAGAAGATTTTCCTCTTACTTAGCTTGGGCATCAAACCTCCCGTCTATCTCTCAAATTTCTTCCTTGGATCTCGTCTTTGATCCAAGAAACCATATTCGAGGATTCTTCTTTAGAATCAACTTTCGATCCCACACAAACGGTTTATTCGATCTCTCTAGATCGAATCAACCCTTGTTTCTTCATCGCTTCCGCCCTTTGGATCTGAACGATACAACGCCGCACAAAGAATCAAGGAGTAGTTGGAGCTTTGCTGGATCTAGATCCGGAAGTTATCCTTGATTACCTCCAAGGACGCACCAGTACCCCTTTCTCTGGGAAGGTGGGGTTGGAGGTTGAGCTGTGGATTGGACATGTAGACTCAGCATTGGAGTCTATTAGGTGTCATGCGGACAAACAAATAGAGTTAGTGCAGACTCTATTCAGAGATTTGGCACAACACTGGTGGAGATCAGTACGGGGTCAGGTTACCAGCTATGACCAGATGAGGACCATGATCGGAGAGCGTTTCTGCCTTGCCTCACTGAGGAGGGAGAAATGTGAGATTTTGTTGAGGCTGGCTTCGAGGATGTACCTGTCTCAGAGGCTATCAGGAGATTCCAGGGAGGAGCTGGCTTTGTTGGATCCAGTTGTACCTCCTACAGATCAGCATGTGTACCTTTTCTCCGACGACTGAGAGATGCTACCCGGATCTATATGGCGGGATTTCATTGTAAGTCTCTGATGGATTATCAGGACATACCTTCCGATTATGAGAGGGAGCGGGCTGGACAGAGGAGAGCTTCTCAGGCCGGAGGGTCTGAGAAGAGACAAACGTATTGGGAAGAGACAGTGGTGCTGGTGGAGCTGGCTAGTGTAGGGCGAGGCCAAAGCCACTAGAGTTATCCCTCATATGCACCGGCTACAGATAAGGGACGTCAGTGCTTCAACTATGGTGGTATGGACATATACGACCAGAGTGTACGAGGCAGACAGTGACTTGTTACACTTGTGGCCGACCGGGTCATAGAGTTGTCTTCTGTACACAGGATGGAGCTTCATCTCAGCAGGGTTCTTCTCATGCCAATGTAGTAGGGGGTGGGCAGAGACCACCTCAACAGCAGATGCAGAGACAGCAGAGAGTCCTAGAGCGTCCTACTACTCAGGATCTGCTCTTGGGCCGAGTAGAGGAAGAGGTCGTGGTGGGAGTACCAATGACACCCGAGGACCACAGGGTAGAGTTTTTCGAGTTGAGGAGTGCAGAGGAGCCAGCTGCACGACTGCTACGTGTACCATTCTAATTTCATGGTTTACATGTTAGAGTTTTTTTGATACTGGTGCTACGCATTCTTTTATATATCTGATGCATGTGTTGAGCGTCTGAGTCTAGATACGACTGAGGGGATACCCTTTAGTATAGGGTTATCCGATGGTAGTAGGGTCAGAGGTACCCGCGAGATTCGTGATTGTCCCATTTCTGTAGGGATTCGTGTATTACTTGTTGACTTCTTTGTCATGCCATTAGTGCATGAAGAAGTCATTTTAGGTATGGATTGGATGGATAGACATCAGGCTGTATTAGATGTAGGTAGGAGGAATGTGACCCTCTCTACCGAGTTAGGTCAGATAGAGGTTTTCCGAGGTTGGGACCTTGGAAAGTCAGGCATGTATCAACGCGATACGGGCAGCGAGATTGATTGCACAGGGATGTGAGGCCTCCTGGTGTTATGCCATGAAGGAAGGGGAGAGTCCAGTATTAGAGGATATCCCAATGGTCTACGAGTTTACAGATGTATTTGCTGAGCCGTCTAGTTTGCCGCCTCAGAGGAGTGTGGATTTTGGTATAGAGTTGGAGCCTGATACGAGACCGATCTCGAAGGCCCCATACCGGATGGGCCTGTCGAGATGTTGGAGCTGAAGAAGCAACTCGAGGAGTTGGCTGAGAAGGGTTTTATTCGCGCCTAGCGTATCCCCGTGGGGAGCACCTGTCCTTTTCGTACGGAAGAAGGACTGATCGTTGAGACTGTGTATTGATTACAGAGAGCTGAACAAGGTGACCATCAAGAACAAGTATCCATTGCCTCGTATTGATGACTTGCTAGATTATTTTAATGGAGCGACAATATTCTCCAGGATTGACCTGCGTTCAGCGTATCACCAGCTGAGGGTGAGAGAACAGGATGTGCATAAGACAAGATTCCGGACCAGATATGGACACTACGAGTTTGTAGTGATGCCATTTGGGCTTACGAATGCCCCAACAATGTTTATGGAGTTGATGAACAACATATTCATCGACTTCCTGGATCAGTTTGTGGTAGTCTTTATAGATGATATTTTGGTGTACTCTCGCAGCAGAGAGGAGCATGCAGGACAATTGAGGATTGGGTTGCATGTCTTACGAGATAGAGAACTTTATGCTAAGTTCTCTAAGTGCGAGTTCTGGATGCCAAAGGTAGCATTCCTAGGTCATATTGTTTCCGCCGAAGGGATCAAGGTGGATCCGGAGAAGATCGAGTCAGTAGCAGCATGGACGACACCGACGAACGTCAAGGAAGTACGTAGCTTTCTTGCCTAGCCGGTTATTACCAACGCTTTGTGGAGGGATTTTCTATGATTGCCCGTCCTTTGACGAGCCTGCTGAGGAAGACTACCAGATTTGTATGATCTGAGCAGTGTATGCAGAGTTTTGAGGAGCTGAAGAGACGTCTGACTTCCGCTCCTATTTTGGCACAGCCAGAGGGTACATCTGATTTTGTTGTTTACATTGATGCATCTAAGCTACGCTTGGATGTGTGTTGATGCAGCGAGGCAGAGTGATTGCATATGCGTCTAGACAGCTAAAGACGTATGAGGAGAACTACCCAACTCATGATCTGGAGTTGGTTGCAGTAGTTCATGCATTGTAGATCTGGAGACATTACCTGTATGGTGCTACACGTCAGATCTTCACAGACCATAAGAGTCTGAAGTATATTTTCACGCAGCGAGAATTGAATAACCGCCAGCGTAGATGGCTTGAGCTGATCAAGGACTTTGATCTGGAGATTCTGTACCATCCGGGGAAGGCGAACGTTGTCGCCGATGCCCTGAGCAGGAAGACGCCTCGAGAGAAGGCGATTGTGAGATTGACAATTCATCATCAGTTACAGAGAGATCTGGTCTGGTTAGAGTTGGACATCCAGTTTCCTGATGAGGATGCCCAGTTGAGTACTTTAGAGGTTCTCCCTGATTTGTTGAGTGAGAATATGTCGGGTTGGCCGAGATAGGTCAGCGGCTGAACCTCTTTGGTTCGGTTCCGAATTTTTTTTTTTAATTATTTTTTTTTGATCTCGGTTAATGGGCCGAGATAGGTCGGGTTGGGCTGGTTTGACAAGGCCCGACGGCTAGGGTTAGGGTTAGGGTTTAGCGACGCCGGAGGCGACGACTAGGGTTAGGGTTTAGCGACGCCGGAGGCGACGATTAGGGTTTCGGGTAGGGTTTCGAGGGGGCGAGGGCTGCGGCGCAGAGAACAAATCTCGGCCGGGATGGAGTGCGGGTTTCGACCGAAACCGAGGGCTGGGGTGGCCGAGATCGGCGGCTGGGGAAGGGTGGCGGCTGGCGGAGCGGCTGCTGGGTTGGGCGGCGGCCGGAGAAGCGGCGGGAAGAGGGTGGCGGGGCGTTTATGTGGTGGACGGTTAAATTCCGATCAATACAAGAAAAAGATCGAATCTTATGGAGAAAAATGTATTAAATTAACAATTGGCCACAAAATCCTTCTTTTCAAGAAATTGAATGCGGAATTGAAAATCGTAGAAAAATAACGAGAATAGTAGAAACTAACCGTTACGGATCCTGCTCGGTGACTCTTTTTGTGTAGAACTTTCTTGACGGATCTTGAAAGCTCGATTTTTTTTTGTGTGTTTTGTAAAAGACGTGAATATGGTGTTGATGAACCTGAAGCTCTGGTACCAATTTGATACAGAGTTAGCCGTCAGTTGGCCCGATCTTTGAACACCAAGACTCGCAATGAAGAAAATGGATAAAAAGATGGAAAACTTGAAATAAAAAGATGGAGGAATAATCCAATGATTGTGAAGGATCGATAGATGGATAGATCTGGTCGAACCCTTAAGGCAACCAAGAGAACGATAGGCAAACAAAGGCCCTAACACACAACTTGGAATGACTTGAAGAAGCCCTTCCGCTATAATCTCACACAAAGGGGAAAACGATTGTCCCAAAGCACGAGAAGTCACCAGGAGATGATTGAGAGCACCAACTTGCCAATCCAAGTGACACAACTCAAAAACAGCGCCAAAGTTGTTGGGCAAACGGATTCCGCTCACACAGTAAGGGGTCTCGATTCCACGAGAAGAATATGGGATAGAAGAGAAACAATACTCGAAAGTGTTAGTGGTTTGACACCTGATCTGAGCAGTGTTAGTGGTTTGACACCTGGCATGCATCTATTAGGATGGCCCCATATGAGGCACTATATGGACAGAGTGTTGTACTCCGTTATGTTGGGATGAGCTGAGCAGTGTTAGTGGTTTGACACCTGATTAGATTCAGGATGATGTTGCTCGTGTAGCACTGATTAGAGAGATGATGCTGACTGCACAGAGCCGTCAGAAGTCTTATGCAGATAGGAGGCGTAGACCCCTAGAGTTCAGAGTAGGAGCCCATGTGTGGCTGAGGGTGTCTCCGACACAAGGTGTTAGACGTTTTGGCATTAAGGGGAAGTTGAGCCCCCTATATGTCGGACCGTTTGAGATTCTGGATCGGGTTGGGAGCGTAGCATACAAATTAGCTTTGCCTCCGAGATTAGAGAATATTCACCCTGTGTTTCACGTGTCTCAGCTGAGGGAGTACATACCAGATCCGAGACATATTGTGAGTTATGATGATTTGGTGGTCGAGCCGGACCACACTTTTGTTGAGCACCCGATTGCAGTTCTAGAACGAGGTATGAGACGCCTGCGTTCGAAGGACATTCGATGTTGAGAATACAGTGGTTGAGACGAGGACCTGATGAGGCTACATGGGAGACTGAGGATAAAATTCAGAGGAACTATCCAGAGTTTTACGCCGAGATAGATGTACCAGTAGGATCGACGAGTAGATCTTAGTATTATCTTGTTGAGTGTTGTGATTATGTGCTTATATGCTATGATGTGTTTATTTTCGTACTAGCTATGATGTGATTTGTGATCTTAGTAGATCTTGTTGTGCAAGTACGGTTGATGTTTATAGCTGGAGATGGCTCTTTCCTCCATGCTATTGAGATACGATTAGGGTTCAACTGGAGATGGTTATTCCTCCATGCTATTTCTGATGGACATAGTATTGCTGGAGATGTTTTTTCCTCCATGGCCTTCTGTTATGAGTGTGATATGGCTAGAGATGTTTTTCCTCTATGCCTTTGAGATGTGATGATAGTATGGCTAGAGATGGTTTTCCTCTATGCCTTGGACAGTATTGTGATCTTGTTGTTGGAGATGTTTTTCCTCCATGCTCATTTTGAGGTTATAGAGAGAGTTATACCTCAGCTTTTTGAGTCCGAGTGGTTTTAGGGTTTCACAAGTTTCGGGACGAAACTTGTTTTTAGAGGGGTTAGATGTAAGAGCCTTAGTCCTTGGAGCAGTTTTTGTCTTAGCCGCCCCTGCAGGTGCTTTGTGCCGCCCTAGCGGGTTTCCGCCCCTGCGGCTCAGGATTCCGCCCCTGCGGTTTCTTGCGGCTGCAGCCGGCTTTGTTAACCCTTTGACCGTGCTTTACTCTCTTATCTTCCTTCTTAGCCTTTTCCTTCGCTTGCTAAGCAAGGGTTCTTCATTTCCAAATACCCTGACGAGCTTCTTCTTGCCTCCTTCCTTCTCCTTGATCTTGTTCTTGAATCCTTCTTGTTTTGGAAGAGAATTCTTGTGTGGTTGTTGATGATGAGCATGATGTGTGTATTGCTGAGCTTGGGAGCCAGCTGGTGATGTTTTGTGATCATTTCCTTGCTTAGGCCATTGCAGTAGGTAAGCTTCTTTCTTCTCTTCTTTCTTCCTTTGATTCCTATTCCTCTTCCTTAGCTTAGGATAGATGATCTAGGATTATATTGATGTTGGAATGTGTATGTATATGTATGATTGTGGTTGTGGAATGATGAAGACGTGATTTGATCATGTGAAGAGTGGAAGAGAAGTCGGGAGATTACGCTCTGCACTGTCGCCGCCCCCGCGCCTGGGAGCTGCCGCCCTTGTGGAAATTTGTCACCGCACTCGCGCTAGCGAGTCGCCGTCCCCGTGACCACGGTCACAGTGCCCGCGCCAGTGTGCTTTCGCGCCTGCGCTTGCCGTCACTCCGCCCCTGCGTCTTTCCTGTCACGCAGGTGCGTCTTGTACATGATCTACTTAGAGTAGTATTGATCCTTTCCTTTCTTAGTATGAGCGGGTTAGTAGCATGCTAGGTATGTGTGAGGACAAAATGGTGATGAGTATGATATCGTTATATGCGGTTATGGCTTTGAGGTTTAGTAGATTATCGAGGTTTATAAGTTGGATATGATCCTTATGGATCCCTTGGGTCTAGGTGTGACCCCTTTGATTGATAGGAGATGTGACATCTCATTATGCCTTGTTATTAGGCAGTGTTGTTCTCCGGATTTGGAGCTGATCATATTTGAGAGTACTTCGAGGTTGAGGTAAGTCCATAGGACTTACTTAGCTACCATCCCTATATTGGATGTATGCATGAGTGGTGTTTGATATATGCTTGATAGCATGTGATGATTGATTATTACCGACCTATGGTTTAGTGACCGCCCATTGTAGGGCCGTGACAACTTGCCCTTTCATCCCGCTGGGAGTCTGGGAGGTTCTCTTCGGATAGGCCAGATTTGGTACACGGGACGGGCACTTTCTCCACTCACATAGGGTACACGGGAAAGTGTTACCAAATTACCACTCCAGCTGGCAACAACACCTGATACGGGGTTAGCCGTCAGTTGGCCCGATCTTTGAACACCAAGACTCGCAATGAAGAAAATGGATAAAAAGATGGAAACTTGAAATAAAAAGATGGAGGAATGATCTAATGATTGTGAAGGATCGATAGATGGATAGATCTGGTCGAACCCTTAAGGCAACCAAGAGCACGATAGGGAAACAAAGGCCCTAACACACAACTTGGAATGACTTGAAGAAGCCCTTCCGCTATAATCTCACACAGAGGGGAAAACGATTGTCCCCAAAGCACGAGAAGTCACCCGGAGATGATTGAGAGCACCAACTTGCCAATCCAAGTGACACAACTCAAAACAGCGCCAAAGTTGTTGGGCAAACCGATTCCGCTCACACAGTAAGGGGTCTCGATTCCACGAGAAGAATATGGGATAGAAGAGAAACAATACTCGAAAGTACTTGTGTTTAATTTATTCAAAGGTGAGTACAAAGGACGTCCATCATGGCCTTATATAGGCGAGGTGGTGCGTCATTCTTAAGCTAACTACGGGTTATGGGCTTGATCCAAGATCGAGCCCAATCTAGCTAAAAAGAAATATAATATTTTTGGGCTGAAAATAGTTTATCCTAAACCCAAAAATAGGAAAGGAAAAATCATATATTTGGATTGAGATTATATTATCCCAAAAATCCAAAAATAGATAAAATATATGATCCTAAATTAAATAAAATACAATCTAGCCCATAATAATAAAAGGAGTCTAAAATATGGGCTGAAATAATATATCTAATTAAGGTCTTATTTAACATTTAAAATAAGCCCAATTAGACATATAAAACGTCCAAATGATCTCCTCCTTTCCACGTAGCATTTGCAAGCTTCTCGAACTCTCCTCCTTGCCCATGCATACGTGATCCTGCATGTTATCTCCCATCTCCAATCAAAGGTCTTCAATGTATTTCCGGAAATGGTCTTCTCATCTCTTTCATGAATAATCTCTTTCACATGTTGAGGAATGTCCTTAATTCTTCCTCTCCTTCTCTTTAGAGTGATCAACACTCCGTGCTTCCTAGCTTCCATGCTCATGATCTCCATTCGGGCTAGGTCCTGAGATGCTCATGCATCAACACCGATAGGCGAGGATTATATATTCCTCGTGTCACATATATTCATATTCATATATATATACGATTTGAGTGTTGGACGTTATAAAGATAATTAACCGGGTAAATGTGTGACAACATGATTCTATGTTTATGGTTTCTTGAAGTGTGTTTGTGCTTATGCATCTTCTATATATATGTGTGTGGTTAGCTAACGGTTTTATACCGTGTTGTAGATCCTTTGCAGGTTAGGAGAGCTGCAGGGTGATCCATATGGGGTGATCCGCTGAGGGCTCCGTACACTAGGTTATGCGTGGGATATGGGACATTTTTGTATGTACAGAGATATGTTTTGATTGTACTCAGCGGTACCTTGTATACCTTTTGATATATATATTTATACAGTTTGATGTTTTAGTTTTAATCTATATGTGTCTTGTTGTAAGATCCAGTGAACTTGTTGTTAGGCTAGGGTCAGGATCCATTGTGAGATCCTAGCCCAGTAGCGCCCCGAGTCCTACGGATTTGGGGTGTTACACTCTTCTCCCTTCCTCTTAATTCCTTCCTTAGTTATGTAGTTGTATCTTGGTAGTGGCATGCCTAGGATGGAGCTAGAGTAGCTTGAGAATGCCACATAGTGGTTGAGAACCTAGGAGCCCTTAAGGCTTGATGTAGTCGATGGTTACGAGTGTGTTGAGCATGATGAACCTTATAGGCTAGCTTGTTCCTTCTTGGCCGAGGTTTAAGATCATGTGAGGTTATAAACTGTTGTGAGTTGCTTTCATGTGCTGAGAGTGTGGTGAGTACTTTGGACCCTAGGATGCATTCCTAGCTTGAGGGTTAGGTGATCTTGCTTAGATCACTAGAGTGAAGTCTAAGACTTCTTGAGTGTGAGCATGTGTTGATATGTATATCCTCTTGTGAGCAGGTTTATGTCTTCCTCCCTAAGGAAGCGAGAGTGTTGTGAGTTGAGTGTGGTGACGAGGTAAGTCTTCGGACTTACTTAGCTCGTATTTTACGTATTAGCATCGATGTGTGTTGGTGGTGTGTGTGTGTGTGTTATTGTTTATGTTATAAACAACTAAACCGGTAATAGGACCACCGACTTTATATTATTTTGGCCCAAGTGTATGATATATAACGGGCGGTGACATCATCTGCCTAGCTCTTGCGAGAGTCTAGGAGGTTCTCGGCGACTAGCCCGTGCGGGTAGACGGTCGGATGCATTAGTACCATTCCTTGCCGGTAAGTAGGGACCGAGGCGAGACCACGGTGGTTCTCGTGTCACAAACCTAAGTTGAATTAGAACGGGATACGACTTAATAATAAAAAGATAATAAACCGGACTTGTGTGTTTTGGAGTACGTATGTGTTATGTTGATGTATGTGCGTATGTGCCTTCACCTCGTTTCTAATGCTTCGAATATGAGCTAACTGTTTTAAACCGTTTGTGTAGATGCCTTGCAGGTTAGGGACGCCGCCGAGTGAGGTGGAGGAGTGGACAGCCGGGGTCTCCGTACATTATAGGACAGGGACGTTTTTGGGGTTATGTCTTTGTATTGTTGGTTTGTGGATTACGTTGCACGGTTTATGTTTTTCTTATCGGAGTTGTGTCGTTTTGAGGACTCAACTGAGTTTCCACCTTGTATCTTTACATTTCAGTTTCTCGCATACATTATAAACGGTTTGAGTTTTGCCTTTATTTGTGCCTTGTTGGAAAGGTTCGGTGAAATTGTTGTCAGGCTATGGGTCGGGACCCATTGTGAGGTCTCGCCCGTAGCATCCCGAGTCCCGCGGATTCGGTGTGTTACAATTACTTTCATTTTTTGTTGTAGTAAAATGAAAATGAAATTGAAAAGGTTAAGGGGAAAAAATTAAATGAAAATGGTTTTTTTTCTTCATGCATTAACAAATTTCTAAAATTCATTTCGATCGTGAAATAAATATAATTTCTATCAATATAGTAATATTTTGCTTTTCAGAATAATCTACTATATAATTAGAAGTAAATAATTCAACTTGTCGTTCCCACGTTAAGCCACCTCGGATTGCGCCACCTCATTTTTTACCTTCTATTTTATTTATTTATGGAGATGATGTAAACTTATTTCTACTAAAAAATATAGAATTGATCTTATACTATTTTGTATTAATTATTACCATATATGATTTTATTAGTTTAAATAATTTACTTTCAAGAACTACCATTTTACAACATGTCAATTATTAAGGAATATGATTTGAATTTTTCACTCAATTAGGATATAATTATTAACATGTAAACTAATCTTAATTTATATAGTATAAATAATTTTAATATTTTTTACCAATTTAATTAACTAGGATTAATGTATTTTAGTAAAAATATTAACCAATTAATTAATATATGTTACATGCCTAATCTATATTTAATAAACGTATTAGACAAAAGCTTATCAAATAATTATTATTATAAATTATATATATATATATATTTATTTATCTTCATTGTTCAATGATATATACACCCAAAATTTATTAAATATGTATTGTTGATATTTTTTTTCAAATCTCGTGCAAGGCACGAGAATTAAGCTAGTTATTAGTAAATACAAACGAGCTCTTAATATGACATATCCTTAGTTGCTTACAAAAATATCCTCTTCAGGTACTTTTTTGTGTGGGCCGATCTGGTATGGTCCAACAAGATTTTGACCCAATTTTTTTTTTAAATTTTTTTTGTAACATATTTAAACATAAATAAAATTGACTATCAAGTAAAAAACAATTAATACATCATTTTTAGTAGGATCGGGTTTTTTATTCAGAAAAGATTGACAACACAATTTATTGTCCGCCTATCATTTACCTTGATGCAATGATGCACGGACACGGATACGGGAAACGGACACGACGAGAAACGGGGAAGCGACAATCCTCAAAAGCATAGGAAACGGGAACACGGCTAGAAAAACAATTAATATATCATTTTAAAACTATTGAAATGTAGAATTCATAGATCATAATGAGATACATATATATATATATATATATATATATATATATATATATATATATATATATGAAAAACCAATGATATATTAGTAGATAAAAACATTAATATGACAACAAAATATCCGAAACAAAAGTTTAGAAACAAACATTTTCATTCTTACAAAACATATAAATAGACATATTCAGACTTACAATCTCAAGTAAACATACTTAGTTAAACGAAACATCCATTTTGCAAATGAACAACAACCGAACAACATAATCAACTAAGGAAAACAATAATAAAAATTTATAAATCAGTAATCAAAGGTTCAAAATCAGTTTATGAAATCATAAGAAGAATGGAGATAAGAGCCGGCCGGCGGAACAACGACATTTTAAGATTGAAACTGAAGAAGAAGAAGATCGGTGTCCTGCTTCCAACAACCACAATCTCCCGCAGGTGGACGTATGGAGATAGGTTTAGTCGGAAAAAAAGGGAGGGAAGAAGAAATATTACGGTAAATCAATTTTTCTTTAATTTTTTAAAAACTTGTTTTCTTAGCATTAAAAAATAGAAAAAACTTTCGTCGATCGTGTATTGACCGGACACAAATTGTTATCCTCGCCGTGTACTAGACGTGTCCTACCTCTGAAACGTGTCTTGACCGTGTCTAGCCATATTTGACCGTGTCCGAGCCGTGTCCACATGTCCGACACGGCGGGACACGGGACACACCGCCTTCTAGAAGTGTCCGTGCATCATAGCATCGATGTAATTTTACAATAATATGAGGTTTAGATTTAATTGGTTATAAAGTTGAAAATTCTTATCTATGGTAAACAAATTCTAAACTAAAACGTTGACCCTTATATTTTCTCTAAGATTCTCTACTAATGAAGCCATCCATGTAAATATCTAGTTAGATAAAAACCAAATCATATTTAATAATAAAAAAACCAACTTTAAACTTAAACAATATTGAAACAAATAGAAGAATGGATAAAGTAAACATCAAAGCAAAAACTACCAATACTTTCACAACAAAAACAAGAAGGAACACAAATAACATTAAATGGAAAAAATCAAAGAACAATTTTGTCAAGCTAAACTTTAATGCTTTAAAATTATCAATAACCAATATGCTTTCGGATTAATTATCCGTAATAATAGGGTTTTCCTTTGGCTCGGGAAAAGGAATATGCAACGCCGACTCGATACTAGAGGCGGAGGCTTTTGCTCCGCGGGAGGGTCTACAAAAGGCCAAAAGCTAAGGTGTCGCTTCCATCGAGATTAAAAGAGATAATGATACGGGGCTAGCCGTGAGGTTGCCCGATCTTTCAACACCAAAACTTAGGATGGAAGAAAAAGGGAAAAAAAGATGGAAACTTGAAATAAAAAGATGAATGAATGATTCGATGATTGTGATGGATCGTAGATGGATAGATCTGGTCGAGCCCTTGAAGCAACCGTGAGCACACTAGGGAAACTAATGCCCTAACACACAACACGGAATGATTGAAGAAGCCTTTCCGCTATAATCTCACACAAAAGGGAAAACGATTGTCCCTAGAGCACGAGAAGTCACCAGGAGATGATTGAGAGCACCAACTTGCCAATCCAAGTGACACAACTCAAAGCAGTCCAAGTTGTTGGGCGAACGAGATTTCATTCGCTCTGTGTTTGTCTCGATTCCACAAGAAGATTAAGGAGAGAAGAGAGAAAATTACTGAAAAGTATTGTGCTTAATTTCATTCAAGGGTGAAGCATAAAAACGTCCAACCTATGCCTTATATAGGCTAGGGATGCGTCCAACTCAAGCTAAAAGATAAGATAAAAATAAGATCAAATCTTTAAGAGATATGATCTTCTAACTTAAAGACATGATCAAATCTTTAAGAGATAAGATCATCTAAAGGGCTGAACTAACAAGTTTAAAAGCCCAAAATAATTAAATATAACAAGCCCAATTATTTAAAAGAGTCCAAAATATGGGCTGAAAATAATAGATCTAATTAAGGCTTTATTTAACAATAAAATAAGCCCAATTAGACACACAAAAAAACGTCCAAAGCATATTCCTCATTTCCACGTAGCATTTGCAAGCCTCTCGAGCTCTCCTCCTTGCCCATGCATACGTGATCATGCATGTCATCTCCCATCTCCAATCCATGATCTTCAATGTATCTCCAGAAATGGTCTTTTCATCACTTCCATGAATACTCTCCTTCACATATTAAGGAATGTCCTTAATTCTTCCTCTCCTTCTCCTTAGAGTGATCAACACTCCGTGCTTCCTAGCTTCCATGCTCATGATCTCCATTCGGGCTAGATTTTGAGATGCTCCTGCATCATACTCCCTCTCTTGAAAAGGATTCGTCCATGAATCCTTGATGTCCATCCAGGGTGGCATCTATGCGTATATAACACCTATAAGATATACAAAGAATACATAAGAGGTGTATATACTAGTAGAAGAAGAATAGATAACTAGATAAAACGGAATAATATTACTCCACGTAGAAATTATACATACAAGGTCATAAAAATAATTTATAACTAAGTATGCCAGCTTTATAAAGAAAGTAATAATATCATTCCATGGTATCATCTTAGTCCAATTATGTGCTTCCCTAAGATCCTTAATTAAAGCAAAAACGGTATTTAAGGCATATAAGAAGTCTAAGAATATCTTAAGATGAAATCTCAAGACGGGGTAAACACATTTATCATCAAGGGTATCACATCCTATGATCTTCCAAATGATATGAAAGATATAAATATGAAGCCTTAATAATAAGAAAGGACACACTAAAAGAAAAAGACAAAACATCTTAAGAAACAGGGAAAAGCAATGAATTACAATACCGTTGTTCTTAATAGTCTCAACTTTCTCTTTGTCAAGACTTCTAGTATGAAGTAAGGTTATTCCCATCACAAGGTAAATAAGGTACTTAGTCATTGAGCAATTAAATTCATAATTGAATCTAGATGACACAACTGAATCAATATTCATGTGTGAAGGTGTATAACATTCAACACACTCTTCTTCATACTTAAGCAAATTATCAGGTTCAATCAAATATGTAGTTTCAACATTATCCTCAATAAAATCAGCATGTAACACAAGAGGTAAATGATGATCAACATGATTATCAATAGATGAAGTCAAATCAACACAAATAGGATGAATAGATTCCGAAAAATCAGCATGTAACGCAATATTCATCCTAGATTCGGTATTTCTATCGATATGATCAATAGATTCCGAAAAATCAGCAACACAACCAAGAAAATCAACATGTAAAACAAAGGATGTGTGAATAAAATCACCATACTCATAAACATACGACTTTAAGATAGTATGCTTAGATGAAATCATATTCACAATATTAAACCTCTGAAAGTTAGTATATACAACAAGAAGTTTAACATCATTAATGTACTCATCAATAGGGGCATTTCTTGCATTATAGACGATAAGATCAACATGCTCCCTAAAGTCAACAAAAGGCATAATATGATCACAAGATGGTCTAAAAAACTTTTCAGCAATTAAATCATCATGTATCATAAGCTTTTCATTAACTCTAGCTTTTAGCTCATGTGGTCCATCACCAACTAACTCATTATCAATATGATCAAGCTCATCTAATTTAGAGAAAGAAGGTTTAGAATCACTCCTTGTTGAAGTTGCGGTAACCTCAATTACCCTTTCCATTGAGGATGATGAAGATGGACTATAAGGAGACGTTGTAAGAGGTGAAGTAGGGGCCTGAAACACTTGGTTTGATTGCTCCTCCTCCCTGCCCGTTATCTCCTCTTCCATGGACCTAAGTCGTGTCTCCTCTTCGCTTGGTGAAAATGGACTATCAATGGATGTTGTAGGAGGTGAAATAAGGGGTTGGAGTGCTTGACTGGCTCGCTCCCTTTCTTTATTTCGTGCTTCCTCTTCCACGGCTCTAAATTGTCTCTCCTTTTCGCCCGGTGAAGATGGACTTTCCGTAGGTGTTGTTGGAGCTTCTTGGATCACATCTTGGGCGCTAGACATTGCACGCTCAGCTTCTCTGTCTGACGTCTGGGGCCTTTTCTTGATCACTGTAGCTATCTCGTTAGGGCTCATGGGTCTAAGGGTGAGGGTGGTGCCCTGAAACTCAAAAGTATATCGATTAGTTCGTCCCTTGTGGCTGACATCTCGATCATATTGCCACGGACGGCCTAGCAATAGATGACAAGAAGTCATGAGAGCAACGTCACATAATATAGTATCTTCATACCTTCCTAGACGTAAACTCACATATACTTGTTTATTAATAGCTAACTCTCCCTGTTCGTTTATCTAAGATATTTTATAAGGTGCGGGGTGATCTATCAAGTCTAGTTGTAATTTAGTAACCATTTCTAGACTAGCAATGTTACAACAACTACCACCATCTATGATTAAATCACACACTCTATCCTTAACAAAACATCTACTACGGAAAATATTCTCTCTTTGTTCCAAAGCTAGAGTCCTCATGTTTTCCAAAGCATTATGGGGTTTAGAGATACTCCCTGTCATTGCTCGCCATCCGATGGTTGGGGTTGTGTCCTGTTCTCCTTTCCTGATGTTGACATGACTCAAAACAAGCAAACACGTTAAGGTTAGTTTAAAGAGAAACTCTTAAGCTACCCTCTTCAAGTGTATCGCTCAATAACCTATCTCGTAGGCTTCGCAACTCCTCTTAGCCGGTTTGCGAGGATCACTCTGAATCTACAAGAAAGATGTCTCAGCAGCAACAAGTGAATGCGTTCAGGCAGAAAAATAAGGTGAACGACTCAAATCTCAAGGGGAAATGACCTTTTAAGTGGTGCTACCTAGAAAAAGCAAAACTAATCTCGCCTGCAATTTTCTCAACCAACAAATCAATAATCTCAAAGCAAAAGACAAATTGAGGCCTTATGAAAAAATTAAATACAAAAGAAAAAAAAGGGAAAAGGGAAAAAAGTAAGAAAAAGGAAAAAAAAAAGAACGGTGTGAAGGGTTTGAATGTTGCCTTGTAGGGATGCAGGGAGCTCCCAATGGTATATCAGAAGTTGTCAATGGGATTAAAAGTGATAGCAATAATGCTCTGCAGGGTTCCTAGGGGTGTATCAAATATGCCTCAGGAGATTATAGATATAACAATTGAACTCCAGGGGGCACTAACCAGCAATAATATGAACAAAATGTACAACCGCAAAAAACTGAATAACTTAGCTCGCAAGTAACGACTTTTTTTTTTGTACAGCCTTTTGGCCTTTCCTTTTTTTTAACTACACACTTGCAAAACTAGTACACAAAACAACCCTATTAGGGTTAGGAGGCGGCGTGATGACGGCGTGTTGGTGGCGGGTGCCTGGAGATAGGGATCTCGGCCGGGAGGTATCTCGGATGAACCGAGACGGGTATTGGAGGCCGAAGCCTCGGGTGTTGGCTGCGGCGTGGGGTGGGCGGCGGCTGAGGCCGGGGTTAGGAGGCCGAAGCCTCGGTAGGCGCCGGTGCAGGGACGGCAGGCGTGGGGCGGCGGCGCCGGTAAGGCCAAAAAGATAAGGTACGGCGGCGGGAGGTGTGGAGGCCAAAGCCTCGGTGGGGCGGCGCAAGGCCAGGGTGTGGGCGGTGGCAGTAGCAAGGCCGGGTCTCGGGCGGCAGGGGCATGGAGGCCGAAGCCTCGGGTTGGGGTGGCGGCGTAGGGCTGCAACCGCGGGACGGCGGCGCCGGTGAGGCCGAGAACGGCGGTTTGGGGCGGCGGGAAGGGTTTTATGGTGGGGTGGGTTAGATTCCGATCAATACGAGAAAAATACCGAATCTTTTGGCAAAAAGTGTATGGAAATTTAACAATAGGCCACAAAGAATCTTTCTTTTTAAGAAATTGAATGCGGAATTAAAAAGTGCAGAAAATAACGAGAATAATAGAACTAACCATTACGGATCCTGCTCTAGTGACTATTTTTATGTAGAACTTTCTTGACCGATCTTGAAAGCTCGATTTTTTAATTCTTTTTTTTGTGTATGGACGTGTGGATGAAGGTGTTGATGAACCTTTGCTCTGATACCGATTTGATACCGGGTTAGCCGTGAGGTTGCCCGATCATTCAACACCAGAACATAGGATGGAAGAAAGGGAAAAAGATGGAAACTTAAAATAAAAAGATGAATGAATGATCTGATGATTGTGATGGATCGTAGCTGGATAGATCTGGTCGAGCCCTTGAAGCAACCGTGAGCGCACTAGGGAAACTAAGGCACTAACACACAACACATAATGATTGAAGAAGTATTTCCGCTATAATATCACACAAAAGGGAAAACGATTGTCCCTAGAGCACGAGAAGTCACCAGGAGATGATTGAGAGCACCAGCTTGCCAATCCAAGTGACACAACTCAAAACAGTCCAAGTTGTTGGACGAACGAGATTCCACTCGCTCTGTGTTTGTCTCGATTCCACGAGAAGACTAAGGAGAGAAGAGAGAAAAATACAAAAAATTATTGTGTTTAATTTCATTCAAGGGTGAAGCATAAAAATGTCCAACCTATGCCTTATATAGGCTAGGGGTGCGTCCAACTCAAGCTAAAAAGATAAGATAAAAATAAGGTCAAATCTTTAAGAGATGGATCTTCTAACTAAAAGATATGATCAAATCTTTAAGAGATAAGATCATCTAAAGGGCTGAACTAACAAGTCTAAAAGCCCAAAACAATTAATAAAACAAGCCCAATTATTTAAAAGAGTCCAAAATATGGGCTGAAAATAATAGATATAATTAAGGCTTTATTTAACAATAAAATAAGCCCAATTAGACATAAAAAACAAAACGCCCAAAGCATATTCCTCATTTCCACGTAGCATTTGCAAGCCTCTCGAGCTCTCCTCCTTGCATGCATACGTGATCATGCATGTCATCTCCCATCTACAATCCATGGTCTTCTCATCACTTCCATGAATACTCTCCTTCACATATTGAGGAATGTCCTTAATTTTTCCTCTCCTTCTCCTTAGAGTGATCAACACTCCGTGCGTCCTAGCTTCCATGCTCATGATCTCCATTCGGGTTAGATCTTGAGATGCTCTTGCATTAGACAATTTGATGCTCATCAACTCAATTAACAAGATCTGGAAACCACCGTGGGATACGGGCATGATCAGCTCGGACATCGCCATCTTGATCTCGAGTTTTATGGATTCGAGTGTCCGCCATATCTTTAGGGAAATCAACACCGTCGCTGACAAGCTCCCTCTTCATGACCATTCTGCCGCAACTGAAGAAGATGATCTACCAGATGCTGTTGTCGACCTTATCTCCAAGGATGTTGTAGATCGGTCGATTTTTAAGAACTGACTCACCTATTTCTCTTATCATGTGTAATACCCGGAAGTTTTTATTTTTTCCGGAAACCCGATTCGCGCTATCAAATTAATTGAACAACCGATTATAACCGGTTTAATTCCAAAAACTCTCCTTTTGGGCCATGTATATTTGTGATGCATCTTTTGGGCCTAACCCTTACATTCCCTAGTGTGACTTGCCGGCCCATATATTATAACCCTCCTCTACCATCCCACTACCTTTCTCTCCTAACTAGCAAATGATGATAGCATCGGCCTAGTGATACAAGCCCAGTAACACAATGATCTACGTATTGAATTCAAGCCCAACAAGTTAAACGGCTATCTTGACTGCTCCTTCTTATCCAAAGAGGGGGACCAACCTCTAACAATCGGCTAGCTGGTACTCCTGTATCAGACCTTCATGCATCTCCTGCCTCATTCCAACCTCAGACGCCACTACTAATTCTCCTCACCTCCCTTCTCCTCCTGCACGCAGCAAAACACCATATATTCGGCTTCCTCTACTCCCTCCTTGCCCTCCTTTTGTGACGCAACACCCTCCCTTCTCCCTTTCTGCACACAACAACCGCTTACACCTCAACTTCTTCTCCTCTTCACCACAACAACAAACACAACTCTTCATCTCCTCCATCAACAATAGGCATCAGGCCTTCCTTGCTCACTCCACAAATGTTGGGCGTACACTCCTCTTCTTGCAAGAGTTCCGACAACCCTCTCCTAGCGTTCGGGCGGAAACAACGACCATTTGAGCCTCTCCCTCTTGCAAGCAGCAACACTTCCAATGAGCCAACAAGGGTTTCACACCCGAGAGTAGTTATGGCTTACAGATGAGTGGAAGTAACCCTCTCCAGCAACTCAACAAAATGTCGTGCCCTCCTTCGAACGATTCTCAAACAAGTTCGAATCCCCTCCAACCTAGTCACTCGTCCCTAGAGGTGTCAAACGGGGCTAACGAGTCGGGTTTGGGTCGGGTCCTAACAAGCTCGGGTTGAAACGGGTCGGGTGAAAAAAGGCTTGGTTATTAATCGGGTTGTTTCGGGTCGGGTCGCTTTAGGCCGGGTATCATTTGTTCGGGTTGAAACTGGTTATCGGGTAGTCTCGGTTCCCGGGTCATAACGGGACGGGTCCGAATCGGGTCGGTTATAACAGGAACGGGTTGAAACGGGTCGGGTTAAAACAAGCTCACATTTTTATCGGCTTGTTTCGGGTCGGGCCGGTTTGGGTCGGGTATTAATTATCGGGTTAATACGGGTCAATCGGGTTGGAATCGGTCATTTTTATGTTTGGGTTGGTCGAAACCAGATCGGTTTGCGTAACATCTTGATTTGGGTCAATTTATGTTTGGGTTCGGTCGAAACCGGATCGGTTTGCCTAACATCTTGATTTAGGTCAATTTATGTTTAGGTTTGTGTAATTTATTCTAAAATTTATACGAAGATATTAATTTGATAAAAGATGAAATAAAAGTTGTGTTGTTTACTTGTTTTAGACTTTTGATGGTGTATTAGTGTTCATTTTATTTTTAAAAATGTAATAGTAAATCAAAGACATGCGTAATAAATAATAATAACAATAATAATTTTCCGAATCGGATAATAATCCGTGGAATTTAGTCATCTATTTGATCCATATTCGAAAATATGGTATCTAAAAACGACTTTAGTCGGATCGGATAATTATCCACATAAATGTTTGATCGGAATGATTTTAACCCGATCTGTTTGATTGAATATAAATTTAACCGGATATGGATATCCGACTGATCCGTTTGATCAAAATATCTAATCTGGCCGACTAATCAATCCATTTGATCCATATATGTTTTTCCTATTTTGTTTGTTATAAAATGTAAAATAAAATCTATCATCTTTTGTTGAATCGGATAATAATCCGTGGAATTCAGTCGATCTATTTGATCCATATTCGAAAATATGGTATCTAAAAACGACTTTAGTCGGATCGGGTAATTATCTGCATAGATGTTTAATCAATTGATTGGAATGGTTTTAGCCCGATCTGTTTGATTGCATATGAGTTTAACTGGATATGGATATCCGAATGATCCATTTGATCAAAATATCTAGTCTGACCTACTAATCAATCCATTTGATCCATATGGACCATATATGTTTTTCCTATTTTGTTTGTTATAAAATATAAAATAAAATCTATCATTCTTTGCCGAATCGGATAACAATCCGTGGAATTCGGTCGATCTATTTGATATATATTCTAAAATATGGTATCTAAAAACTACTTTAGTCGGATCGGATAATTATCCACATATATAATTTAGTCGGATCGGATAATTATCCACATATATGCTTGGACTATCAGGTTACTTTGGGCCGGGTTACTTCGGGTCGGGTTACTTCGGGCTATCGGGTTGTTCGGGTCGGGTCATTCGGGCTATCGGGTCATTCGGGTCGGGTTACTTCGGGTCATAAATTCATTCGGGTTAAATCGATTTCAAGCGGGTCTTTCTGGGGATTCTCTTTTTTTTAAATTTTCGGGGCCAGGTCGGGTTCGTCGGGTCGGGCCAACTTTTGACAGCTCTACTCGTCCCTCTCGTGCTACAAAATAAGTTGAATTAATAGGAGTGAATCACCTTAATCAAAGATAATAAAACGGTTTGAGTGCATCATGCTGACGTGTTTACTTTCCACTTTTATATGTGATTGACTTTAGTATACGTTCTAATACTTGGATTAGTTAGCTAACGGTTTTATACCGTCTTATGTTAGACGCACAACAAGTTAGGGCCGCTCCTGAGTGATTTGGAGTTGGTGGTCACCCAGGTTTCCGTACGAGGTAGTCGGAACGTTGGATTTTCTTTATTTGCATGAGACTAGACTCGTTTCTTTCTTTTGGATTCTAGATCTTGTTAAACGGCTGACTTTCTTTTCCGCACTTTATGATTTCTTGCATATTTTCGGATTTTATTCGGTTTTACTATGTTATACCTTATGAAAGATCTAGTGATATTATCGCCAATATAGGGTCAGAACTCAATGTAAGGTCTCAACCCGTGACGCCCAAAGTTCTCAGAATTTGGGTTATTAGATCATTATTCCACATAATCAAACCTAAAGCAGTACGCAATTGTATTTTAGTTTTTAATAAAGATGTTAGGTATATACTATTTAATTCTTTTTTATTTAATATTCTTTGACTTTTATTTTAGAAAGAAAAATAATCATTTCACAACTTCAAAATATCTTAATAAAGAATGTGAAAAACGTAAGATACCACATATTTTAAAAAAGAATATACAATACAACTTAATTTACAAATATTTTTTATCATTAAATGTAATACTTTTATAAAAAGAAGTGTATTGTCAAAGTCCGATATAAATAGACCGTAGAGCGGGATTCATGTGCATACGAGTGTACATGTTGTTAAGTCAAAACCCAACACATAAATCCAGCAGGTTCCATAATTGAGTTGATATTTGCCCACATGTTAGGATCGCGAGCCGAATTGAGGCTAACCGCTTTGATACCATATCAAAGTCCGATATAGACGAATCGCATAGCATGGATCGTGTGCATACGAGCACACGTCTTTCGATGTGATAACTTATTATTATCTCCAACATGTATTAAATATAAAACTTTTAAAGTTTATTTGTTTTTTGTTTATGTTTTAAAGCTAAAATTAAGGATGTAAATAGGTCGGATAATGGGTAGGTAAAACAATTTCAACACCCATTAACCTTATCGGATACATCCACCCATAATCCATCGGGTAATCGGGTGATTCAGGTTCATTTGTGGACGGGTAAAATCATAAATATTCTTAACTTAAAATACATTTTCAAAGTATTTGTGAACATGTAGTATAAAATTAATATATTCAAACCAAATAATATCTATAACTATATAAAAATATCTTTTAAGTGTTGTTTATAACATAAACAACAACAAAATTTTCATATTTTTGTGATTATAGACTACATATACAAACTTTAAGATATTTAAAATGTATTGGGCTAGATGGGTAAATAATCTTTGACCATCGTCCACCATTACTTGATATTCGTTTGCTTTTGTAGGTCGATAATTTGGATATTTACCGGATTATCACCCCTAACTAAAATCTAATCAATAAAATCACGAAATGAAAGTCGATTCGAGTGAATGAATAGGTAGATATTTTGTGAATTTTGATGATATATTACATGATCATAAGTCGTAACCACCATATTCGAGACGGATAATTCGAGGATCTATCATATACGGATAAAATTGTCATTTCTGCTCTATCTGAGCAGAGAAATGAGAAGGACAAGAACGTTGAATACTAGTTATTAAAAAGATAGATTAATTTTATTTTGTATACAAATACAAATGACAGAAATAGTTAAAATATATACAATTTACATTGAAATATCTTGCACAAATCCACAGTAACATATGAAATGTATACATTTTGAAAATTAAGAGTGTCAACTTCAACGGGCCACAACCACAAAATCCCAAAGCATAAATTGAATAGAAGACACGAATGTATATAGTTTGTTGCCTCTATGTAGGTCCACGTGGCAAGATTTGACCGTGTCATGAGTCATTGACGTGATCGATTACCAACACAACAATACTGCAAAATCAAAATGTGTGATGGAGATGGATGCTGAGTTCAACCACTTATTTTCATATGATCTACTCTTCCTTTCAGTTTCATATAATTACGAAGTTTCCTTAGGCCCTCCTCAAACTCAACGTGATATTTTATGCGGGTTATTCACTAACACGACGGCGTTTCAGGTAAAAAAAATTATTCGCTAACGGCGTATTTAAATATTACTAAAACAATTCACATTTTACCTACGTGTAGACCCTATCATATTCGGGCAGTCCGTCTGGAAAAATGGACAGGTATGAACATAGAGGGAAGTCGACCGGACCGAAAAGCCCGGCCCGCCAATTCTGCCTGGACGGGTACGAGCACCACTATAGGCCCGACCGGGCCGAAAAGCCTGGCCCGTCGGCCCGTATAAAAAAATAAAAATAAAAAATTATATTGTATATATTTAAAATATTAAGTATAATTATAGAATATTAGCATAAGTATCATAAATTTAATGTATATTACATATAATAGTTTAAATATATTTTATTTTTAAATAAAATTTATACTTAAAACAGTTTTTAAAATTATTTAAAAAAAATAAAAATAAAACGGGTACCCGGAGGCCCGACCAGGCTGGGTACGGCAGGTACTTTAGGCCCGGTCCGGGTCCGGCTAAACGGGCCGAAAATTCAAAAAGCCCGACCCAAGTCCGGCCCGAGCCCGGATATGAACAGGTCTACCTACATATCAATTCATAAGGTCACCCACGTTAGCATTTTTTTAATTTATTTACATTAATGCCACTCAATAATTACAGATTTGTCATTCCTATAAAATTGGTCATAATTAAATTAAAAATAAAAATAAATTAATTTTAACATTAACTAACTCAATTGTTAAAGAACTCTAACTTAATTATTGTTAACCAAATATCCTTAAAATAATTATAATTATTTTCATAATGAATATTATTCATGGCTTATCGTGATCGATGATTCTAATTACAATAACTATTTCATGTTAATCATAAACTATATTATATGATTACCTATTTTGTAGATAACGCGTTTGGTTCAATATATGTACCATATTTATTTTTAACATTTATTATTAATATTATATCTCTAATTAGTGTTAATTATTGTTTAAATATGTTAGCTTATTCACGTAACTATTTCTTTATAGTTAGAAAAAAAATTTAACGACTAATCAACTTATTTAAATAATTAACTTATTCATATTATAATTTTAAAAATTTTATTTTAATATTATTATTTTTAAAATAGAAACCGCAAGGTAGTACACTGAACTAGTTTTTGGTAAAATAAAATATGAACAAAGGATCAAGTGTACAATGTAAAATGAGTAAAAAATGAAGTGCGGTGGAGAGATAATTAAATAATATTATATTTACGTAAAATGAGTGAAGTACGGTGAAGAAAGATAAATTGTGTTTTACTTTTGGATCCAATTGAATGTACAATAAGATCACTGTAGAAGATGAATTCACAACCACATATGGAAATTTCTATGTGGATACAAACATGCCTTATATTCAAAGGACGAAAGGAAACGAATCATTCATCATACAACTATACAAGCACTTCTTACACTTACGTGGCAATATCGTCGTTGTTACATCTTATGAGTACGTAAAGGTAGCATCAAAATTCACCTACATAGTTACCGACTTACCATATTCATTCACTCCATTCACCTTCTTTCATTTCGTGATTTTATTCATTCTATTTAATTATGGTGACTATTTCACTTGTATTAATTGAATATCGAAACCACCCTTATTTAGAAAAACGGTTAAAAATTCGTAAAATTTAAATAGTGAGTGGATAATGGTTGAAGGTCATTCACCCGTTATTTGACCCGATATACCTAAAATATTTTGAATTTGTATATGTAGTCCTAAAAACACAAAAATATGAAAATGTAATTGTTGTTTAAGCTATAATGATACGTTAAAGAAAATTTTTTATTTAGTTATATATATTATTGGTCATGAATAATTAATTTCTTACTACATGTACAAAAATACATTAAAAGTGTATTATAAATTATGGGGTTCGTGATTTTTATTCACTCGTGGATGAACCCAAACCAAAGTGAGCCCGAACCACCCATCCTCCGACGAGTGATAGGTCTACCGATAAGGTTAATATGTGGGTGATGACAGTGTTTTGGACACCCATTTTTCGATTCATTTACATCCCAAATTTTAGCTTGAAAAGCGAAATATAAAACTTAAAAAGTCTAAACACAAGTTATATAATAATCAATAATTTGTTAATCGAATAATAGAAAATATTTCTGAATTAAATTGTATCATATATTCTTAAAATTATATGGTATCTTAAGTTTTTCACATTCCTTTTCAAGATATTTTGAAGCTGTGAAATGATAATTTTTCTTTATAAAATCAAAGTCAAAGAATATTATATAAAAAAATGAAATAGTATATGCCTAACATCTTTATTGAGAAATAAAATACAATTGCGTACTGCTTTAGTTGCTCATCTTCACAAGTCTACCAAATAAATATATGGTTAAAATTGAATTTAAAGTACGACTTGAATTGATCTTTGACTAGTTAGTAGTTACTGTATTTTTAATAAAAAATATTAAAATTACAAATATTTGAAACAAATTTCTAGAATTACATATTCTATTAATTCATTAACAAGATATATTTTCAAATGACAAACATATATATATATATATGTCAAAATGTTAATATTATTATTTTACCTCTCTTTTTGATTTTTTAAAAATTCCGAATAAACAATAAACGGCACCTTAAATTTTAAGAACAAACATGAAGTATGCATGCATGCATTTGTACTATATTTCTTTCTATAACGTATCATTATTTTTAAATAATATCATTATACAAGTTAACTAACTTTCTATAAATGAAATGCTGAACCGGAACGATATCAAATCCTGACCAATTTTGCGCGTTTAATCCAATACACAATTCATTATTTTCAAAATATACATTACACCAATTCGATCCGGATCATAAAATTCAATCCAAACAACATGTACATCTCAAGCCTTATATGAGTGAAACTTGGCAATCTGACAATAAACATACGAACTTTTACGGATGATAATGAGTCAGATGGGTTGCTGTATCATTTTCATCACTTGATTCATACTAAAAAAACATTTCACGGTTTCACCCGAATTAATTATCACACAACCCGATGATAATTTTTGGGTTTGAGAAATCTCACAAATGGTGAGGAAGACCCCACATATTATTAATGATACTTCTAATCGATGCAGACTAGAATGGCGAAATAAACAAAGTTGATAGTGAGTTTGCCAGACCATCGATGAGGTATTTAGATGACAGCGATGTTGGTGTGATTTTCTCAACAAGGTCGATATATAGTTGGTCGTAACAAGGCTGTGATCGGACTAAATTTGATCCTGTTTGTGTTTGTTGGACGATGTTAATCTACTACCATTAGTTCAAACCACAAGGAAAGGAATGATTTCCAAAAACTTCATGAATAAGGGTGTACGTATGGACTAAATTCATTTTCATTCTATTTCCGGAGTTTAAACCAAACGGACCCTTAGTGTTTAATTTAGTAGTTTTTTTTTTAATTGAAATGTCGGGTAAATGTCAAGTCGGTTGTTGTGCCATGTGGTGAGTCAATGACAACGAAGTCGTAATCCAACCATTACCCGAGTTTCAACCTCATTTTATCGAATTTTTAACCGTTCTCATGACTTGATTTTATCCAATAACCATTAATTACGGTTGAAATTGTCATCCTTAATCACATGACGATGTGCTGGTCGTACCTAGTCATGTAACTATAATTATACCGTATCAAAACTAACCAATCCGATTGATTTCATTATTTTCAATATTGACGGGCTTACTTCTCCGTTCTAGACTATATTCGAAGAAGTGGAAGTTCTTCGAATTGATTTTTTTTTTTATGTTGGAAATAGAATATGTGGAATACAATGCAGCGACAAGACTGCGGGTCTGCAGACGAGGAAGCTCCTGCATTCCATACATTTTTCTTTTCTTTTTTATTTTGAACACTAAGAAGGTTATGTGGACAAGGAAGAAAAGAAGAATTGAAAAATAAGTAAAATAAATGTATGTGGTGGGCCCAACTAGTGGTAGTTACAATACTTACATATTCTCACACACCACACATTTGTTTCCTTCTTTCACACACCACCAAAAATCAAACTCCCCTTTGATTCCTTCTTCCTCTTCTCTCCATCCATCAAAAAACAATATTCAAAAAATAAATTAATATATACGTTCTTGTCTCTCCTTTTTCTTCTTCTCCTCCTGGTTCTTCTTAACACAAGTTCACTTGGACGCCCACCGCCATTATCGCTTTCCTCAATTCCCCTCATTTCTCTCCAACTTTGGATCCTTCTCTCTCCACATCCTTTGTGTTCCTCTTCCTTCTCCATATATCTCCCGGATTTCTCTCTCCTTCTATGTGTTTTTATTGATCGTCGTACTAAGATTTTTCTCTTCACTTTCATCCATCATCTCTTAAAATGCTAAAGGAAATCTCTAAGCGTTGTGAGCTTTGCAGCGAACCTGCTTCGCTCTACTGTCCTTCTGATTCTGCTTTTCTTTGCTTCAATTGTGATTTTAAAGTTCACTCTGCGAACTTCCTTGTTGCTCGTCATGTACGATCTTCTTTGTGTGGTTTGTGTGGCGATTTCGACGGTGAACAGGTTTCTGGAGCCGGATGTCGTCGATTTGGCTCAAAGTATTGTAAGTCGTGTGGGAGATCGGTGAACAAGGAGAAGGAAATGGAGGATAATCATATTGACGACGATGATAATTCTTCTTTGTCTTCGGACTGTATATCGACGAACGAATCGAGCACTGCTGGTCCGGCAACAGTAAAAACCTCAAGGGATCAGGATTCTTGCGGTGAGGTTTCGTCGGTGATGCGGCGGAAAGAGTCGAGATCACGGCGGAGTACGGTGGACGAGGGAGTCGAAGGCGTTTTGATAAACTGGTGCAAAAGGATAGGTCTAGAAGGAAAACAGGACGACGTCGTTTTGACGACGGCTGTGCAAGTCCTGGGGGTTAGCAGCAGAATCCTGACGTTTGTACCTTTACGCGTGGCCTTAGCAGCGTCGTTTTGGCTTGCATTAAGATTTTGCGGAGACACGTGTCATGACTTGAAGCGAGTGGAGAAGATCACTGGTGTCCCAGCTAAAATGATCTTAGCCATTCAATCGAAGCTCGATCGCGCGTTGAAGACGCAGGGTAAGTTAGCCAGGCATTCTGACTATGAAGAAGGATGGGCTGAGAGCTAAAACAGAATTGTTGTGTGTGATTTCATACTCTTTCTTGTTCCCTTTGAAAAGACAAGATTGAGTATCGGAAGGAAAAGCTCTAATTTTAGTCAGATGAAAAGTAATTAAGCTTCGATTTTTGGATGAGGATGCAGATCATGCAGATAAAAGATGATGAAAGTATATATAAATAAATATTTTTACCATGTATTTCCGTTAAAATGGAAGCTTAATGAATTTAGATTATGGTTTGTTAATGTTAGATTTATTTTTATGCATTGTTAATTCAAAATATCTTGTGAATGAATGATGTATTCCATTGTGTGTTGAGTAGCTTTTTTTGTTTTTTTCCTAAAGCAAACAAAACAACTTATTATACTATCAATATGATTAATAACTCATCAGTCATCACCACCGAGGCACCGACACTAGAACAACATTTATTTATATGATGATCAACGATATTTTTAGGAGGAGATTCGCTATACTCCACGCATCTCGATCATAAGCAACAATACTATAAACATGCTTATTAACATAAGAAAATTTGAAAACGAAACAAAACATATATTTTCTCTGATAACTTTTAGATGCTTCTTGTTTATTAGAATATTAGATCAAAGAATCCTGTAAGATAGTGCTTCTCTACTAATAAATTTTGTCATTGCAGTAATTACATTCTCTTCCAATTAAATATGCGTCTTTTAAATTATAACTAGTATGTAAAATTAAAATAATAATAATAAATACTATCTAATCGCACACCTTTATGTATTTTAAATAAAATTTAATATATATATATATATATATATCCCGAATTAATCAACATTTCAAATAAAAATAATTAGCATTAGACATGATAAAAGAATAAATTATTATATTCATCTCTATATCTACTTAATAAAATTTTTAGTAATAATGACTTAAAACATCAACCTTTAATTTTTTTCAAAACCCTTTTATTAATCAATTTAATTATTAAAAACCAAAAATTTATAGCTCTACATTTAAAATCAATAAAAAATATAGTCATTAAAAGTAAACAATAAATGACTTCAAATATTATCCTTTAATGTATTAAAAAATCTTATATCATAAAGATAGACATATTATGTGAAAACTTTATAAAAATCAATAAGATTGATTAATAGAATACAATTTTTTACCAATCATTGAACAAATTCTAACATAGTGAAACACAACCATAAAACATGAATATAAGAGGATACAAAACATTAAGACCCGTACGTAGCACGAGTTTAACAATCTAGTAATTAAGAAAATATAAGCTACTCGATTTATAATTAAAAATATAGTTTTTTTATTTATTTATAGGAATTAGAAAAATGTATTTGATTACCTTAAGTAATACTCGTGTATAACACATGTGTATACTCCTAATATTACGTTAATCCGACCTTATTAATGGAATGGTCAAAAGATATCCCAATCCCAAATACTAATCATCTTTGCGGGTTGTGACCACCGTTGACTAAAGGAAATTTATGGCTTTGTTCAATGAAAAGATAAGACACATCTATATATTGTAAATGTAGAATTTGCGTGGACATAAGATTTTGACTCTTTTTATAATTAAACAATACAATAAAATATCTCGAAGATATGAGCTATTAAATTCAAAATGAAATTGAAAATCTGAGGAGAAAAAGGAGGGAGGAATATAAAACTCAATGGGAAGATCTTATGGTGTAGAACGATTTGCAAGTTGCAAAGGTAGTCCACTACCTATTTCATTATGGGATTAGGTTAAGTTAATCATCAATTTTTTTTTTTTTATATTTATTTTTAGATGGCGTTACAAGTTATTGTCCACATCTTTTTAACTTTAAAAATGGATTGTTTATGTTACTTTTATTTTTTCCTTTCTATTTCTGTTTATTAGTTGATGTGTATCTTTCTTTTCAAGCAAATCATAATTAAGTCGTGATTTTCAATCAAAGGTTTGGGCCATATATAATTGTAAAATTCCGGTTAGTTAATATTATACTGTTGAAGTGTTTGTTATGGGATATATTAATAAAATATTATGTACGTACGACGATATGTCTTAAGGCCGGTTAATCTAATATAAAAGTATGTACCACTCGAGCCTTAAAATCTATTGACAATAAGCAAATGAGATCCATCCTAAAATATATCTATTGACAATATAACCTTATATACAAAATGTACCAGCTTACCCATTATCCTATTATTATCGATGTGAAAACATTAATTCTTCACATAGAGGGGTTTAATTTGCACATCTGTAATCTTGTATTATGAGTAAAAAAATTCATCACATAAATTCGTTAAGGTTACGTCATAAAATATAAATTGACACATCAATCCGATACACGTGTTTCAGATTTATGTATCTAGATCATTAATTGTGTTGAGTATTAAACTCATCATAAAACAAGTTTATAAACAAGTAAAAAAAAAAAAGTATTCTACTTTTATTTTGTATATTTTTATAATCAATATGAGATAGTTTTTAATCTATAGAAAAAGGTAGAACTAGGATGTTCATTTCCGATTCGGTCGGAATTTTAGACCCAACTTAAACCAAAAATCTCTCTTGGACCGGACTCGTATCGTATATTTATGTCTAAATCGGTCCGTTAAAATTTTAAAGGCACGAATTTTCCAAAAAAGCTCAAAAAATATAATTTTTTTAAACTGAGAACTTGGGTCCAAGTCTGATCATGAAGCGATGAACAAGTACCGTATATAAGAAGTTTACAATTACTAATTTACGATTCCATGATTCAATGATAAGTTACCGATCCCGACAACCTAACAATGGTAGCTATAATGTATGTTTGGATATTTCAAGCAACAACCTAGATTCGTGCTCTTCCAATATAATGTCGAATGCATAGCTTTTTCCTAAGTTATAACGTAAAAATATTATGAATATTATTATTTATGACGTGGTGAATTGAAAGAAAATATCACAAGTACGTACGTAACACCAATATGTAATTATTTAGTGGGCTATATTCTATGAATTATTATTAGAATTATTGATGATATGGACCAGCAGCGCCTCAACTTTTTATGTGTTTGATATTAATAATATTGGTTAAGTTACGTTCAATAAATAATGCATGATATCGTACGTGAGCCATTTATATAATAATAAAATAGCTATATTAATTATATATGTACGTAGCTTGAAATCGTGTGGACTCGATTGTTACACAAAGGCCAAGGTTTAATTCGATGTACGTTTGAGATATGTACGTGCTTGTCTATGTGTGCATGCATCACACATTAACTTCCTATAAATGTATATATCTAAAGGTGTGGCTATCATCTAAACCTCTTGCTACACTATATTACATACACTTTATTCTGTCCTATATATATATATATATTATTTAGAGTACGGTATATATAAATATTAAAATTGATAAATAATTAGCTAAAATGCATATAATTTCTTTCTTTGACCAATTGGGTTTTATGATGAAGTTTTACTGACTTCATGTGTTGGATTTAATCGATATTTTTGTAGAGATAAACCAATGTTTTATATTTTTTAGATTGGGATTTATAGTTACCATTTTTAAATTATAATGGTAATTAATGCTAGTAATAATTAATAACCGATTTTTGCAATTATTTAATCGATATTTTTGGGAGAGTTGGAGGTAATTTAATCTAAATAAGTATGTCAAGTGACCTAAGGTAGCTACATTTTAAAAACTTTAAAATTTATAAGTCAAACCAGTCTTCAAGGTACGACTAAAAACATATAAATATCATAAAACCTAACTTTGTAAATATTATTTTTTGGAAAACCTTTATATTTATGTATAATAAAATCACTACCCCTGAGGCTCGGGCGCTCGGCCCATATTTCCGATTGATAAATCTCATAGCTAAATTTTCTCGTTGTTTGGGCCGATCGAAATGTGTCCTGCAACCACCCCGGACCAATTGACCCTCTCGAAGATGTTATTAATCAATTATTGCAATATGTAAGTCGTATCCGGCACTTCTAGGCTTCTAGCTAGATGCGTCAGAGACCACTATAACGTGTTAGACTATATATTAAGCATATTTATATCAATTTCTTAATCATTTTATAGTTGATGCAAGATCATGATCTGCATTTGCTCGCACAACACACATCTTTAGTGTTAGGACTGTTCATCTCTTAATCATTTTATATATTTTTTTTGGATTCTTAGACCTAAAATTAAGTACTTCAAAAAAAAACCCGACCTGATCAGACCTGATCCGGACCTTAAGGTATGATCCAATAAAAAAAATTTGGTTAAGATCCGGTCCAAAAATCTAATCCGAACCATGATTTGAATAACCTTACTTAGTATAATCTTTGTTCTAGCTCGATGCAACTTCTAGTCATCATCCTCTCGCTAACCTCCAACAATAGATCATCGCCACCGTATCCACGCAGGATGAATCCTTTAGACAAGGCCAACTATTCGTGTAAGCGATCACGGTAGTCATACTAGGTCAACCGTATGACAATGCAAGTTAAAAAAAGTTACGTACCCTATGCAAAATAAGTCACTTTTAAGGGTTATATCATGCGTAAAAACTCATAAATATTGTCATCGACTACAAAACAATCTAATTATAGTTAATCCATCCTTTGGCAAGGCTGAAATATCTCGAATCCACCCACATCATAATAATTTACTCTCCTCAAATTTGTTCTTTGTTTTCTTTCACCTCGTTATCCAAAAGAGGTGGGATTGAAAACAAAGTATTTGAATAAATTTTTAGTTAATTTAGACAACAATGAATCTTTCTCCTGTCATCTTCTTCCTAATCCTTCTCTCACCGGTGGTTCGCTCCGCCGGACAAGCTGCCAACCCCGCCGACGCTCTTACACTCAATTACTATGATAAGACATGTCCAGCCTTTCAAGATATCGTCACGCGGGTCGTCACTGCCAAGCAAACCTCCACTCCAACCACCGCCGCCGCCACGCTCCGCCTCTTCTTTCACGATTGCATGGTAATCTTTTCTAAATTTGATTTTACTAACCCTTAATCTATGTTGCACGGAACCGGAACGGAAATGAGAATGCGAAAACATAAAAATTATAGGTAACGTGACACAACGAGAAAATATATATAAAAATATATCATTTAAAGCTAACGTGAAGATGAATTCATGTACGAAAAGAAAATACACATAGATGATAAAACCAATGACATATGAATGTGTCATTAGTTAGAGAAGTATTAAAAAATATGCGAATTGGTTGCGTTAAGTGATATTATGATCGCAACTAATTGTCTTGTTTATCTTGAATTTCAAATAAGAAAAATAGAATGTATTATAATATATGTCTTGTTCATCTCTTTTGTATCCCTCTAAGATTCTATGTTGAGTCACCAGTTGTGACCACTTTGACCAACCCGTTTATGATGTTGTAAAAGTGTTTTGGCTGTATTCGAAAAAAATTTCGGAATATTTAGAAAGTTTTCAGATTTTCGACAAGTAAAATGACATTGCCCCGGATGTTTCCGTGCATTGTATCCCTTAATTCATGTTTTGTTAACACTTTTATATAACGTGTATCTTATTATTTTCATATCTTTATGTGTAATCTTGAGCAGGTGAGCGGTTGTGACGCCTCGACGCTCGTATCCTCAAACGCCTTCAACAAAGCAGAGCGCGACGCGGACATCAACCTGTCGCTCCCCGGAGACGCATTCGACATGGTGACGCAGTGCAAGACCGCCATTGAAATGCAGTGTCCCGGAGTGGTGTCGTGCACCGACATCCTGATTGTCGCTGCCCGCAACCTCGTGAGGATGGTTGGTGGGCCCTACTTCGACGTCAAGCTCGGACGGAAGGATGGACTTGTGTCGATGGCTTCTAGGGTTAGGGGTAACATTGCGTTTCCTAATATGACCACCTCTCAGCTCATTGAACAATTCCAGAGCAAGGGTCAGTATTCCTCCTACTAATTTTCTCTATTTATTTTTAATGCTTTCATAAACTTTAATTCCCATTTAAAATAATGATAAAATAGACTCTAATTACGTTTATTTTTGGTTAACATAATGATAGGTGTAAAATTTCGATTTGGGTTACCCTTAATTACCTACAATTTCGATTTGTGTTACATCAAATTGGGGTCATTATAAGTCTAATATATAAGATTGGTGGACTAATTCTCCTATTTTTAATTGGTATTAGAACAAAACCTCATTGGATTTATGTATTGGGTTTGTGCCTAACGCGCATGTTCGCTCGTATGAATACAACTCCGCCTACGGCTTGTATCGGACTTTTACATATTGTGTGTTTGGAATTCAAAAAACATTGATAGAAAATAACTATAATATCCTATCAAAGATTAAGGGTATTATCCGTAACATATCTAAAACGTTTGGACATTTGATGTAATTTTTAAAATAGTTATGGTAAAATTCGCAATTTTTCTAAAGGTACGTGCATATAAACATGCATTCATATGTATGTATATGTATGCATGCAGGGTTGAGTCCTCAGGAAATGGTGGTACTAGTAGGGGCCCACACAATCGGATTCTCTCACTGCGGTGAGTTCAGTAAACGGATCTACAAGTACAGCCCAACATCCGAATTCGACCCGAAAATGAACGCAAAATACGCCAAAGGACTCCAACAACTGTGCTCCAACTACACCAAAGATCCGAGCATGGCGGCGTTCAATGACGTAATGACACCTGGCAAGTTCGACAACATGTACTACCTTAACCTCCAACGCGGGCTAGGTCTCCTCGCGTCGGACCAAGGGCTTATAGACGACCCAAGGACACGTCCGTTTGTTGACATGTACGCGGCGAACCAAACCGCGTTTTTCGAAGACTTTGCAAAGGCTATGGTCAAGGTTAGTATGTTTGATATCAAGACTGGGAAGGATGGTGAAGTTAGGCTGAGGTGTGACCAGTTTAATAACATCAATGTGCATAAGGTTAATAACTAAGTTGAGATTTGTTTGTTTTATTAAGGATGTGTGTTGTGTATCAAGGTAATTGATTTTTTTTTTTAATTACGTACTAAGTAAACGTGAGTTTGTGTTGTGTTATTGGATTCTTTTGTGAGAGAATTGAGTTGCAAATGTAAGTGATGGAATAGTTGAAGTAAAGAGCAATTCAATTCTAATGACATGGTTTGTACGTCTTGTTCAAATTAGACCGTACATTTTATTTCCGTTTTTACTCCGAGGTCAAAATCAAACTAATCTCGATGTTTAATAAACAAAAATTATTCAACAAATCAAATCAAATAAATTCAAATGATCCGACTGAAGGTTTATTAGATGCGTTAAGCGGAATTTAAAATCATACCTAAACATCTTATTGTAGGATCTTCATGCATAAATCATAGAATCATTGTTAATTAGAACTACCTGTTAATGCGTGAACCGGAACTGATCGGACAGGAACAAAAACGATGAGAGCCCCACGTGTTGCTCCTCTACTTGGTCCACACGAGCTCGGTCTAGATCTCTCTTGCCTTTGACTGCTAGGACGAAAGGACTAAGGGAGAGCAATCAAATTGCTTGGTTGAAATGGTGGTCAATACTTGCAATTTGCCAAAGTAAAAGCTATGATCCCATTCTTTTCCTTTGCAAGATCATAATATATATATATATATATATATATATATATATATATATATATATATATATATAGGATATGATCATGTAGGAACCTCTCTTATAGTAGGGAGTAGGGACTCTTAATATTCTTTAGATTGATTTAGATGGACGTTCGTGATTAAACTAAATAAATGGTAATTTATTGATAGAATTAATTAAGATTATTGATTTTCTATAGTAGAGTTTAAAAGTTGACAAATAAAGTTATCAAATTAAATTAAAAGCATTGACTTCTATAATTTTGACTTAATAATTTAACCACTTTTAATTATAATCAAGGCATTTAACGACATATAATTTTAAATTAGGTATTTTAACGACCTATAACTTTAACATAGTAATTTAACCACCTATAATCATAAACTAGACATTTAACGACATATAATTTTAAACTAGGTATTTTAACGACCTATAATTTTAACATAGTAATTTAACCATCAATAATTATAACATAGACATTTAACGACCTATATATTTATACTATGTATCGTAACGACATATAACTTTAACATAGTAATTTAATCACCTATTAATATAACTTAGACATTTAACGACATATAATTTTAAACTAGGTAGTTTAACGACCTATAATTTTAACATTGTAATTTAACCACCTATAATTATAACGTGGACATTTAACGACCTATACATGTAAAATACGTATGTTAATGACCTATAATTTTAACGTAGTAAATTAACCACCTATAATTATAACTATATAATTTAACGACATATAATTTTAAACTAGGTATTTTAACGACCTATAAATTTAAAATACGTATTTAACGACCTATAATTTTAACATAGTAAATTAGTCAACTATAATTATAACCTATACAATTTAACGACCTATAATTTTAAACTAGGTATTTTAACGACTTATAAATTTAAAATACGTCTTCACAGAGAGAACCTAATAATTGAAAAAAATCGTGAACATAATAGTCCAACATTAATTTATTTTAATGGATATTATTAACCTCTAAAATAAAATATAATCTTTCCATAAATTAAAATCTATTAAAGGCTTACCAATATCCTATGAACAATCCTATGAAATCCTTCTTTAATAGCTTATTGTAGTCCTTCAATCACAGACGTTCATTGTTTAATCTAACGGCTATAAAGACTCCCTACTCTAAGGAGTGTTCATACCGGTTCCTGACCCTATATATATATATATATATATATATATATATATATATATATATATAATTAGGATAAGGGAGTCATGACTCTTCCAATTCTAACGTTTAGGAAAAGAAAAATAACTCCCTTAATTAACCTCTCACTAATTAGTCTCAATTTATTAGTCTCCATTAATTTGTAACATACACTAATAGAATTATTTCATAAATATATATCGTGAATATATTAATAATATACAATATATATATTAATATTCAACCATCATTCCCGTTGATCTAGTCCGTCAACTTAAAGTGTGTGACCTCATATGACCCGTTTATAATAGTCATGAGTTTAACTCGTTTAATCCTATTAATCGTAGTTGGCTTCTAGCAAAGCACTATGACTCCTAAAATAATCGGATTGAATTATCTTCGTTAATTGTCCTATTCCAAGTTTAGTCATTGAACATTAAATTAAAGGACACAATTCCTTCAATCTCCCACTTGTCCTTAAATAGGTGTGCAATATAAGATACCTTTGTCTCTTAATGTCTTATTTGACGATATGGTGACATTCATATCTAATGTCAAATGTATTTTTTGAATCCCGAGTTTGAACTGTCAATTAAACGTATGATTGCAAATAATCATCCGAGTATGGCCATGCATTTTTAATTCTCGCTCTTCAAGTGGCCGAGACACCAATCTTGTTCAATGTATCACAATATACATGAAGCAGGAGGACTTCTTCAATCTTGTACGACTATGGCTCCCACACAACTTTTGGCAATCCTAACTACTGCCTTTATAACTCCCTTTTACGGAAAGCGTTTAACAGTGTCAAAGAAATAGCAATCATCAAGTGAGACCACAGCATACTCATCTCTGAGGAATCTACTAATCATGATTTAACTTAAAACTCTACAATCTCTTTTGGAGAGTCTTAAGGTTGGTCAGTCTTACATGTATCATCTATACACATATGTAAATGACTAGACATCTCCATGTCCCTATAGCCCATGAAACCTGGCGCTATCAGTCAACTTACAATATAGTTACTAATAAAATCATCCATGCCTATTTGATGATTTCGAACTATAGACTTTTAATATACTTCAAAACTTCATTTCACTTAATGGGGTTTCATTCACTAGAACACTTAAAGTGATCCCATTTGTATATAATGCATTATTTGGACATATTATTCAATATCGATCAAAACAATATACAAATAAGGATAAAATATCATATATCGTAAAATCATCAAGTCAAACATAAAACTTAGTGTCCAACACTCATAAATACACAATGTAATATAAAAGCAAACTCAAACTCATTCTCCAATGTGCTTGAGACCCTTAGCCCTAGTGTGACTCTCATGCTTGGGCCTAGGCATAGGCTTGGTCAATGGGTCTGCAATGTTGTTATCAGTATGCACCTTACATATCCTAATGTCACCCTCAGTGATGATGCGTCGAATAAGGTGATACTTCCTCATAACGTGTCTGGATTTGGAGTTTGAACTCGGTTCTTTTGCTTGGGCTATGACACCATTGTTGTCACAATAGATGTCGATAGGCACCGAAATGCTAGGAACAACACCGAGTTCATCCAGGAACTTCCTTATCCACACAGCCTCTTTTGTTGCTTCGCTAGCAACAATGTACTCAGCCTCTGTTGTAGAATCAGCTAATGTATCCTGCTTGGAGCTCTTCCGGCTCACAACTCCTCCGTTAAGGATGAAGACTAACCCGATTGAGACTCAAATCCATCTCGGTCAGTCTGAAATCTTGCATCAATATAGCCTTGTACGATCAATTTTTCATCTCCCCCAGATACTAAGAAAACATCCTTGGTCCTTCTCAAGTACTTCAGGATATTCTTAGCTGCACTCCAATGTGCTTCTCCAAGACTTGATTGGTATCTGCTACACATGCTCAAAGCATACGCAACATCAGGACGTGTACATACCATGACATACATGATAGATCCTATAACGGAAGCATATGGGATCTGGTTCATCTTCTCAAGCTCAGCGGGTGTTTTAGGACACTGCTTCTTGCTGAGATATACACCATGTTGCATGGGTAAAAACCCCTTCTTGGAATCCTGCATCTTGAATCTATTAATAATCTTATCAATATAAGTTCCTTGACTCAATCCAAGAAGCTTCTTAGATCTATCTCTGTAGATCTTAATTCCAAGTACGTACTCGGCATTTCCTAAGTCTTTCATTGAGAAACATTTCTTCACCTTTACGGACTCTAGCATCGGAATGTCATTCCCAATAAGTAGTATGTCATCCACATACAAGACTAATAAGGTTACCTTACTCCCACTAAACTTCTTGTAAACACAAGGATCCTCTTCACATCTAATGAAATCAAACTCTTTGATCTTTTCATCAAATCAAAAGTTCCTACTCCTGGATGCTTGCTTAAGTCCATAAATGGACCTTTTAAGCTTGCATACCTTCCCGACATCATCTAGATCTTCAAAACCTTCAGGTTGTGTCATGTACACATCCTCTTCCAAAAAACCATTTAGAAAAGCAGTTTTGACATCCATTTTTCATATCTCATAGTCATAATATGCGGCAATAGCTAGGATTATCCTAATGGATTTAATCATGACAAATGGTGAAAATGTCTCGTCATAGTCTATACCATGAATCTGTCTAAAACCTTTGGCAACTAGTCTTGCCTTGTAAACAGACACATTTCCATCCTTGTCAGTTTTGAGTTTGAAAATCCACTTGCTTCCTATGGGATTTACCTCATATGGCAAATCTATCAAGTCCCATACTTGATTTTCAAACATCGAATCCATTTCGGACCTCATGGCCTCAAGCCATTTCTTGGAGTTTGGACCCGTCATTGCTTGCTTATATGTAGAAGGCTCACTATGTTCTAGCATAAGAACATCAAGGCTTACATTCAAGATGAAATCATCATAACGTCTTGGTTGTACCCTTGTCCTTTCTGATCTACGAGTAGGCTCAACTTGTTCAACAACTGAATCCGGAACATGATCCACAACTGTTTGTAGATCCTCTTGTTCCGTCTCTTGGATCGTCTGAGATCCTAGGCCTTCAAAAGTAATCGTCTCATCACCGACATTATCCATGTCATCTTGTTGTTGAGTTTGTTGCTCTTCATCATCTTGAACTGTTTCAAGATGAATATTTCTCCCACTTGACTTGTTGGAAAGGAACTCCCTTTTCAAAAAGACACTATCCCTTGCAACAAACACCTTTTGCTGAGTTGGATTGTAGAAGTAATATCCAAAACTTCCTTTTGGATATCCTATAAAAAAGCATTTATCTGATTTTGGGGCAAGCTTATCTGTTTGTAAACGCTTTACATAAGCTTCACATCCCCATATTTTCAGAAAAAGACAACTTTGGAACCTTTCCAGTCCATATCTCATATGGAGTTTTGTCAACAGTTCTTGACGGAATCCTGTTTAATGTAAGTACAGCGGTAGTGAGGGCATATCCCCAGAAGGATACCGGAAGATCAACAAAACTCATCATTGATCGGACCATGTCTAACAAGGTCCTGTTTCTCCTTTCAGACACACCATTAAGTTGTGGTGTTCCTGGGTAGACAATTGTGTTACTATCCCACAATTTTTCAAATGATGATCAAAATCGTGGCTCAAGTACTCACCACCACGATCAGATCGAAATGCTTTTATTTTCTTGTCACTTTGAGTCTCTACTTCATTCTGGAATTCTTTGAACTTTTCAAAGTATTCTGATTTATTTGACATTAAGTAAATATATCCATATCTACTCATGTCATCAGTAAATATAATGAAGTATCTGTAGCCACCTTCAGCTTCTGTGGTCATTGGCCCACATACGTCAGTATGTATTATGCCCAACAATTCAGTAGCTCTTTTATTGGTTCCTTTGAAAGGTGACCTTGTCATTTTGTCCATTAGACATGATTCACATGTATTAATGGATTCATAATCCATGTCTTTTAGAAGTCCATCTTTATGGAGCTGTTTCATGCGATTCTCACTAATATGGCCCAATCGACAATGTCATAGGTAAGCCTCACTCAAACTACTTGATTTTTGCCTTTTGTTATTTATATTATATACATTCGATTTGAGATCCAACACAAAAAGTGCATTACTCATTGATGCACTAGCATAGAAAATATTATTTCTGAAAATAGACATAAATCCATCTTTAATGCTGAAATCAAATCCCTCGGAATGTAATAATGCAACTGAAATAAGGTTCTTGGTAATGCATGGAACAAAATAGCAATTATTCAGTTCTAATATTAAACCAGAAGGTAAAGAAAGACTAAAGTCCCCCATGGTAAGTGCAGCAACACTTGCTCCATTTCCAACGCACAAGTCTATCTCCCCTTTCTTTACTTGCCTTTTATTTCTTAGTTCCTGCACATAAGAAATAATGCGAGCACCACAAGCGGTATCTAATACCCAAATGGGGTCATATTCTAATGTGAGAACATTTGTTGTCATTATATCAATAACATAAATACCTGAAGCACCTGAACTCACAATTCCATTCTTCTTGTCTTCTAAGTACTTGGGACAGTTCCTCTTCCAGTGTCCCTTGGCCTTGCAGTAAAAACAGTCATGATCAACAGCCACCTTTGGCTTCTCACCACCCTTGGGTTTGGCAACTTGCTTGCCTTTCCCTTGGTTATTGCTCTTACTTTTAGCCGCCTTCTTAAAACCCTTTCCTTTGTTGACATTCAAAACCTCTTTCTTCTTGTCATTAACAATATTACCCTCAGCATTTTTAAGCATGCTATGGAGCTCATTCATATAATGTTTTAGACCATTCATATGGTATTGCATTATGAATGGTGCAAAACCATCATGTAGGGATCTAAGAACAATATCAGTGGCCAACTTTTGGTCATATGGGGTCCCCAGATTTTCCATCCTCTTAAAAAGCCCAGTCAGGCTAATCACATGAGGACTCACTGAATTTTCCCCTCTCAAGCTTGCTATCAAGTATAGCTTTGTGAGTCTCATATCGCTCTATCCTTGCCTGATCCTGAAACAACATTTTCAATTCAATTATGATAGTATAAGCATCAAAATGCTCAAACCTCATTTGCAAATCAGGCTCCATTGCAGCAAGCATGAGGCAAGTTACATGTAATGCCTCAGACCTCACCCGAGTTTATGTTGCCTTCTCCTCATCTGATGAGGTGTCGGTCACAGAAGGGATAGGGGTATCTAGGACGTCCTCACGTCCCTCGGACCTGAGAATGATTCTCAGATTCCTTTCCCAATCAAGGAAGTTCGTTTCATTGAGCTTGTTTTTCTCAACATTTGAGCGCAGAGAGAATTTCAAATTATCGTTCGACATTATCTACAAAATATAATGACATACAAATCAGTTTATGTTTGAAATTTGCAAATACTTATATTTAAACAATTTAAAATAAGCAAAAGCGCATTTTATTCATTTGTTTTCGTCCATTTGAATAAAATATTCCAAGATCCCATCCCATACCAGACTCAACGTACTTTTGCACTGCCTTAAGTCATATGTGTTCACGGTAAGTAACAATTACTAATTATAACTCTTTATAATTCTCGGTTGATGATCCGCATCCAATGCATAAATCATCCCATGCCTCAAGATCCAAAACTTTGCCTTTTGGTCTCTCGTTGGGTACTACCATATCAAGGTTTATGAACCCTCGTATAGATTCACCCCGCACTTTGTCCAAGATTATGGAAGAACACCCTCACTTTTGTGAAGCCTATCCAACCAAAAATCCAGAACTTAATGGGTTATGATATGAAAAGGCATTGCCCCAATTTACCTTTGAAACTTAAGTCTTTTTATTTATAAGTGAAAAAATGTCATAAACAAAAGAAACAATATAAAAACTTAAAATATAACATTCAAAATGCAATAATTGTGATCCTAGCAAGACCCCTATGATGAAAAAATAAAGATCTAATCTTTATAATATTTTCATCTTGTATCCTTCATGGATCTCCCTCCTAGACCTTCTTATATTTTGTATTTTTTCTTGTATTATAATTTAGAATTACTCTAGTTTCAGAAATTAAATTACAACAATACAAACGATGCGCAGATCGTGTATAAGAAAACATAACGATACACAAATCACATATATGGGTCAAACTAGTCACCTTATGCAAATAATATATCATAATATAAAACAAGCATAAGAATTTATCTCAATTTAAAATTAAATCCTAATATGGTATTAATCAAATTAATCATAAAATAAAATAATTGGATTATATGAAAAAGATATAATATCAAATATTTAATATTAAGTGGGATTTTCTAACTTTTAGGAAACAATAAAAATATCATGATATTATCATTTTATTTTATTTTTTTAATTTAACATTAAATCAAATTTAATCCATTAAATCAAATTTATTTATATGGTCGGCTCACTTTCGCAACCCTCTGTATATTATTAAATCGAATTTAAAATTATATATGTCAATTGCATATCGCATATGCAATTGCGATGGGCTAACAAAATATACATACGGAAATTATCCATCATTTTGTTCAATTTTGTGTCCTTTTCATCACCGAATCGGATCGAATCCGACTGGAATTGGTGTATTCAATTTCCATATCAATTCATACAATTTTATGTCTCAATTCATCATAATCTCCATTACAATTTCACATTTTTATCCATATAAAATATAACCACCATTTAAAATAAGATCCGAATCAAAAATAACAATTAAATCATAGATCCTATCAATTTATGCAACCCAGCTCTGATACCATTGTAGGTTTATTAGATGCGTTAAGCGGAATTTCAGATCATATCTAAACATCTAATTGTAGGATCTTCATGCATAAATCATAGAATCATTGTTAATTAGAACTACCTGTTGATGCGTGACCAGAACTGATCGGGTAGGAACGAAAACGATGAGAGCCCCACGTGTTGCTCCTCTACTTGGTCCACACGAGCTCGGTCTAGATCTCTCTTGCCTTTGACTGCTAGGACGAAAGGACTAAGGGAGAGCAATCAAATTGCTTGGTTGAAATGGTGGTCAATACTTGCAATTTGCCAAAGTAAAAGCTATGATCCCATTCTTTTCCTTTGCAAGATCATAATATATATATATATATATATATATATATATATATATATATATATATATATATATATATATATATATATATATCTTATATAAGTATTAAAGGAGAGCCCTTCTTTGCCACGTGTCAGCACCAGATTTAACGCAGCTTAAAAAAATATTTTAAAAAGTTAATTATTTTAAGTTGTTAATATAAATTATTGTCGAAAGTCCAACAAAATCTTTTTAAAAAGTTATATATCTAGATTATTAAAAAAATCAAATTTTTGGAATAATAAAATCAGTAATCTAAAATATAATTTAAATATATTTATTGAATATCAGAGATTTAAATTTTTTTTATAATATATACTACGCTAACTATGGATTCAAATTTATCAAAAAAATATTAAATTTTCCATAACAAAAGCACTTAATCCCCATTTTTAAAAATCTTAAATTCACTTCAAAATCACAAATCCTCCGTAACAAATTATTATATATTTTGAATGTCATTTTAAAAAATCTTCAATTAATCTATAGCTATGTTGATTTATCAAATCTAAAGTTAACAATTTATTTAAATATTCAATATCATCTACTATTATATTTTACAGACTGAAATTTAAAAATAAATTTGAAAAAGAGTTGTAATTTGTATATGTAATTTTAAATCAGAAGCCCGCACAAGGTGCGGGTATTACACTAGTACATAATTAGGATAAGGGAGTCATGACTCTTCCAATTGTAACGTTTAGGAAAAGAAAAATAACTCCCTTAATTAACCTCTCACTAATTAGTCTCTACTAAATAGTTAGCAATTTGTAACGTGGTCATACCACACTAATTAGTCTCAATTTGTAACATGGTCATACCACACTAATTAGTCTCAATTTATTAGTCTCCATTAATTTGTAACATACACTAATAGAATTATTTCATAAATATATATATCATGAATATATTAATAATATACAATATATATATATTAATATTCAACCATCATTCCCGTTGATCTAGTCCGTCAACTTAAAGTGTGTGACCTCATAGGACTCCTTTATAATAGTCATGAGTTTAACTCGTTTAATCCCATTAATCGTAATTGGCTTCTAGCAAAGCACTACGACTCCTAAAATAATCGGATTGAATTATCTTCGTTAATTGTCTTATTCCAAGTTTAGTCATTGCACATTAAATTAATGGACGCAATTCCTTCACCGACTTATATAAACAAACAGAGCTCTCGAAATCTCGGCTCTTACGTCAATCATACAAAGATAATTTCACAAACAAACAAACAAAGCACATAGTATACTATGAAATTGTAAGAAAAGATCTCCAAATCTAGGCAGTGAACAATTGCTTGTGTTTATTGAACTGAAGTTGCTTCAGGTTGTGCACAAAATCATCCACTTTAATCTCCTGCCTTGCCAACTTCCCATACAGCACTTCAGATTCATCTTCCTTCTTCGTTTTACTGCCTTGTGACCGTTGATTGAGTGATGTAGTAGGTAGAACTCGGTTAAGGGTGTTGAGTTTTCGCCTCCCTAACTCGTTTTGTCTCGCCCGAGCCGCGTCAACTTGAGCCTTCAGAAACTCACACTATTGAAATGGACAAAGTTGAATGCTCAAATTTAGTACATTAATATAGTTGATTTGAGGTTAAAAAAAAAAAAACCTGATCTTTACCTCATTTACGAGTTCAGTTAACCTCAGTGCCTTGCCCAAATTGTTATCTGTTAATTACCCAGCAGGCAAATGCATCAAAAACATAGATTAAGACTAGATTATAAGCTTGTAATCATAATTCATAATGCTTACCAGCAAGCTGGTTGAGTTTCTTCCAATCTTTAACATTAATATTCTGAGGTTGACAAACTTCACTCTCAGAAACCAACTGGAACCTCCTCTGCGTCTTGCTCTCGACGCCAATGATGAAGTTTTCAGGGTCCAAGCGTCCCTTGACGATGAGGGTAATCCCGTAATTACCATTTTCATCTTGTATCCTCTCAACCTCTACACTTTTAACTCCTGTATACAATTACAAGTTCTGAAGTTCAGAGGAAATATAACAACAGATGAAGAAAAGTCGAGCAAGATTTTCACCTGGGAGCCTTTGGGCGCATTTGTAGATTCTGCTAGCACATCCTTTGCAGCTGCAGTGTCCTTCGACTAATCGAAAGATAGACGCCATTGTTATTCTTACGAAAGCTTCAAAATTGAGTGTATAAGCATAAGAAGCATAGAGGTACAAGCATTATTAAGCATATTTATAATGTTCTGGCTTTTTTTTTTTTTTTTTTTTGATAATATGAGGTAAGCAGTCAGGGGAGAATCATCTTCTCGAGACTATCCTCCCTAGCTCCCTAGAGCATCCTTCAGGATGAGCTCCTCAACCCTAGGCATTGACGAGCTGACCGTCGCTTGATCCATATAACCCAGATCAGCAAGCGAATCAGCAACACCGCTGACCTCTCTGAAGACATGCCTAATTTTAACCTGACAGAGACCAACTAAAATATTAGTAATGTCAGACAAAAGAAGATCGAGTTCCCAGGGGGTTTCTAGGTTTGCTTAATCGAATTAATAATCGAGAGATTATCACCCTCAATCACAATGTTTTTAATCCCCAAATCATATGCCTTAACAAGTCCCTCCCTAAGCGCACAAGCTTCAGCTTGCAGGACAGATATGTTGCCACATTGTCCAAAGCCTAGGGAGACTGTCAAAGCATCCTGATCACGAAGGATATAGCCATAAGCTGAGTTTCCTGACATTTTCTTAGATCCGTCAAAATTAAATTTAACGAAATCTTTTTCAGGTCTATTACAACATATATTATTCGTTTTCCTTCTTTGCTTATTTATCTTTTCTTTATGAATTTTTGATTTTTTGTTGAATTGTTGCCGGTCTTTAATTTGATTCCATACATTCTGTTCAATATTATGAGGTTCTTTATTACTGAAATTTTTTTGATTCCTACTGGTCCAAATGTTCCACCAGGTCATTGTTAGGAAATTAAAATCAGTACTCGACAGGTTCAAACTTAACCAGTTAATCCTCTCGAGTAACTTCATTCTACTTCTACCAGCAGTGTATACCGCACACTTAATCCTATGATTAGACATAGAATCCAACAGGAGCTGGCACTTAAAGTACAAATGGTCAGCTGATTCAACAGGATGATTACAGAAGCAGCACACCATAGGGACAAGAACTTTTTGCTTTTTCAAGTTTTCCTTAGTAGGAAGACCATTGATAGATAATTTCCAAAGGAAGTTCTTAACTTCGGGAAGGAGATCTAAACCCCAAATCCAGTCATTTTCGTTAGTCGGGAGGTTACTTCTTTCATAGATAAAATTAAAGGCAGATTTCGTTGTAAAATTACCACATTCAGGCGGGGCCCAATAAAGACGATCCCGTATAAAGGTTTTCGTGAGTTGGTACGATTTGATCGCTTTGATGATTTCAGATGGTAACGAGTTTCCTAATTTATTATCAATTTTGCTCACATCCCATTTATTCTCGTGAATGAAATGATTGACGACAATGTCATTAGGGATAACGTTCGGGTTAGAGCATAATTTGCTGAGAGGCTTGCTGTCAATCCAACAGTCATTCCAGAACTTCACCGTCCCTCCATCTCCTATATTTCATCTAAATCCAAGGTAGAAATCAGCTCTTAGATTCATAAGCTTCTTCCACTGCCAAGAAGTATTTTGTTTGGCCTCATAGTTCCATAAAATTTTGCCTTTCAAATATTTTTCCTCAACGATTTTAACCCAAATATTATTAGGTTCGTTTAGGATTTTCCATAGCAATTTCATTTGGAGTGCTTTGTTCATGTCCTCAGTTTTCCTAATTCCAACACCACCAAATTTCCGAGGCCTGCAAATTCTATCTCAGCTAATGAGAGGATGGAAATTTGAGCCTTTATCCAGAAAAAATTCTTGTTGATCTGGTCTAACTCTTTATGGATGTTGGCCGGAAGCATAAAGCTTTGCATTATAAAGTTGGGTTTGGCGTTTAGGTTAGCCTTGATAAGAGTAGTTCTACCTTCTTGAGATAAGGACGAGGCCTTCCATTTAGAGAGTTGAAGTTAAGATTTCGTGATTACATCCTCAAAGACCTTTTTATTCACTTTCCCATTAATGATAGGACATCCAAGGTACAGTTCTAGGCTGCTAGAACTTGGAATACCTAAACACAGCTGGATTTGACGTTTGATAGAGTTTTCGACATTATTCGATGTTTGGAAAGCGGATTTTTGTAGATTAATTTTTAAGAAAGGGATACAAGACCCACCTCTCGAGATAGGAAACCCTATGCTCTTCTTATTTTGGTCACTTTCTTTCTGAATATTTCGCATTAGAACTTCTGCTCCCAGATTAAAGATCAGAGGGGAAATGGGGTCCCCTTGACGAAGCCCTCTTCCAGGGGTTATTAATTCAGATGGTTTATCATTAATTAGGATGGAGTAAGACACTATCGATATGCATTCCATGATCCACTTGCAGAATTTAGGGTCAAATCCAAATTTGTTGAGAACTGCTTTAATAAAAGACCATTCCATTCTATCATACGTCTTTCCATATCTAATTTAATTGCCATATATCCTTCTTTCCCTTTTTTTTGTTCTGAAACTGTGGAAAATTTCATGCGCAATCAGAATATTATCTTGGATGACTCTTTTTTGAACGAAGGCACTCTAAAGAGGGTGGATTAATTTTGGGAGGACATTCTTGATTCTATTAGCTAAAATTTTAGCAATTATTCTATACGTTGTGGAGCACAGACTAATCGGCCTGAAGTCTTTTGTCGAAACTGGGTTATCATTCTTTGGGATGAGGGTTATAAAGGTGTGGTTTACTTGTTTCAATAATTTTCCCGAATGATAAAAGCTTTTCACCGCTCTACATACGGCAGGGCCAACAATATTCCAGTGTTTCTGAAAAAAACCGGCCGGCATACCATCTGGCCCGGGGGATTTCTCGCTTCCGATATCAAACACCGCTTTCTTGATATCACTATTCGAGAAGGGTTTAGTTAGGGCAATATTATCTTCATTATTTATTTCTTTGGATATAACTTGGAGATAACGATCATAGAGGTTCATATCACTCATAGAAGCAGTGAATCTGTTTTTAAAATCAACGTGGAACTCCCGGGAAATATCCACATCCGTTTCTATCCATTGTCCATCCTTGTTCTTAATTTTATTAATTATTTTCCTATTCCTCCTTCCTGTTGCTTTTCTATGGAAGTACTTCGTGTTCTTATCGCCTTTTTCAAATGAATTTGCTTTAGCTCTTTGTTTCCAATATTTTTGCTGAAAATCTATCACACATTCTCTCTTCTTACTAAGTCTAACTAGTTTCTCATTGGTTTCTAGACATAAATTTCTATAGTTATGATTTTGCAATTTCTTAATGTCACTATCAACCTTCTTGACTTGTTTATTAATGTTTCCGAATTTTTCCTTACTCCATTGTTTAATCTTGATCTTAGCAAGATGAATTTTCTTAACTAGTTTAAACATATTAGTACCCGGAAAGTGAGCCCGTCATGCTTGTTTGATAATATTTTCACAATCTTTTCTATCATTCCACATCAGCTCATATTTGAAAGGTTTATTTCTGAATTTTTGTTTGGTAATGTTCAGATGAATTGAGATCATACAGTGGTCGGAAGAAGCAAACGCATGATTCCAAACGTTGATTTGATTATAATTATTAATAATATCAAAGTGTGCCAGAACTCGGTCTAACTTTTCAAAGGTATTGTTTTCGCCTTCTTTCTTACGTCTCCATGTGAATTCGTTCCCTCTAGAGTCAAGATTCACAAGATTACAGCTCTGACTAAAATTATTAATTCTAAAGAATCTATTATTATTAGGGTAAACACCGCCAAGTTTATCATCAGGGCAACTGATTTCATTAAAATCGCCCATGATAATGGACGGGAGGTTGAGATTAAGAACCAAGTTGGTCAGATAAGACTAGAAGACGTCTTTAAATTTTTCCTGAGGTGGAGCATAGATAAAAATAATATAACAGGAGAAATTGATCTCAAAGTTATGATGTTTAAGGACAAGGTAACGCTCGCCAGATTGCACAATCTCAATTTTTTCGTTAACAAGTTTGTAATTTTTCCAAAGCAAGCAAAGGCCTCCCGAACGCCCAGACGAAGGGATAAAAACGCAGGAATCAAAACCGGCATAGCGCCACACATTATCATTCGGTTCTATTTCAGTTTTGAATTCTACTAGCATTATCATGTCGATATGTTCATTATGAGTAGTGATTTTAAGGTCCGTCCAAAAAATTTTCCTCTTCATTCCCCGACAATTCCAATAGGCTATCTTCATAGGGGAGCGGTTATAAAGGACTTTCGTTCATAGCCACACGGCTTAGGTTGATATTTCGGGACTGAATATATTGGTTGGGGAGTTATACATATGAATTCATCACCATGAAATAGAAGAAAATCTAATTCAATGTGAAGGTAGGACTTCGCCAAAACAACCGAGTTAAATGAATAACTCTTCGCACAGATTTTATTAACGATACCGTTGACATTCTTACCCAACGTAAGCCATTCAAACTTTTCCTATCTAGTTTAAATGAAGATTGTAAACAGAACCACACATCGCAAAGGCTCAGATTATGTATAAATTCAATATAAGTTGTATTGTGTAGAAAGTAGGCAAATTCAAAATTCCACATCTTTAAATCAGAATACTTTATAAAGACCCTAGAATTTAAAGATTCATTAATAGAGATGATCCAAGAGCGGAAGTTAAATGTAAATTCATAAAAGCTCACAATAGAATGATATATCGAGACTCCGATGGACAAATGCACACATGAAGAGCATTCATCAGAAGTTCCTTGAACGATACCTAGCGAAACCAAAGTCAAGGTACCATTGCAATGTATGTAATCCAAGGGAATAGACACAATGAGATAGTAAAAGGAGCATACATGATCAGAATTGTACAAACACGCTGAATCCCAGTTGAAATTACAGAAACAGAGTTCAACATAGCCGGTAGTATCACACAAACACAGAGTTAAATTACAGAAACAGAGTTCAACATAGCAGAAAGAGTCATACAAACACAGAGAAGTGCATGCCGAGTGTAAAGGGAATTTACATAAGTTTATTTCAGAAGTTGGAAGGACAATTTCCAAGCTAGCAGTAAAACTCATACAAACATAATTATAAAAACAATAGAGTCCCAAGAGGGGTAGAAGGTTGATGATTTTCCAATTAAAGATAAGGTTGAAATAATAAATACTCCAGAGCCAAATACAACAAATTAATAAGTTCTTTGTCAAGGTTGCATGCTTCAAGTTGTCAAAATTCAAAGCTAAACTGAGCAAACCCACAAACCGCGAGTCAACAACAATCTCTGCTATGATTCTAGTCTTCTTTGGAAATACTATAGTGCTTACTCTCAAACCAGAGAGAGTTTGGCAACCCAAACGAGTCCGGATTTTATTCGTAACACTTAAGCAGGGGCTTAAGGCTTGTTCAGAGACGAAATTTTCCAGGAAATGTTGAATCAGCGAGAAGCTATAAGACAACTCAAACCATTCCTTGATTCCACAAGACATACCTTCAGAATTGAAAAATGATAGAAGAAACATAATATTTATCCATGAGTTCAAGCCGAAAAAAGCAATCACAAACTCATAAATGGTAAAAGACAAACAAAATCGAACTTGATAATTCAACCATAAGGGACTAAATTCATCTTTTTCAAGAGTCTTGTACAGACTAGCTTTCAACAATTTGTTTAGAATGAGTTCCAGAGATTTGGTCAGATTGGGTTCAAACATGAATGACTCAGAATCATTCAATCGATGTTCAGTACAATAATCGTTCAAGGCACAGAGGGGTTGCAAGAAAGATCGACAACACATCCAATCTTTAAGGTTCATCCAAAGGTTGAAAAAATCAAAAAATAAACAAATACGACCAAATACCTTCTTTTTTTTGATTTAGTTGGACTTTTTCATACTTGTTATAAGCTTGACGTGCAAGGTTGTATATAAATGTATAGTGTTATGTGGTCGGATGCTTTACATACAGGTACAAATGGTTAGAATTTACATACAAATTCCACATAAATTCTTGGAATATACGTAGAAAGTATAGAAGAATTTGAGAAATTTGAAATTAAACCGAAAAATTATATAGATGATTAAAAATTTATTGAAACTTGGTGTATAAAAATTATATGATTTATGAGGTGCAATGATTCTTGATAAACTTTTATTGTTGTTGTCTTTGTTTTTTTGATGTGGGTGTATACCACGAATTTTACTCGTTTTTTAAAAAATTTGATGATAAAATATGCGTTATTTTAATAAATAAAAAATGTTGTATAAAAGTTATAAGTACGTAATGAAGTTGCCTAAATAATTGTTTGTATACTTTCACTATTTAAGGTTTTTAAAATAAATAAAAATTCATTAAATGATTAAAATCTGTAAATTCAAAAAAGTGTTGATACAATGAAAATATGTTTTTGAGAAAATATTCGCAAAGCGGCCTTCAGTTTGTCGGTGCAGGAAACTGGAGCCAGTTCATGAGATCCATTCAATCCTTACATCCAATCTTGAGTCGTCTAAAATCTGTAATTTGAAGAAATAAAAAGTGCCATGAAATGGGGAGATCGAGCCATAAGAGTACATCAACGAAGCAGGTGATAGTTGTTTCACTCGCTTGCCTTCTGGGTGTTGCCTTGGTCGCCGATTTGCTCTGGGCTTCTTCTTCTTTTTCATCCTCTTCGTTTTCGTACCAGTATATTGCTTCCAATTTTCCTTCACGATCTTCCCCGTCTATTATCGTCGCCAACACCTCTTCCAGTACGGTGCGTTTCACTTGATTCGATCTGTTCTTTTTTTTAATTCGTATATATGTGAGAGATTTTGATTGATTTCTAATTTGGGAATTGGGACTGCTGTTGGATCTTGTGTTTGTATTAATTGATAGGCTTTTCACTGAGTTAGGACAGTGAATTGTGTTTTTTTAACGAAACAAGCTCGATTTTTACTGGTCGGGGCTTGTCCCTTGTGGAACATTGGTTTTCACGGGTCGAGACTCAAGATACGTATTGGGGGATTGAATTAGGGAATTGAATGATGTTTTTGTTGGAAAAAAGCTCTTAATTTTACCCCCCATTAGTGAACATTAGTTTGATTGGTAGAGAGATGCATTTAACCTAGTAGCTGAATAGTGCTGGCTTTTCACTGAATTAGGGCAGTGGCTGATGTTTTTCGAAAAAAAGCTAGAGGTGTAATAGCTGAATAGTGCTGCAAGTAGTTTCAGTAAAGGCTAGAGGTGATGAGATGATTGGTTGAATGAATTGTTTCAGTTTGTGTTTCTGTGATAAATTTGGGAATTGGTTTTGCTGCCTGTTATATTGAGAATTGGAGCTTTTTGTTGAATTAGGACAGTGGATGATGTTTTTGGAAGGAAAAAAAAGTTGGATTTTTACTTCCTGGGGGAACATTACCTTTTATTTGTAAAGAGATGTGTATTGCTCAGAACAGCTGATTTGTTCTACAAGTAATGAGATGCTTGGTCTTCGTGTTTGGTTGTTTGATCTAGTCTGGAGGATTGACAGTTGAGTTTTATATGTAGTTGGAAGTAAAATCTGAGAAAAAGAAAGATGGATCTGGGAGAGTTTTGTCAGCAACCTTTGCAGATTTGCCAGCACCAGAATTACAATGGCAGAAGATGGCTACTGCACCTGTGCCGCGTCTAGATGGAGCTGCTATACAAATTAAGAATCTTCTGTTCGTCTTTGCTGGGTATGGTACCATAGATTCTGTGAGTGTCTTTACTGGCCTCTTCTTGTTGATTTAATTTTTACTTAACTTACTGGACTAAGACTTTTTTTCCTGATTATTTGTGACTTGACTTGCCCATTCAATATAACTAAGGTAATGATTGTGCTTCATCTGTCTTGTATTTCAGGTACATTCTCATGTTGATATCTACAATTTTACGGACAATACCTGGGGAGGAAGGTTTCCTATGCCAAAGGAAATGGCACATTCACATCTAGGAATGGTAACTGATGGTAGATATATCTATGTAGTCACAGGACAATATGGCCCACAATGTAGAGGACCTACCGCACGTAATTTTGTGCTGGATACTGAGACAAAGCAATGGAGTGACATGCCCCCTTTGCCTGTTCCTAGGTACCTCCATAATAAATTGTGGATCTTCTTATTATACCCATTGATGCTAATTGTGCAGGCAACCGTAAAAGTGAACAGTTTGTGAGTTCATGGTGTCTCTGATTATACCCTTCCATCTAAGGTAGAAAATGTGTATTACTAGTATGATCCCCATGCAAATGAGAGTATTTTACATTTTTACAGCCTTGAGCCTACAAATACATGATCATCTTCTTCTTTACCATAGCATTAGCCTTATTAGTATGTTTCCTCTCTAGAGGAAAATTAATGTTTGTTTCAAGGATTCTCTTTACTTTTCTTCTCCAATATTTTAATCATTGATTTAATGTTTGACATTTTTCTTCATTAGTATTTTTTATTGGAAGACAACTAATAATATTATTTTATATTTGAATAAGCCAATGTGATGATTTGTATTGTTATTCCCAGGTATGCCCCACCCACTCAACTTTGGAGGGGTAGACTCCATGTAATGGGGGGAAGTGGAGTAAATCGCTTTACACCGGAGGTTGAGCACTGGAGTCTTGCAGTTAAGGATGGAAAACCTTTGGAAAAGGAGTGGCGGCCTGAGATACCTATCCCTCGTGGGGGACCTCACAGGTATTTCAGTTAACCAATTATGAACTGATGTCAACGAGGAAACAAAACGTTATATCTGATACATTCAGAAAAGTCTTTGACGCAATTATTTTGAGAAAACACAACAAGACTTGTTTAAATGGCTAAAAATCAGTGTCAGAGCATGAGAATGTTAAATTAACGTTCACTCCTTTTTCACGTTGTCTTTTTAATGACATTTCAGTGCATTCTACATGTATTGTTCATCTAATGAATAAACACGTTGTTAGACGAGGAGAAATATGTGTATAGGAAGTTTTATCTTAATAGTGTGATTTTTTGAAGTTAGAGAAATAAAAATAATGGGCAGGATAATCATAAAAGACTGATGACTCATTCTTGTCGATGTATGAACTTTTTGCCAGAGCATGTGTTGTAGTTGATGATAAACTAATGGTTCTTGGTGGTCAAGAGGGTGATTTTATGGCCAAACCTGGATCTCCTATCTTTAAGTGCTCCCGCAGGAATGAGGTATGATGCCTTGTGTTCACTGTTTTATATCACTAATAGCTGAATCATCTTACTGATAGAACTTGAATAGGGTTATACAGTTATAATTCCAATAGCTGAAAATATACCAAGTTACTCCATTTTCTTCTTTGATCAAAAGAGATGCTTTTATAAAAGTAACAAGCTAGTTCATGTTGCTCTTAATTAAAGCAGAAGATCTGACTGTACTATAACCCGAGCCTCGGAAAATGTCACCAGTAAATGCAGTATTTTATTTGATAAAAAGTATGTATTTATTTACTCACTTTGTGTAAAGCAAAGTATGCACTGCACTTTCTCTAAAGCATAGTAGTTATTAATGAAACCCCTGTCTCTGAGGGTCAAGAACAGTATCAATAAAGCCTGTTATTAAGACCTCCTTGCTTTCTGGTAAAAGGTATGGTTCTTGCAGCTAAATGAGTTGCACTCTGACTGTCAAGAACACTTTGCGGTACTTGTAAGCTGGAAATTTACATTTGAATTCGGCTAAACTTAGTGGTTATGTTTGTTGCTAGGAGTATAGGACTAGTCTCATGCTCGTCAAAAAAGAAAACTGTGTCTTAACCATCTGATAGAGCAAAAATGGGGATTCACACAAAAAACACTTTCGTTTCAGATAACACACAATACTTAGGGAAAACCAAAGGAAATCAACTGAGATCCTTTGCCTAATCCGTTTCACTAGCCTTTACACAATATTTCTGGATACCTAAAACATTGGGTATATCCCTTATCTATACTAGATAAACTCTTGTTATGATGGCTATCATGTAAGCTTAGGTGTATTCATCATCATAAGATAAATCCCTTCAAAATACCTTAACTGTCTACATGGTCCCTTCTTCTAGAATGAAAAGGCTTAATTCTTATTCTTCTTTTTTTTGGAACATTTTGTATCCTAATACCATCACTGCAATTAGATCGTCACGAATTCTTCATTATATTTTGTACTTATATGGTTATATGGCAAGTAGAATTAAACTTGCCTATCTGCTTCTACAATTGGTGTTTGTTTCTGGTTAGATAGCCACAACCAATACTGGTTCATGGTCTAAATTTCCACAATTTTTGTTCTAGGTGGTATTCAGTGATGTGTACATGTTGGATGATGAGAAAAAGTGGAAAAACTTGCCTCCTATGCCAAAGCCTAATTCTCACATAGAGTTTGCTTGGACTATAGTGAACCGTTCCATAGTTATAGCTGGAGGCACAACTGACAAGCATCCCGTTACCAAAAAAATGGTTCTTAATGGAGAACTTACACGGTTTGATCTCGATAAAGAGGTATATCTATAGCCCCTATTGACTTGTAGATATATAATATGCACATGACAGTAAGCCCTAATTACTGAATCACATAGAATAAAATGGATCTTATGTGTCGCAGGAATGGTCGGTGATAGGAAAGCTTCCTTACCGCGTGAAAACTACTCTAGTAGGATTTTGGGATGGGTATTTTTACTTCACATCCGGGCAGCGAGACAAAGGTCCTGATGACCCTGCTCCAAAGAAGGTGATTGGGGAAATGTGGAGAACTAGATTGAACTTTTGACAGAAGGTTGCTTTTAGATTGGGTCCAAAATTTTCCTATTCAAATCTGAATGTAGTGCTTACATCTGTTTCTCTGGTTCACCTCATATTCATTGTTATTGTTCTTGGTTGATGTAGAGGTAAAGAAAAATCCACGTTGAACACATAGGCATGGCTATTAGAGAAATGTAAGGGATTCAATTTGTATGTAATCTGGATAACAGATTATTGTACGTGTAGATACAGTTCTTGATCACATTGATTTCTTGGTCCTTCATTGTAACTTGCCAACAGGAATGTCATTTTTAGTATAAACAGTGGAGCAGTGAGCTGTAGAGAGAAGTTGTCTATAAGAGTTGTTAACCCAAAGTTTAGGGCAAACTCATAATCATTCTCTTATTCTACAAAGCTAGGCACCGCTGGTCAATTGTGCAGCACTAGATTAAAAAGGAAAACTCAAAACTTAAGAACCAGTGACTTATAAGCTCTGAGCAATGGTTAAGAAGATCAAAAAAGTGTCCAATTCTAATGAGATCAGTAAAAAGTGTCATTTGTGCACACTGCATAACCTCCCTTTGCCAATCATCTTTCTCATTGCTGCTGTGGCTTGCTCTAGTGTCTCAATTGCATGTCCTTCCTCGAACGATATCCTCTGTATGTTGAACTGCAATTACATACAAAAAGAAGAACGTTTGTTAGAAATAAATGCACAACAGATTTAGGGGAATTGTTGACTTTTAATGAAACAATAAGCACACAAAAGAATAGAGCTTGCAAGAAAAGAGATGTTGTAGTTTTGTTAGTACCTGTGCACCCTGACGAATTCGAACATCGGTTCCTTTGCTATCTATTGATATCAGGGCAGCGTCATCCACCTCATTTTCAGTAGACAACAGCTCTTTCAAGGGTTTTGAGAAGAGAGCATTGAGTGCCTGTTTGTAATGCCGTATGAACAACAATAAGCACATGCAAGATACTAAATGAATTTGTCCTCCTCTTTAGTTTTGGTTGTGAAGTTGTTCAACTGTACTTAATTACTAACATACAAAGAGGAAAAAGAAAAAAAAAAAAAAAAAACTTATCCAGTTCACCTTTAAACATTGCTCGCCTCCTTCAAGTGCAATCTTATCTGGTTGAACTTCCTCGAATTCCTTGACATCAACCCAAGCAACAGTTCCAAAGCCGCCAATGAAATATATATCCCTAATGTCAAAGTTTGAGAGATGAATACACCAAGGATAGAAGCATTCCGAGCTTATTTTTGGAAGAACTTAACCAGTTTACCATTACATAGAAAGCTTTGGTCAAGTATTAGATGAAACCAACAGCAGTAGGAAACTGATTAGAGATGCTTATTCTTCAGCATTAACACAGAATATTTAGTATTAAAGGCAATGTGCGCTAGCATACAGTTTACTAAGTCATCAGACAGAATCGTAAGTACCTTATATTTTGCATCCTAAAATAGTAGAAATTTCCCCATTGTTGTGAAGGCCCTTGCTGGTGCTTCGCTATATACTGCTTATGTGCCCATTCCTGATAATAAATAGATAATAAAACAACAAAACTTTTTAAAGATGACCGTCATACTAACTGTAGAGTGCTTGCTTTAATCGGTCAAGCAGGGTGAAAAGGGGTCAAATAAGAATGAGCCAACTTTATTGTTAAGCAAAGCTATGTAAGCAGCAAATTGATAATAATGAAGTTCAGCCTCTTGAAGATTCTGCTGACGTTCACATTGGCATTAAATAAGCTAAAACCACGATAAATTACAAGCCCATGGACAAGCTTGGATAAAAGATAAGTGATTCTATCATGGCAACACGAACTCCATTAAAATGAAGCAGTGCAGTTACCTGTTGACTCTCAGGAAGGGGATAGACATCACCAAAAATCGTTACTCTTGCATTTGATAAACTACTCCAGCCAGGTACCTACAGAGCTTAACTTTCATTAAGGAAAAATACTGATGTGAAGCAGAAAGTAGTACTGATAATAAAAGACTAACCTGTACAACAAGTGTACAGCGTGGATCAGCTAGTAAATTTCTCGTGTGGATTGCTAATGGTGAAAACGAAAAAATAGGATCTGCATTGAATAAGAACCCATATACATGAGTAAAAAAAATAATGGTGGAACTGAATATTGACTGTAAATACACTGAATCAACTGGTAAGTTCTCTATTGAGCCGAAAATGTTTACAATTTGAACAATACATTGATCGGTACAGAAATTCAGTCACTTACGTCCCATTGAATCAGGAGAAAAATCCACTAGTGAACCAAATGGATAGCCCTCTCGTCGATGATGCATACAAGACATTGAAGTGCACAAATGAGCAAATCTGGCCTTGATCACAATCACAAAATTCAAGGCTGATTAGCTGTAGAACTTAGTTAATGTGGCTCAAAAAAAAATCAGAGGTGTACCTGTTCCAAAAGATTCCGGACAGCTAGTGCTGGTCGGGGCAAACCATGTGCAGAGGTAGCACTTTGCACTCCTCCGGATATGGGTGTTCGGAACAGTCCAGTCCTGCCTCCACTCCCACCGATAGTTAGAGGGTTATTAATCTTCAATGCATCAGCTGAACCCTTTTTAAACAATTTTACATTGATCCAAGTTAGGATTCAGACTAAAATAAAATGCACAGTAGATGGGCATAAACAAACAGCCTTTAGTATTTCAGATAACCCCAACTTTTACTGATTTTGTTCCGAGATAAAGAAAGGATGTGAATACTGAAATAACCATAACATAAAAAGGGAAATACCAAGCAAGGATAACTACATCTCAATAGATAAACATGTTTCCAATTTCACTCATCAATAAGCAAACAATGAGGCACAACACTAATTCATAATGTACAAAAGTAAAATAAACCCAACAAACATGAATGTGCACCAAATAAAACATTGAGAATATGTACATTCCACCCAGTAAAACACGCTTCTTTGATGCAAATAAAATCCTTTCATGATTATCAACTGTTAAAACCTAACATCAAACAGGGAAACTGAACTACTGAAGGGGAATAAATCGTTTGGAAATTTATATACCGTTACATATAACAAAGGAGAAAAACAACAAAAAAGAAAAGGCATAATTCAACTGTACTTTAAATTACCTCAACAGCAGTGAGATTCTCCTCAAAAACCAAGCCACCATCATTACTTTCAGAAGGGGCTTTTTCGGCGCCATCTCCATATAACTCCTTGCTCTTAGGAGAAAGGGCGAGAACTCTAGAACCAGAAGTTGCAAGGCGCAAATTAGCAGAACCCAGAAAAACTTCGTTTGATTTTGGGAACAGGGCTTGATTAGTCGGCAAGTTGGTCGATGAACGAGAAGATTGGTGAAGACCCAGATGAGTTTCTGGGACTTTCGAGATGAATGTGGAACTTGAGAGGGCTTCCATGGATGAACACAGAAAGGAAAAAAGACGATTTACAATCAAAGAGAAAAAGAGAGGCAGAAGCACGCACAGAAGAGAGAATGTAGGGCAAAGTAAAGGAATAAAGCTTTTTTTTCCCTTCCTTTGCTAGATAAGTATATATAATGCGATACTCGGAAATTTATGCTGTCGAGAAACGACTGCAAGTGAATAAAGCAGAGTGCTTTGCACACAATGGCATGATACACGCACCCGGACGGAAGATCCATATTTGGGTCCATGTTTCCTTTTATTCTCGGATTTTATCACAAAATTTATTTTTCCTTGAAACTTTAGTGAACAAGCTTATATATAATTTAAAATATAAAACCCTGCCCCACGAAAAAGAACGCGCCAGCTGTTCCTCACCACAGACCCCTCTTTTCCTAAAAGTTGAGAGAGAACCTTGAAATCAATAGATCCCGAGTCGGTTTCATCGTCTCATTTCCAACCTTTGTGATGAACTATTGTCTGTCGATCGTCTGTACTTGGCTTGATGGGATCTCGAATCTTTGGTGAATCTTCTTTCTTTGGTGGATCTTCTTTCTTTGGTGGATTAGATGTGCTAGGGCTTGAGTTCGGTTTGTTATTGCCTATACATGGTTTTCATCTAGTCGGCGTCAGCAACCCTTTATCCTTGAAGATGAAGGGAGGTTTGGGTTTTCGAACAGTTACCCTATCTATGATAGGGTTTCGGCGGCAAGTGATTGCCCTAGTGCTACCATATCTGTCTTGTCGCGGATTTTTGCCCTGGTAAGAAGTTATATCATCTAACGAACTATATTCCTTTGGATCTTGAATATGAACTCCTCCTACGGGAGTTTTCACCTACTCTCGGCAAGTTATGTGTATTATCCTCTAATTAAAAATATGATTGATATATACTCATATTTAAATTATAGAAGAGTTTACTGTTTAATTGGGACCTTGGTATATTGTCCAAATTATGATCTCTTATGCTCTTCTCCCGTCTATAAATTGAGCTGTTATATCTTCTTGATAACTAATCTTTGGTTCTTGTTTGGGTACTTGTTTCGAACACTGAGAATGGCGTCTTCGTCTCGGGCTTTTAAGGAAGTCGTTTGCTCCATTCCTATGATGGAGGGAGTGGAGAATGCTAATGTTGTATCTGTTGAAAAGAAAGGAGATGGAAGGAAATGACATTACCCTGCCGTCCCTAGCTCCTTCAATAAAAACAATCTGGATGTTCCAAGTTATCTGAATAAACTGGCTAAGGTAAGAACTGACTTCCGAAAGTTGAAGGAGTCATGTCTTATGGGGCATATCTTCGGTGATTCCATAGATTTTCCTAAGCTCAGAAATAAACTCTTATCTGAGTGGAAAAACATTAAAGGAGAAGTTTCAATGATTCCCAAAGGAAATTATTGGTTTGAGATTAATTTCTCTAACCCGGTTGACAAAAAAAGGTATGGGATCTTATATCATTCCATGTTTTGGATCAGCTTGTGATACTTAAACCTTGAAAACCCAATTTTAATACCTTGACAAAATATGTCACTGGACTTGACTTATGGGTCCGAATTCCTCTGCTTCCAGCAGAGTTCGCCAATAAGGAGGCAATTAGAACTATAATATATAGAAGAAAACAGTGTTGGGAGGTTTATCAAACTTGATCCTTTCTCCATGAATGGAAAAGTTGGCAGCTATATTAGGATCTGCATTAACATTAGATGTTGATGATAAGAAAATCATAAATGACTCAGTACCTATACTTGTTGAAAATGATATTTTGCATGATTTTCCTGTTTGGTTTGAGGACTTTTCTAAAGGTTGTGGTCATTGTGGTGATGAGAATCATGCTTTTGATTGTTGCCCTTTACGTATTTCTCACTCCAAGAGAGCTATAATCAACTTCAAAAGGAACAAAAATGAAGAAAAAGGCAAAGAAAAAGATAATGAACATGGTAGAGATGGTCCCTGAAAAACCAAAGGTGATAATGTGAAGAATAGTGAGGTTGCTCCCTTTGCTACAGGTGGGTTTAGACCTTACATGTCTGGTACAGGGGGATCACTATCAACTTCAAATTTGATCACTCCCCTCTAAGCTCTGTTAATAGTCCCAAAAATTTAAAGGGTGACTCAAGTGATAAAACTAGCCTATCTAGTGCTCCTGAGATCTTAAGGGTGCCCACCGGTGAGCCTACTCATGTTGTTGTTGGTATCCTTGGTGAGGATCAAGAGAGGAACAACAACCCTAATGATGAAACCAATGAAGAAAGTAGAGCTATGACTGAACCACCTTCATTGATTCTTGAGCTTGAGAATGATGAGTTAAATAATGTGGTTACTTCTCTCTTTGGCGATACTAGTCTGCTTATACCCAATGATAATGATACTCCTGAGTTCATCAATTAAGATTTTCTTGCCGAGTTTATGGTGAATGATGATCTGAGAGTGGAAGAAGAGGAAGATGACTACTTTTCTGAACTCTCCTTCCAATCTTTCAATACTGTGAAGATGCTTTTGAATAGCATGGATGTTAAGAATCAAGAAAAGACTAATTTTGACTCAAGTAAAAGAAAATCGATGGAGGTGGATGATGACACTACTTCCTCGATTCTGAAGGGCTCAAAGAAAATGAAGACACAAATTGTTCCATATGAAGTGCTATATTATGAATGTATGGGCGTGTTATGTTTCTCTGAATAGACAATCTCTAGCTGAATTTATCTTGAATAGAGTACTAATTAATTTAATGAATGATGCTACTAACAGGATTTTTCATTGGCATGTTCTTTTGCTGGTTTGGCTTAATTGTTGTTGGTGTTTTGTTCATTTTGCAATCTACTTCTGTAATCCTCTTTGTAATTTAGTTTGGCTCTTTAAGTACAATAGGATTACAGGTTTTTGTTATCATTCGGCTTGTAAGAACTTGAATGTAGTGAAGACAACTCTTAGAAGAGGAATGCTTAGTAGTAGTTTGTTCATCAAGTTGGTTGATCTTAACTCTTTGGTCGAAAAGATCAGAAAAGACAATGATGTTATAGCTCTGTTAAGTTGTTAATGTATGCTTATTTCGATTTGATCCTATGGACTAATATCAATTATCTTCTTATTACTCATTCTAAATTTGAATTTGAGGTGTGTGGAATGAAAGTAAGGTCTAAGTTGTTGGTTTGTGTGCTTTTGTTGATTCAACACTACTGAAAAAAGTTGTTTTAAAGTATGATTTTGTGTTGATGGTGAACAATAACTCAAGTAGAGTTAAAAAGGTGGACAAGCCTGTAATTTTCTATATGTATGCACAAATTTTGTCAAGGAATTATAATCTGGAAAATAAACTAATCAATTTGAGTAACCTAATTTTCACACTATTAATAAACAACTTTTTGGTTAATCATTGCGATTTACTAGGCTTTGAACGCTCTAATTCAAATATAGTGATTAAATGAAGATTGCATATTGGAATTGTAGAGTATGCGGAAAAAGAACTTTTGGCTTGATCTTAAAATTACTACGCAAAATGAACACATTGATATGATTATGCTAGCGGAAATTAAAATTGACACTGAACCTATTGAAACACATTGGCGAAACGCAAGATTCGATTCATGCTTTTTTATTCCATCTTTAGGGCGAGCGGGTGATCTTTGCCTTTTATGGAAAAACTATAAAATTGTGAATGAAAAAATTAGAATTATTCATTCAGAAGAGCGGTTTGTAATGCTAGAACACCACAATTTTGAAAATAATTTTACTTGCAATATTATTTTAATCTATGCCCCTCCTATGGAAAATTTTAAGGATGAATTCTGGAGTAAGTTGATAAACTGTATTAAAGAATCTAATCTTCCTTCCTTGGTCATGGGAGATTTCAATGACCTTATCAGTCCGGTGGATAAGGCTGGAGGTGTGCATCCAACTAATAATCGTTTTATTAGAATTAATAACATCATGCAAGAATGTAATTTGATGGAATTGGCATCGAGAGGGAATGAATTTATGTGGAGGAAAAGGAAAGAAGGTGATAATAATACCTTCGAAAAACTAGACAGAGCGCTGGTTCATTTCGAAATTATTAATAAGTATAACCAGATACATGTTTGAAACCATGTTTTTACCTCATCTGATCATTGTTTGATATCCATTAACCTTAGCTACTCAAAACAAAAATATAGATATAAACCTTTTAGATATGAATATATGTGGAATGATAGGGAAGATTGTAAGAACTTAATCAAATAAGCTTGGTGAATCCATGTTCCGGGTACTAATATGTTCAAACTTGCGAAGAAACTGAATCTAGTTAAAGCCAAACTTAAAATTTGGAGTAAAGAAAAGTTTGAAAATATTAATAAACAAGTGAAGAATGTTGATATTGATATTGAAAAACTTCAAAAGGTAAATTATAGGAATTATAATCAAAACATAAATGACAAGCTAATGAGATTAAACAAAAAAAGAGAACGTTTAATAGAATATCAACAAAAATATTGGATGCAGAGAACTAAAGCTAAATTCGTAGAAGAAGGAGATAAGAATACAAAATATTTTCATCGGAAAGCTATTAGTAGAAGAAACAGAAAGATGATTAATGCCATCCAGAAAAATGATGGACAATGGGTTAATACGGAGGATGACATTTTCCAGGAATTCTCAAATGAGTATAAGAAACGTTTTAGAGCTTCTTTAGGAAATCAAAATATGTGCGAACAATATACCCAGGTGATTTCCAAAGAAGTTTCTGATAATGATAATGAATTTCTGACTAGACCTTTCTCCAATAGTGATATTAAAAATGTTTCATTTAGTATTGGGTGTGATAAATCGCCTGGTCCTGATGGGATGTCAGCGGGTTTTTTCCAGAATCATTGGGAAATTGTTGGACATGCGGTTTGTAAGGCAGTTAAAAGCTTCTACCACTCTGGAAAACTTTTAAAACAGGTTAATCACACATTTATTACCCTCATTCCAAAAAATGATAACCCAATATCGACGAACGATTTCAGACCTATAAGTCTTTGCTCAATGTCGTACAAGATCATAGCAAAAATTATGGCTTCTAGGCTCAAAACTACTCTCCCTAAACTTATTCATCCGCTACAAAGTGCATTCATCCAAAAAAGAGCTATATATGATAATATTTTAATTGTTCATGAAGTTTTTCGTGAATTTAGAACAAAAAAAAAAGGTAAAGATGGATATATGGCGATCAAGTTGGATATGGAGAAAGCATATGACATATTGGAATAACACTTCATTCGTGTTGTTCGTGAAAAGTTTGGTTTTCGTAATAAATTCACTAACTGGATTATGGAATGTATTTCATATGTCTCATACTCAATCTTAATTAATGATAGACCTTCTAACCTTATTTTTCCAAATAGGGGGTTACATCAAGGTGACCCGATTTCTCCCCTAATCTTTAATCTTGGAGCTGAGGTTCTGACGAGGAATATTCAATATGAAAGTAACCGAAATAAGAAGAATATTGGGTTCCCTATTACGAAACAGGGTACGCACATTCCTTTTTTAGCTTTTGCTGATGTATTATAATTTTCACCAAAGCGTCTTTGGGTGCGAGTTCGAAGATCTTAGAAATCTTCAATGGATATTGTCTTCTTTCTGGACAAAAAATCAATCTTCAGAAGTCGGCTTTCCAAACATCAAATAATGTAGAAAATTCGACTGAACGACAAATCCAACAATGCCTGGGTATTGCAGCGTCCAATTGTTTGGAAAAGTACCTCGGATGTCCGATCATTAATGGAAAAGTGAATAAAAGCGTTTTTGAAGACGTAATTACTAGATCTAAACAACAGCTAACGAAATGATAGGCTTTTTCCCTCTCTCAAGAATGAAGAGTCACCCTTATCAAAGTTAACTTAAAGTCAAACCAAACTTCATCATGCAAAGCTTTATGCTTCCGGCTAGCATCCATAATGAACTAGATAAAATTAATAGAGATTTCTTCTGGAATAAAGATCCAAAGTTTCATCCTCTTGTTAGTTGAGATAAAATATGTAGACCTAGGAAATTTGGAGGGCTTGGTTTCAGAAAGACCGAGGAAATGAATAAGGCACTCCAAATGAATTATTATGGAAAATATTAGAAAAACCTGATTAATATTTGGGTTAGAATAGTAAATGGAAAATATCTCAAAGGAACTGTTCTTTGGAAATATAAACCTAAAGGACACTTGTCGTGACAGTGGAAGAAACTTATGAAATTGAGAACTAAATTTGATTCAGAGTTCAGATGGAACGTTAGAGATGGTAATACCGTTAAATTTGGAAAGATTGATGGATTAAAGATGAACCACTGATCAATGTTTGTAAAGATATTGAATCTATTAATAAAGAGGTTATTGTTAAACACTTTATTAAAGAGAATAAACGGTATTGTAATAAAATCGATTTGGAAATAGGACATATTTTACAACAAGAAATTATTACATCAATTAAATCTTATCAACTTCTTAAATCCTTTATTCAGATCGTCTTTATTGGGCCCCGGCAGAAAATGAAAATTATTTGACAAAGTCAGCAATGAATTCCTTTTATTTGAGAAAGGGACTACAATCCTCTATGAATGAATGGATTTGGAAAATGGACATAATGCCTAAGGTGAAGAACTTCCTATGAAAATTATCTATCAATGGACTACCAACAAAAGAAAATTTAGAAAAATAAAAAGTCTCGGTTCCTATGAATTGTTGTCTTTGTAATCACCCTTTTGAATATGTTGATCAGTATACTTTGGATAGTATCTCAATAGATAAGACCAATGTGGCTATTAGATCTGTTAATGTAGTGGAAACTAAGATTGCAGATAAGGTCACTTGGTTGAAGGAAAATCTTTCTGAATCGGATATCATCTACTTAATTCTTTTTTGGTGGAATTTATGGTGCGGAAGAAATCAAAGGATCTTTAACAATAAAGATCCCCTGAATATTTATGTAATAGTACGAAATTAAATTAATGATTGGAATAAAGTCAAAAAAAGAATCGAAAAACTATAAGAATAAAACAAATAAGATTATAAGAAAAACAAAAAATATCCATTGGGATAAACCAGAAAAAGACTTTATTAAGCTGAAATATTATACTCCTTAATATTTAAACTTATTTAAACTGGTGAAATATTCTACTCCTTAATACATAGATGATCATTTGTATTATTTTATATGTTATTAAAGTTTTTAGAGTTGAAAGTATATGTATATTTACTATACTTAATCATTTTTGTTACTTCAATAATACAACTTTTTTTTTTCTTGAAACTTTTGATTATTCTAAACTAAACTGTTTTAAGCATATTTATATAGTCGGGAATTTGGATTTTTTTTTAAAGATAGTCGTGAATTTAGATTATTCTAAATAAATTGATAAGATTTTAAAGACGTTTTGGTAAAACTTCATATAATAAATTAAAAAAACATTGCTCAAGTGTATATATAGATATGTAAGATTTTACATTGGACATCTCTTATCTTTATCTTTTTTAATATTTGTTTATGCATCTAGAGTTTTTTTTATTTGTTTTTAAATTCTATAGAGTTTATTTTCCCTTAAAAACCATGTGATTTCAACCAAATCATTCTTTGGGTATTTTACATTATAGACATATTATATTATAGGATTTACTTTTAAAAGTAAGACTTTTAACCAATAAGTAAAAAAAGCCGGATATGATGAGACAAATTGTACAGATACTATAATAAGTGGGCATTGAACGAAATACAGTTTGAGGAAGCTATTAAGGGTGTTTAGTAAACTAGACTAGTTTATTTCCCGTGTAGTGCACGAGACGTGACTTAATAGTTATTCAAAACATTTGTATGATAAAACAAATCTTCTATATAACTTAATATTAGTTATTCATTATAAATTTAACTATCTTTTATTATACATATAATACGGTAACAAATTCAAGTTATATTTATAACTATAACATATTAAATTGTACATATTGTGGTTCTAAACATATAAATCATTTAGTTTAGACTAACTGACTAACGATCTAGTTTGTTTTCAAAATAAAAATTTTAAAGTTAATATTAAAAAAGACCAACTAATTGTTTCTTATAATTTGTTGGGGATATGAAAGTTTATTTAAAACGGCAATCCTGCTCATGTGTACAATTTATAATTCTGATTTGAATATTTTTGAGTTGGGATAAATCCGGATTTTAGATTTGATTTATAAATTTTTTTTAACCCTAAATCATTTTTATTTAACAATATAGGCCGAAGAAAAAAAAACGGTTGAGAAGCCAAACGTGATAATTTGGGAGATATTCTTGTTACAGTAAAATTAACCCCAAATCATTTTTATTAAAAATTAATTTAAGATTTACTTTTTATAATTTTTTTGGGGGCTTCGATAAATATGGGCGCGACACGTGGCAAGGAAGGGCTCTCCTTTAATACTTATAAGATAAGATAGTTGTGGTATGTAATTGTAGTCATGATTTGTGGTTGTGGTTTTCGGGTAGATTTTTTTATATTTCGGTTTATAATAAATATTGTAGGAAAATTTGTTTAGTTGAAATAGATTTGCAGAGGTTTTTGTATAAGGAAAGATGCTTTAATTTTGTAAAGGTAGGTTTCAATTTTGCAGGAGGAAGAAGAGAAGGTTGTACAGCGTAATTAGGTTTTATGTCATTGTTCTATTTGTACAAAAAAAAGATGAAGCCTTCAATTTTCGGTGGTTTGTTCAATAGTGTTGATCTAGGGTTCTTCGACCTGGACAAACATATTTTCTTCATCTCCTCTCCATCGTCTACAAGCAACCACCAACTTTGCTCATAGAAACTTCCTGTAGTTTGTCACTTTTCCAAGTACTCAAAATCCCCTCCCTCTGTATACTTATAAACTTGAATCCTTCTCCCTTCTTCATCCCACTTTTTCTTTGACGTTTCTTGGCTTGTCGTTACGATTCTCAAACCTAGTTGCCAACTTGAATCCTTCTCCCTTCTTCATCCCACTTTTTCTTTGACGTTTCTTGGTTTCTTGGCCTGTCGTTACAATTCTCAAACCTAGTTGCCAAGATGGAACAAGCGTTCGCAAGCTTTTAATGGTAGTAGCGGCAACCGGTGCTTCTTCCTCTGCCATCTTGGAGATCTAGCCGAGTATGCCCGGTTGAGGACATATGACAATGGAGATTTCTAGCGGAGCTTTGTGTTTGTGTTTGGTGGATTTTGTTCGTTGGTGTAGATCTAGAATTTGTTGAAAGAGGAGGAGATGTTGATTTATCTTCAAATGAAGGGGAAGGATAGAGTTGTCTTCAACAAATCCAAATCTAAGTAGAATCTTGAATGCTAAAATCATCATTTCAAATACGATAAAACACAAAGCAAAACTATAATATAATCGGATAAACACAAGACTAAACATAGTTACTAATTTGTAGGGTCCATTAAAAATCTTAAAAAAATCTCAACTCTATGCTTACTAAACAGGGTTATAGCTTGGTACCTGGCCATCTTCAACTTATTCCATTTATAATCATACGAATCTTATATTGATATTCGATCCTACATTGCAAGTTTGCAACCACAAAAACGGAAAGAAAATGAATCCGGTTATTTTATTTATGCCTTATGAGGCATGGGATTCAAAATGCTTGGAAAAGTCTCAAGCCTTTCTAGTTCTAGGCAACCAAACCCAAAAACATCAGGATTCAGGAAACCGGAAATAGCATTGATTTATCATTAAAACAATGTGAACATCTGAATAGAGCACATACTTATTGGTGATTGATTATGCACAAACATGATTTGTCTTTCTAACCAACTGAGCATTACAATCAAAGGCGAAGCCATGTTTAGCGTTTGTCAATCTACTCACCCAAGTTCATATATGTACATCTTCAACATTGATTCCACTCTTTCACTTCCTCTATCTCGTTGAAAGAAAAGAATGCATCTTTGTCAGTGATTTCCCATCTTTCTTCCCTCCACATACATTACAGAAGACGAACCTACATTTCCGCATACTACAAGTCAGTAAATCATATTTACTGCAATATGAAATCTTCAAATTAACAAGGATGTAAGATCTCAGTAACTCACCCCTCAAACTCATTCGCCTTCTGTTAAAATGATCAGTTCAACTCTCCTCATCCTCGGAATGTGTTGAATTGTGCTTCGAGTTAGTCTCTACCTCTCTTGTTGATGAGCCTGCTCCTGCATTTAACAGTCCACTATTTAAGTCAAGCAATTGCTGATGACTGTGAGATTATCATCAAAGGCAAGATTAACAGTCAGGATCATGAAATTGTTCATCTGATTACTATGTGAAACACTGAAACCCTAAAATTCGAATAGATTAAGTGAACCCCCGACGAATAAGTCTATCAAGCAATTAGCAGCATTCACCAGCTGAAGCTAAACTATCTCAAAGTGCAAAATTAACAGTCAGGATAACGATATTCTTTTTCTAATTCCACAATCTGAAAACTCTACGCAACAAATTGAAGATCGAATTCAGGTCAAGGCAAAATGGATAAACTTTTACTAATTTCACCATCCAAACCTAGGGTAACAAAATTGATTCCCTAATTAACAGGTTGAAGATCAAATTTAAGTCAGGAAAAAAGTTGAGAGGTAAAAAACAAAACCTTTGAAGAAGTAATCGGAAGAAGGCCAGCCGCGATTAGAGGCAATAGCCATGGCAGGATTCTTCGCAGATACAGAATTAGCCAATTTATCAATAACCTGAGCAAATCCCCGAGACTTGCTTTTAGGAGGAACCCAATAAGAAGATCCAGGGCGAAAGGGAAGCCAATCAGGCTGAGACCTTTTTACAATAATCCGATGAACAGCATCCTCCAACTTCCGGATCGCAGCCTTCTCTGAATCGGAATCGAGCTCGCCGTCGAAGGTGTATCGAATGACAGGCGGTTCGGGACCGGAAGAGCGGTAGCGTGAAAGGATGAGAGAAGGAAGAGGAGAGATAGAAAAGGTCGTCCGGGTCAGGGCTTGGGAGAGGGATCTGGCCATGGCTGGTCCACCCAAGCGAAGACCCAGATGATGATGAAGATGCAGAGGAGAGGATAGATAGGGATAGAGAGAAATGGAGGTTTGTTGATGAGGAAGGTAGAGATTTGAGGATATATACACGTAGATCGCCAAGGAGGAAGATGCGCTAGAAGAACACGGAAGGGGAGATTCGCTGTGTTAGCTGTGTGAACAACTGCTAGGCTGTTAATTTTAATCACATTATCAGTAATTATAGAATTTATCCAATTTTTTTAGTTACAAAAAGAAATATCGTTCCTTCATGTTTACGAGATATTAATGACTCGCTTGATACTCGTAAATCAGATGGAATTGAAAATAGAACAAAAAAAATTGACTAATTTGATTCTTAAATTAGATTAAGATTGTAAAAAAATAAATATCGGATGGTACATATTGTTTTGAAACTTTTCAGATTTTGTCAAGATATTTTTTTTAAAATTTCGGATGGTTCTTGAGTTTTAATATTTTCTTCATATGCCCAATCGCTTTAAATTGTAACAGAACTTCTGATTATTTAAAAAGAAAAGATACAATAGGTAAAATATTTTGTCCAAATGGTTTCTTTTCTTACTTCTAAAATGTTATTTGATGTTCGGGTTGAACATTTTCCAAAAATATTAAAATACAAGGGTTTCGATCAAAAAAAGCTCTGGACAAAATTCGAAAATTTTCAAATAACAAGGGCACTATCCGAAATTTTCCTTAAAAAATTAAGGCGAAAAACACGTTAACTTTTTATAAAATAGTGGTTGATATCCCAAGTTTCTCATCAATCATTTATCTAATACATTATATTTGAAAATACTAAGTTGAAATGGCTAGAATCCTAAAAAGAAAATCAAGAATAAAACTATCACAAGTCAGGTTAAAATTAGATAGATTTTCATAATCAATCATTCAAACATCGGTTTTTTGTTAGAATGACATATTTAAAAAATTATATGTGACTTAATATGACGATAACGAAAATTATATGTGACTTAATATGACGATAACGAGTGATAAAATATTAAAAAATTACATATGACCTAATATGACAATAAGTGTGACTTAATATGACGATAACGAGTGACAAAATTCGATGTGTTTAACACAAAGACGTGAAGTTATTTACTTCTGTTTTATTAATATAGAGTCTTATTTACTTATGTTTTATTAATATAGAGTCGGTGCGATGAGATGACGATAATAGGCCGCCAAAATCGCAAACAATAATTAACCCACTCTACAATTAAACTACCGCCTAGTATAGTTGTATTAGGATTCAGTTGCAAACATTTGATTCGTGTGGTCACAACTAATTACGCAAGATGTGCACAACTTTTCTGTTGTCTAAAACGAGCTCGACGAATCAAATGTCTACAATTTGGATTCAGGTTCAATCTATTTGATTCATAGTATTTTGCAGTTTGGATTAGTTTCTCGGTTCAATATGTATGCGTGCTTCTTTTGTTATTTTTATCGTTGAATATTCATTATCGTGATGAGTATAAGACAGTAAAATCACACCCTCAAAACTAACATATATACATCGATCATATGCATTCAGGTATTCAACGATTGAAGATAAAGAAATACATGCAAAGCGACTAAAACTCAAAGCTCATCTTGCTCGTCGATCAACGAAGACTTGTGAGAGACAGTACTCTTCTTGAGCTTATCCGCAGTCTCCCTGGCCACCTCAGCTGCTGACTTGGCACTTTTCTCAATGGTTTCTTTCGTCTTCTCCATACTCTTCTCTACTGCTCCTTTCACTCCTCTTTCATCCCCTCTAAAACTATATATAACTCCTTCACTTAATATAACAAATGCATAAAGTGAAATTAAGGGATATATGTACTTACTCAGTGGTGGGCTTAGTCAAAGAGTCGGTACCGAGCAGCTTATTCTTGACGCTTTCCCAGTAAGCTAACAACGTAAGAGAAGGCGGCGAAGAAAGCAGCTTCCATTTCGAAAGATGAATATTCTCTTCTTCTTCTTCTTCATTCCCAACGTGTGTTGCGATACTTATTCCTGTCGAATACGAACGACAAACAAGCAATAACAGCAACACTAGTAATAGGTAGCAATAACAGCGTCGAGTTTCCATTGTTTCAAGTTCGAGTGATTCTTACTTTCTTAGTTTGGTGTTGTAAGACAGCTTTTAGGAACCAGTTTGAAGGTCCTAGTATTTGACACGTAACTTTATCTTTATTGAAGTATGTATATTTTAGGAAATGAATATGTTTTGTCGGCAGGCCAGGAGGAAACGTGGCAACTCCATACATTAGTTTAGTGTGCATGCATTGTTGTTTCTATTTTTATAAGTGTTGTAGCTTATCCATCTAAATGTTATATTTTTTGTTCAACTTTAGCAATGCGGATACTATTGACAATGTAATTAATGTTACTTGAAAACATAAGATTCGGGAATTAGGAAACAAGAAATGGCATTTATCACTAAACCATTGTGAACAATCGGATATCCTCATACGCTACATAATCACTAGTAGTGATACTTCATAATTCACAAATAGGCCCCGCATTTCCAAATATTCAGCATTATAACCAAATGCAACGCCATGTTTTCTAATTGGCACCACCCTTGCCCACCAAGAGCAGGCGCAATCCTGCATTTTTCATAAAAAAAATTTAAAAAAAGAAGAAAATTTCGATAATAACAAATTTAATTGAAGGATTGTGATAGAAAAACTCACCCTTTTGTAAAAAAAGATCAGATCAGCTCTGTTCATCCTCAGATTGAGTTGAATTGTGGTTAGAACTCGTCTCTACCTCTTTCGTTGATGGGTTTGCCCCTGCGATTCAACCAAGTTGTTATATGAGACAGAGTTATTAAGACTCGACTTGATATCGTTCGATTTCTAAACTGTTCAAGTATGAACACGTTATTGATCGAACTCCCTTAAAATTTAGGTTTGACCAGAACTTGACTTGTTTATATAACGAACATGACAAAGCTCGGATTATAGTATATTATGTGAGTTGAGGTACTCGGCTCTTGATCGTTCACATTATAAACGAGCATACCAAAGTTAGTTAAACCAATGAAACAACGATCTATTTTGTAAAATGACCATCAACCTGTCATCCTAAACGATGCAAAAGCAAATGCTGCAATCAACAGTCATGACAATGAGATTGAACCTTTGAAGAAGTTGGCGGAAGAAGGCCAGCCGTAATTAGAAGCAAACTCAATGGCATGATCCTTGGCACAGACAGAATTTGTCAATTTACCGGTTGTCTGAGCGAGTCGACGGGAGGACTTGCGTTTGGGAGGAACTAAGAAAGAAGTGCCAGGGCGAAAGGGGATCCAATCAGGTTGAGACATTTTGATCGCTATTTGGTGGATGCAATCCTCCATTCTCTTGATCGCAGCCTTCTCGGCGTCTGAACCGCGCTCGCCGTTGAAGCTGAAACGAATCACCGGCTGCTCGGTACGGGATGACCGGTTGCGATTGTGGCCGAGGCGGAAGAGGAGAAAGAGATGAGGTGGTTTGAGTTAGGGCTTGGGAAATCGATCTCGCCATGGCTTATCGGAGAAGAAGTTGCAGGTTGAGAGTGAAAATCTGAGACTCAGGATTTATACACAAAGAACGAGCGGGAAGAAGAAGAAACACGGGCAAGGGATATTCACATTTTTTACCTCTCAAATTAAGATAATTTACAAAAAATAGCTGAACTTGCCAGACAGTGTATATTTGGTTTTCATAAATAAGGCTTATGAAAAAGATACTTAAATAATGAGTAGTTTTGTGTAATTTATTACTAGTTTTGGGCGATCAACGAAATACGACGAGTTACTTCAGTGATTTCATTGGCTGATGAAATCTGAAAAAGAAGTACAATGGGGTTGCACGTACACAAACTGAGTGAATTTGGAGTACACACATCGCATGCATGTACTGCTTTAGTACTCTGTAGTACACAATCAAAATTAGGGGCGATTTGGTAAATCTTATAAAGCCCGATCCTATACTTTATTTCCCAGAATTAGAACACATTATCCTTTTCATTCTTATTTGTAATTTATGCTCAATTATTAGAAATTTAGAAGCAACATTTATAAGATAAGTTCATCTATTTGAAAACAATGCTAACGTATAAACTACTTCCTTTTATTACACAATTGTAAAATGTCCTAAACTTAGGAATTATGGTGAATTCTAATTAACTGTAGTGTAGAGAATACATGATTTGTCAATACTTAGTGATCTCTTCTTAATCCCTATCGTTTTCCTTCTTGCAGTTTACATAACTTTGCCAATCAAATATTTGTGACAATGTCATGAGTTATTTGGCGCTTTTACTAGTACTAAGATTCACAATAGTACAATTGTTGAGTGGAAATTCACTTTCGGGTTCAACCGTTGCCCACAAGAGTTAATCGTAAAATCAATTAAACATTTGTAAACGGCCGTTTGACATACACAACCGGCGCGTGCTCACTATTGGAGTCAAGACCACCAGGCAACGGGCAAAGGCTAAGCCATTGGATGTCACCGTGAAGTTCATGTCTGACTACATGTGCAACATGCCCATACGAACTTTCGGCGACACTAGTTTGTTGTGCGAAAATCCACCTCCACACCAAACTCTTCGAGCCCAATATACAAACTCATGTGATTTCATTCTAAAAGACTAAAACCAATCGACAATAGCGGAAAAACTCGTGTACTTATATATGACTTAAAACTAGAGATGGGTCACAGACCTAAACCTAAACCTAGTTAACCAAAACCGGCGGTTTAGTCACGGTTTTTTTAAAAATTAAATTAAATTAAAAACCGGAAGAAGTTAAAAAAACAGTATAAAACAAATCGTAATTAAAATTTAAAATAAATAAAACAAACCGAAATTGAATTTAACAAAAAAAGGGACTTGAACTGGTTTCCCGGTTACCTACGTATCCTCTCGGGTTAAGAGGAATCAAAGCCCATGTAGTTCTCTTACCCTGACTTATCTTTTTGGGACTTCCAAGTTTTTTTTTACCCCGCTTACCATTCGGCCTCGGACTCGGAAGTAGTGTCACCGTCTTCAGAGTTGGTATCCGATTTGGAGTCATATACCGGTGCGTTCCGTTGTTTATGTTTCGCCGCCCTTTATCCAATTGTGAATACAAACTTGCATCTTTCAACTTCTCGGACTTCAGTTGAGTTCTTTTGTGACCAAGTATGTACCCGCCTTGGCTAAATGCTTGCTCCACCGCAACCGTTGATGCGGGTACGGTCATGAGTTGTTGTACAATTCTCACTAATGTTGGATATTTGGGGGCTAGTTTCTTCCACCAATCCAAAATATCAAAATCACCATCAAAACAAAAACATGTATTAAGATAATCTTGATATTCCGCATTTGAGGATGAAGGTCTATGTGTTTTTGTTCTTTTAGCTAAAATTTGTTGTGCTTTTGAAAGAAAAGAAGACAAAGAAGAAGAGGGAGAAGGAGTAGGTGCGGTAGAAGAAGAAATAACACTTGATTCAGATTTATTAAGCAAGTTTCCAATTTCGATACTAATATTTTGCATAATGGTAGAAATATTAATGTTTTGCATCTGTGTTTGCAAGGTCCCGTAGCCACCCTTGATCTTCCACTTGTACACCTTCGGACAATAGTTGCATGCAACTTGACGATACTCGTTCACCTTCTCCCCCTTCTTGTAATGTTTCGTAAATATTTCGAATGTAAGCATTTTCGGAGGGGGGAAGACGTCGTCGTGGCATTTCGGGATTGTCGGGCATTTGAGTTTCACTTTCTTGGGTGCTAGGGTGAGAAGAGGGGAATTGTTCACTTGGGTTTGCGATTAGGAGAATACGAGATTACGAGAGAATACGAGGTGAGGAGAATAGAAGAGTTGAGATATATGAGGTAGATGGTGTGAGATTTAGAGGAAGAAGGGTTGAATATTTATAGGAAATTAGGAATGGATATTGGTAAGTAGTGTAAATTTTTTAAAAATTATTTTTTAAAATTCATCTCCAGCGGCTATAATTATAGCCGTTGGAGGGCTCAGCGCAACAGTCCGATGACCGTTGCGCTCAGCGTCCAAACCGGCGGTTTGAACTGCCAGTTTGACTGTTTTTTTTTTAAAAATAAAAAGTTAAATAAGGGTCTAAATCGGCGGTTTAAACCGCCGGTTTGGGTTGGTTCAAACCGTCGGTTTAGGTTTTTTATTTTGCCAAACCTAAACCTAAACCGTAAACCAGCCGGAACCTAAACCGGCGATTTGGGCCGGTTTGAAAACTGCCTGTTCCGCGGTTAGGTTTGAACCGAGCCCATCTCTACTTAAAACTCCCAAATTTTCCGATTTAGGACACATTCGTATCAGACCATAACTTATAAGCCCCCATTTGATTGTAACTCCGGAAACAGAAACGGAATGAAAGTACATCTAGTCCTTATATACCCTTCTATAAAGTTTTTTTGAATAATTCTCTGGAGTTTTATGCAAAATGTACTTATTTTTTCCCAATTTATTTCCTATAGGTTATCAAAACTAATCAAATCATACTACAGTACTTGAAACCACTATGAAGTATGAATGATTCTAAAAAACTTTATGAACAAAGGTAGATATGTACTATGTTGGAGATAATCAGTTTCCACATCGAAAGATTGAGAGTAATCAACCTAGTATATAAGGTCGGTGAGCTACTCCTCATATTGCCAATTGGTTTTAGGATAGAACCTCATCGGGTTTATGTGTTAGGCTTGGGCCTAACGCATATGTGCACTCGGATACACACGACCCCCGCTCTACCCGGTCCGTCTGTGTCGGACTTTGACACTAGATCCGTTTCCGTTTTCAGAGTTAAAAACTTAATTGAAACCAAATGGACAATAAGTTTTTATAGCCGTCTGTGATACAATAAACTCATCACATTGGGATATTTCTTCTCGTATTAAAAAGGAACATCTATCAACAATTATGTCTTGACACTTCTTTAGAAACCAAAATAAATAAGTAAAAGTGATATGAACAATACAAACCGGGTCCTTACTCCTAAACCAGCATAATTGCTAGCAAAAACCACAAATAAATGCTTCCTATCCAAATCAGAGTTGGCAGCAATCGATCAAGAACTAGGAATAGAGAAAGATGACATTAATATGTGTTTTTGTCAGTAAATAAGTGTGGAAAATGATGTTAATGATCTTCATTAGTTTTGTTAATGAGGGTAATTAAAACGCATTCAATTCAAATCCTCAGTTAGCTCTGATGCGGTCTAGAAGGAGGATTCAAGGTCCAAGAGCAACAACTGCAACATCTTATCGCAAACCACTCTAACCTGCAAATTCATTACAATGCCTTTACAAGACTAACACCAAAATTAAGCATTATTTTTAATTTTTACGAGGAATTAACAATACAAGCAATGCCGCCCTTGGAATAGGCGAGGCGGGCAGTCGCACGGATAGAGTTGTTATACAAAACGAGTTACTCGGATTTTGGAAAAAACCCGACACGGGTTCGTTGACTTTATAAACAAGTCGAATTTGTGCTTAATGATTGTGCCGTTCAGCTGAAACTCATTTCGTTTGGCTAAAATAATATTATAGGTCTTATATTAGATAAACTACTCGGACTCGGTTCGAAACAAATCTGGCTTGAGCTTGTTCACTTTATAAACGAGCTGAATACAAATATATTTTATAGTTTGTTTCAAATTCAAGTTCGCCTAATTTATTAACGATCCGAACTTGAGGATGTCAATGATCCGCTCGTTCAGTTCGTTAGGCTAAAATGAAACTATAGGTTAGTTTTACTAGTTGAACTACTAAGAGACTCGACTCAAACTCTTTTATTTTCTAAATGAGTGAATATGAACATATTTTGAACTCCTTTAAAATTTAGCTATAAATAAACCGAGTTTGAGCAAATCAATGTTTATCTCATTCTGCTCGTATAACAACTAATTACCAAAATTTAAAGGAAAAATAACCTAAAATAATACAAATTATTAACATTGAACCCAAAATAATATCAACTTTGAAAATTACGATGAGCGATACAAACTATCAACGTATTTACCAAAAATAATACGTCTTAATCTTAACTCCGCGATGACTTGACAACTGAAATCTTACATGTCATATCAAAATATTTGGATGAGGGTATGATGTGGATTTTTTTTTAATATTATTATTTAATATGCTAAAACTATTTTTAAAAAAAATTTCAAAAACTGTTTTGGAAACTTTTTTTTTGAATTTTTTAATATCCTATTTATTTTCAGAATTTTGTATAAAATAAATTTTATTTTGTAAAAAAAATAGTCTCTTTTTTTTTCAAAAAAATATTTTAAAAACTTTATTTGTCACAATTTTTACAAAAAAAATAAATCAAAGTTTAATTTTTTTTAACATATTAAATATTATTAATTTGATTTAAAATTAAATCCATGTCACACAATTAATCCGTTTTTTGATGACATGTAATATTTTGGTTGCCACATCATCGTCGGAATTATGATTTTTGCTGGAAAAGTAAGACATATTATTTTTGGTAAATACTTTGATAGTTTGTATCGCTCATCGTAATTTTCAAAGTTGATATTATTTTGGGTTCAATGTTAATAATTTGTATTATTTTGAGTTATTTTTTCAAATTTAAAAGGACATTTTACATATTCATTATCACTAGTTTAGAGTTCAGAAAATATTTTTTTTAAAAATAAACAATAATTTTATAAAAACTATCTACTTATTGATCTAAAAGATGGTAAATATTTAATAAGTTTATAAACTTCAATATTTAATAAGCGGTAAATCTGATATAAATTTTATAAAGTTAAGATTGTTTAATATTTTCTTCAATAATTCTATCAATATGGCGAAAGCGATTAAGTAGGTATAATCTAGAATGATTTAAATACATAATATTAATAATGTACTTTATCACTACTATTAATTATAAACAATATTGGAGTCACTAAAAAAATTGGACTATTTATACAAATATTTTTTTTACCAATATGTTTGGTTAGTTTTAAAAGCCCAATTTATGTTGTAAAACATAAGAAACAAACCCTTACTTGAATTTACCAAACAAAATGCTTATAGATGGAGGAGCCAAATGGAAAAAAACAGAATTTATGTTTAACCGATACGATTAATCAAAAAATAAGTTTAAGTAATTGAAGTAAAAAATTTTAGAATGTGTGGTATAAGTAAATGTAGTAAAATTTGATTAGTTTTGGTAAAACAGGAAATAAAATGAAAGGAAACAAATGTATTTCTGTAGGAAATCGCGATGAATGATTCTTAAAAATTTCATATATAAGGGCACACGAGTTATATACATTTTCATTTACATTTTATTTCCATTTTCGCTTACAACAACGCCGGGCTTAGTTCGTACGGTACAACTAACCCTTTCATATATTTCCCTTTTGACTGGTTGTTGTGTTCACAAGAAGATTTGAATGCTTTTCCTTTGAGGTAGTTAAACCTATGAATCTCTTAACCTATCAGTCAAGATTAGTGTTTTTCATGTTTTCATTGTTTACGTTTCTAGTTTACACGATCCAAAAATATATTCTAGCTAGTGCATAACGGAATGAATTGACGATAAGGAGTTAAGTAGTTGAGAGCAAGGCAAAAGAAGCTTACAGATCTTGGAGACAACTAGAGCCGGCATTGGAAGAAGAATCGGCGAATCGAGAAGACGGAGAAGGTTGATCCAATGACAATGAGAAAGTAGAAAGTGTTAGAGATGGCTTCTTGCTTTCTTGCTCTTTGGGAATCAAAGGGAGTTCGTGATCTGAAATTTGGGGAGAGAAGGGAGGCGAAGCTGATGGAGACGAAGAGAAGTAGTATTTCGAGTTTCCGGGACCCACGCTGATCGGTAATGGAGATGGTGGCGTTGGTGGTGACGATGATGGTGTTACTTGCTCTACCTCAATCTCTACTTCTTCCTCATTCTTCATTTCCCTCTCTATCTAGATTTGTTTCTAAGGTGAGATTTGAGAGGAATAGGCCGGCTAAGTTTAATGAAGAGGTGGACTCCCGGGTGTTCTGTTTGCATTTTTTGAATAGTAGGTATCACCTAACGGCCAAATTGACCCTATTTGTACGACCTCGTGCTTTCCTATACTTTACATTGCAAAATGGTCTTTCGAGTCATTTCAACCTAAGACATGCTCTTTTTGACCAATATTAAGTATTAACCATATGCATGGAACGATCGCACGTCGACTAATCCCGCAACACCCAAAACCCCGATGTTTAGTTGACGGCCGAAGCATACGAGTTGTACGATGTAGAACAAGAGGTGTTGGAGATGGTCGGTGCATGCGGTGGAGGATATGGACAATCATTGGGTGATGGAGGAGGCGAACGATGAGTCAAATATATAACATGAAGCCATTGATGGATGATAAAAAGTAAATGTCTGAAAAAGAGTGACCGGGTAGAGCGAGATCAATTGGCTCGTGCATTTTAGGCGCAAGTACAACACATAAATCCGGTGAGGTTTTATTCTAAAATCAATTGACAATAAGATGAGAAGTACACCAACCTTATATATATAGAATCGAAAGTTTCAATCATTCGATACGAGAACAAGATTATCTCCACCATTTTATATACTAAATTATATGTTTATATTCGATGTGAGATATTTTTATTTTTGAAACAACCCATTTAAACTGGTATGTCATTTTTATTTTACGATATTTGTTGGAAATCGAGGAGGGTCCGAACCAACTAGGTATTAGGGAGGGCGTACTTAAAATCATAAAGGATTGTGATTTGTTCTATATATTACGGTCCAACCTATATCACTGCAAAAACATGTGCCCATGATATAATAACCTGAATAAATGTTCAAAACTGCGATCGGGCAGTAAAACGTGAAGATGGATACTCTGAAGTTCAAATTATAATATATGTTTAACTTAGTTTCACAACTTACACCGTGTCATATCATATAAATTACGTTTTCTCTATAAAAATGTTATCATCGGCATATGTAACTTAATATATTAACACTTAAAAGTCTTAAATGAAACAAATATTAGATGATAATAATTTGAAGGGTTATTAACTTTCAGATATTTTGTGGAAAAATGGAAGGAAAAAAAAAAACGAAATTACGAAGTTTCGTGAAAACATAAAATAATGACGACAATGGGATGCGCTTGCACCCGATAGGTGATGAGTAACGTGGCTAAGTGGGCCACGGCCCATGGGCCCAAACCAGCTTTTTGTCGTCTCCTTCATAATTATTTCTACTCGCTCGTCCTCACCCTCTCTCCCTCCTTCCTTCTCTGTCTTTGCTCTCCTTCCCCACTTCTCTTATCATCTTGCCCAATTCGACTCGTATACTTGTTCAGATCTCGAAAATTCATTTCGCAGATCAAGCGATCGACCACTCAAATTAGAGCTTCTGATTGTGTCTATCTCTTTCTGAGAATTTTCAGAAGCGATGCCGTCAGCATATGGTGCTCGATTGACTACTTTCGAGGACTCTGAGAAGGAGAGCGAGTATGGATACGTTCGCAAGGTTTGATTCCTTCTCTCATCTTTCATACCTGAATTTTGTTTTAAATATTAGGTATTCGTTTCGAATTGAATCGGCTCGATCTGTGATCTGATCATTTTTCGATCAGATTGGGGATACGCACGATCTTGTGTAGCTGGTGTTGGTGAAATTCGTGGAGTTCTCGTAAATTTTTGGTTGTGGAAGACGAGGAATTCTGATTTTTATATAGTGCTTATGAGGTTCAGATAGAATTCGATATTAACTCATCGTTCTCCAATTAATTTGAACCTAATTGTTTCTGGATGATAGACTAATGAATGTCCTGATCTTTGGTTAATCCTGTAATAGTATATGGTTTGTAGCTTGTACTGGGTCTTTTCTGTCTGCATATCAGTTGATCAGGAGTTGGGGAAGTTGTTTCTAGTTTAAAATTTTCTACTATCAACCAGTTATGGACTCACTGTATTACATGTTTATAGTGGTTATCTGCTACATAATTTTGCTACATGGTTGATTCATTGAGACTGAGGTTAATTGTCAACTAGTATGTAAACATACTGTCAAATGAATTTGGTGATCTTAATCTATTCCATGTCATTTGTGATGTACTATCAGGTGTCTGGACCAGTGGTCGTTGCTGATGGAATGGCCGGGGCTGCTATGTATGAGTTGGTCCGTGTTGGACATGACAATCTTATAGGTGAAATTATTCGTCTGGAAGGAGACTCTGCAACTATCCAAGGTACTCCCCTAAAGTATTTTGTTTAGTTTGATCTTTTTCTTCTGTTTCACTTCCCTGCATCATGGCACTTTGGATCTTTGCTATAATGTACTTGATGCTGAATTCAAGAGGTCTTAAATACTTATTTTGACATTGTGATTCATTATACTTCTAGTTTACGAGGAAACTGCTGGTCTCATGGTTAATGATCCTGTCCTCCGAACCCATAAGGTGATTCTTGTTCCAAATTCTATGTTTCTATTCCCTTTTGGCTGTAGGATGAATATGTACCGAGTACTTCTTCAATATCATATTTACTTCTTCCGTGGCATTTTTTAGCCTTTGTCAGTTGAGCTAGGACCAGGAATTTTGGGAAACATTTTTGACGGTATTCAGGTTTGTACTTTAATTATTAATCACTATCTTTTTTTCATCCTCAATGCTGATAGAGCTACAGTTGCAAATTAGAATAGTCATTCAGTCATGAGTGCCTGGTTTTTTTAGTGCCATGACAGTGTCTGACGTTTACACATTGCTGATTTTAATATATTCAGAGGCCTCTGAAAACTATTGCTAAGAGGTCAGGAGATGTGTATATTCCTCGTGGTGTTGCTGTTCCGGCCCTTGATAAGGACATCCTTTGGGAGTTCCAGCCTAAAAAATTAGGTATTCTCATTGTACATTTTGTTTTTTCCGCCTATTTTCATCTTTTGAATTGATTTATGTATGGGAAATTTCTGTTTCTGTTCAGGCGAGGGGGATCTTCTGACCGGTGGAGACTTGTATGCTGTAAGTTGTACAATCTATGTTTTGCCTTACACGAGGTCCTTTCACTTTCTGTTCTATCGTCTTACATATTCGCTGGTCTGTGTATGCAGAATGTATTTGAGAACACCTTAATGCAGCACCATGTTGCTCTTCCCCCTGATGCTATGGGGAAGATCACATACATCGCTCCTGCTGGTCAATACTCACTACAGGTATATTGGTCTCTTTTCTTATTTATTTGTCAGGGTTTTATTTCATGTATCTTTATTTTTTAACAGCTTATGTGTCTTTCAATAGTCTATAATTCATATTATGATTAATTATCATGATCTTAATGACATGTACACTGTGTACAGGATACTGTGTTGGAACTTGAGTTTCAGGGAGTCAAAAAGCAATTTACCATGCTTCAGGTGATTATCTATTGTATCCACCAATACCATTGCTAGTCAATTGGAACAACATTTCTTACCATGAGTGCGCCTCTGTCTTGTAGACCTGGCCAGTACGTACTCCAAGACCTGTTGCGTCGAAACTTGCTGCCGATACTCCTCTTCTTACTGGTCAGGTAGGTGAAATGTATATAAAAAAAATTGTCTATTGATAGCATAACATTTATGTTTTTAAATTTGAGATAATGATTTTCATAATTTTGTCAGCGTGTTCTTGATGCATTATTCCCTTCAGTGCTTGGTGGGACATGTGCAATCCCTGGAGCCTTTGGGTGTGGGAAAACTGTTATTAGTCAGGCACTTTCTAAGGTAACATGATTGTTACCAATCCAAATCTTTGAATATAGGATCTGCTGTTGTGGATGCTGAAATCGCAATTTATCTGCTTATTTGCAGTATTCCAACTCCGATGCAGTTGTCTATGTTGGATGTGGTGAAAGAGGAAATGAAATGGCTGAGGTATGTGCATATTTGTATTTCCTAGATAATATTAATCACCAAATAGTATCCCATTTGTTAAATTTTTTAAGCTACAATTAATTTTTCTTTACAGGTCCTCATGGATTTCCCTCAACTGACTATGACCTTGCCTGATGGACGTGAGGAATCTGTCATGAAGCGAACTACACTTGTGGCTAATACCTCTAACATGCCTGTGGCTGCTCGTGAAGCCTCCATTTATACAGGTAAATTTACCTTTTTGATCAGTGGATTTTGCATGGATGACTAATAGGGATGGCAATGGGTCGGGTGATGGGTGAATGTACCACTTCCGTCACCCGACCCATCACCTAAAATCTTCACCCGAGCCGTAACTTTTGTCACTCTTACCCGTACCCGCCGGGTGAACGGGTGGATCGGGTTTTTTCGGGTGAAATTTAATCCGTTTTCTTAACCTAGTATTCAACCAAAATTTTAAAAAATTGAAATTGTGTAAGCTAAAATTAAATATACAATTTAATAAGATTTAAGGCTTAATAACTAAAATTGTTGGAAAAAATATAAATCCGAAACATCTTACATACCTCCAAAACATAGAATGAACCAAAAGTGAAAAAATAACAAAAGATTATGAACACACTCTAGAGTTGACACACCCTATTTGACTCGTCATTTTTAGTAATAATATATATATGTATGTAACAAAAAATATATATATCCTTAAAATTCACGGGACATGAAAATTAGTATGGCCAACAAAGTCTTATGTCATTAAAATATAAAAAAATAGTTATAAGAAAAATGGGTGAGGAGTGCAGGTGATGGATACGGGTGGTGGGTATGGGTGGTGGGTCGGGTGATGGGTCCTGAGATGCTCACCCGTATCCGACCCGCTCCATCACCCACCACACCCGTCACCCGAGTTTCACCCGCATGTTAACGGGTTTTCACCCGTTTTTTCGGGGTGGGTTTTCGGACACCCATCGGATGCGGGTGTGATTGTCATCCCTAATACATGAATATCATGTTTTTGTAGATGGAAGGACCAGTATTAGTTTGCTTTGCAGTTTTTATAAAATTATAATTGATTTTCTTTTGTTATACTATGCTTCATTTTCTATCTATTTGTAGACTTTAAGAAATTTGAGGCCCTGATTTTTATCTTGTGGATGTTCCATGAATATATTATTGCTTTATATATCGTGATGTAGTCTAGTTAGTTCTTCTCAATTTCATTTAGGCTTTAAAGCTATGATATTTTTGTTTGGTCTAACTATTGTCTTCTTGACAATTAGGTATCACAATAGCGGAGTATTTTAGGGATATGGGCTACAATGTCAGTATGATGGCTGATTCTACATCTCGATGGGCTGAAGCTTTGCGTGAAATTTCTGGACGATTGGTATAGTCAGACCTTACTCTAGCTTAATTTAATGTGTATGATTTGATATTCAACCAATGATCCTTATCCTATGTTCTTGTACTTGCTTCTATTGCTTAGATTACCTCTTTTTGTTGCTTCTTAGTCTGGATCATTTTTTTTTATAGTCTTATTATGTCTGTATGAATTCTCACTTCCTTGGATGGAATTTAGCACTAATTTATGATTTGGAAATTGTTTACGTTTATTGGACCCTCTTAATATGAATATCTTTGGTTAAAAGAGCAATAACTTGCAGCCTGTGTTGCTGTATAACCTTTGTTTATTGTAATATCATGAAATCTATACAACATACGTACCGGTGCTCTATGTAAAACATTTTGTTAATGAGATTAACATTTATCGTGTAGAAAAATGCAAAAATTTGTGAAAATGTCAATTTGCTTATGTTATGGAGTTTTTTTTTTTGGGAATGATGTTATGAAATAACTAAAAGGTCTGTATATGGTCATTCTTTGTAGGCCGAGATGCCTGCTGATAGTGGTTATCCTGCTTATTTGGCTGCTCGTTTGGCTTCTTTCTATGAACGTGCTGGAAAGGTGAAATGCCTTGGTGGGCCAGAACGTACCGGTAGTGTAACAATTGTTGGTGCTGTTTCTCCCCCTGGAGGAGATTTCTCTGATCCTGTTACTTCTGCAACTTTAAGTATTGTCCAGGTTAGATATTTATTTACCCTTTTCAGAGTAGTGGGTACACAATGTATCCTGTAGGCTTACTGTTTGTTATCCCTGCTTTTTTGCTGAGATTTCATTTGGTTTTGTTTGACTTGGGAATTACAGTGCGATTATTTTAGGAAAAATAAGACAATCTGTTTCTTAATAATTTGCATAAAGATGATAGAAAAACCAAACACCAAGTAGTGGTCGAAAAATATCATATTGTGAAGTTCCTTATTCTGTTAATATATGTATGGGCAATTGTCTTGGCTCACGATGTATAGAAATTCTCCTTAGTGATTTTTTATCATTGATATCCTGCTATGACCATAGTATGTGGGAGAAATAAAAGGTTGATATATGACAATGACTGTAAATTTATGGTTATATTTCTCTTCCTCCTTCATACACTCCTTTTCTAACTCGAGTATACTTTTTATTCTTCAATTGACTTATGAAGTGAAATGCTTGGTTCTCAACTTTGTTTACCAAGTGGTATATTCTAATACTTAATGCTATAAACAGGTCTTTTGGGGTCTAGACAAGAAGTTGGCCCAGAGAAAGCATTTCCCATCTGTCAACTGGTTGATTTCCTACTCCAAGTACACCTCTGTAAGTGTATTTTTAATATAGTTTTCACATATTGATCATATATTTACATTCCCCCCATTAAGTTTCAGATGCGTATTGTGCCTCTATTTATCACATTTTTGTATTTGCTTCCAGGCCTTGGAGTCGTTTTATGAGAAATTTGATCAAGATTTTATTAGCATCAGGACCAAGGCCCGTGAAGTACTACAGAGGGAAGATGATCTGAATGAAATTGTCCAGGTATATAGCTTATTACACGACCTGAGATAATCACGATGTTGTCTATTCTATGGATTTTGTGAGATTAATTTGGTTTTCATGATTGTAGCTTGTAGGCAAAGACGCTTTGGCTGAAACAGATAAAATCACTTTGGACACTGCAAAGCTTTTGAGAGAGGACTATCTTGCACAAAATGCATTTACACCGTAAGCTTATGTGATTTCTCCCCTTTGGATGATTTCTTGCTATGCAATTCCAACACGTCTCATTATGTATTACGGTTACAGATATGACAAGTTCTGTCCATTTTACAAGTCCGTTTGGATGATGCGCAACATTATCCATTTCTACAACCTTGCCAATCAGGTCATATACTGTTTCTTGCATAATTCTCTTCACAATTTTTCAGGAGTATTTTTCCCATGTTTGAAGTTTCTCTTTAACAAGTGTGTTGTGCATTCTAGGCTGTGGAGCGTGGAGCAGGACTGGATGGACAAAAAATTACATATACCTTAATCAAGCATCGGCTCGGGGACCTGTTTTACCGCCTAGTGTAAGTGAAATAACTGATGATCTTCAAGTTGTTGCAGTAAGTGAAAGTGAAGAGTTTGTTTTACCTGACGTGCAGGTCCCAGAAATTCGAAGACCCCGCAGAAGGGGAAGATGCTCTGGTAGCGAAATTCAAGAAGTTGCACGAAGATCTGACAGCAGGATTCCGCAACGTTGAAGACGAAACTAGATGAATGCATCCAAACATGCCAACATAAAGCAAGTCCCTAGCATCATCTCCGTCCACGTCCACGGGGAGACAACTTGAAATTTTCAGTCATTTCATCCAGAATCTAGGCAAGAGACCTAACGATTGAAGACTGCATACAATTATAACTTTTGCCAGCATCAATGGTTGCTTGTTTTTTATTGTTTTGCTAGTATGATATGTTTGTGGCGTTCCTTCTTTACCTTTCGCCTTAGAGTGTACCAAGGAGACAATGGCGTTGTCAAGTATTTAATAGAAATAAGAAATAAACAAGTCGGGAACTCGGGATGTGTTAGTATTGTAGTGATGGAGAGAGAGTCGGTGGATTTGGATCTATTGTTTTTGTCGGAAACTTGCATTATTTTGTTAGTCTTTATTTATTTTATTAATATAAAGATCATCCCCATTCTATCTAGCATTGGACAGTCTGAAGAGTGATTATTAGTTTCTTTTTTTTAATACAATTTTAACATTTTTAAAAGAAAGTGGATACGATCCAGACAGATACGACGTTTCAAGCAGAAATTGTAACTGTCCGCACCGTTTACACAACCCTAGATGACCAAACACAATGAAAATGATCTAGTGTTTGTTTGTTCCATCAGCATTCGAACATGAAGAAGCTGTTGAAGATGATCTAGTGTTTGTTTGTTCCTTAACTTCTATCCACACCGTTACCCATCATTTAGTCTCTCTCAACTGCCATGGATGCAGCTTGTTCCAAACTAAATGCTGCCCTAATTATACCATCTCCATCAACCCGCCTTGGATCCGTTGGGATCAAAACTTCATTTCCAGCTCCGTTTTGTGCAGCATTTAGGGGTTTTTTTTTTCACAAATGAGTAACAGCCTCAAAGATGACTGCATGAAAGTGCTTCTAACTCTAGCCAAAATTTGTTATAATATATCTTCATTTATCTTCTAAACAATCGTTTGTACCAAGATCATGGTTTCAATAATTGATCAACAAATAAGAAATGGTTATAAAGTATCATGCCAAACTTCATGCATGCTACATTGTTGTGACTTTCATTCGATCTAATCTCGTGCTTCATTTATATCTTTCATTCTCTTCCTCTCTCTTATATCATTCTATTGTTAGCTTAGGTTGAATTACAGTTGAGTGTAGATTTCTTGAGGATATCCTTTCTTTTTTCAGTGACCTTAAGATTGTTTTTGTTGAACCGATACCCGCTGTTTGCCTTTGATCTCACCTTCGTACCAAGGAAAATGAAGTGCATAGAAAAGAAAATTATTTTGTATGTCAAAATGTGTGATATCACTCCCTGTTCTTCTTTATCCCCTCCCAACTACATGCTGGAACTGGCATGGCAGAACTCATTGTGCTCGACAATCCAGGTTAGAATCCTTATATTATGAAACTGATTTTTGTGAGATGACAAGATCACGGTTTCAATATTTTCCTTGACATGGAGATGCAAAACACCTTTGCCCGTAATTTTCGCCCGTAATTTTCGCACAAGTTCAATATTTTCCTTGGCATGTGTTGATTGATTGCAAATTCTCAAAGCAAAACACAATTTTGAGTAGCCAAGACAGGATACATAGACAAATAAGAGTGTAATAAATTAAAACATCAGCAAAAAGAAGACTGTCTAAGAAACTTATAACTGAATATGAATACGAGCTTGTACTAACATGACAAAAAAACAAATAAAAGCGATGGAATAGTAAAAACTCGTCGAAGTTGTCATGGGTAATGCCTGAGTTCCGAAATTGGGATAAAACCAATGAAGTTGGGTAGGTGTGATGCGGCTGTAGGATGATGGCTTGAGGTGTAGGCTGTAGAAATTATACATATTCTCTACACATGTGCAACTCTTTAGATGGAAGAAGAAGAGAGAGATTCAAAGAATGATAGATGAAGAACAAATTCTCTACAAACTAAACAAGGTAACCTGAATTATTATTTATTTTGTGTGTGGATATCTAGAGCATATATAGCCATGATGAATTATAGATTTGAACAGTATCTACACATGTGCAGCTCTGATGTTTATGTTTATGTTTATGTTGGTACACGAGAGCATTTATAAGTGATACATCGTTTCGGACAATTGAGAAATATTATCCATTTCTAAAGCCTACACCTCAAGCATTTATAGTAAATTTTATATATATATATATTCTTTTGCTAAAGATCTAGATAACTATAACTATCAATATAATAATAAATAAAATAATAATTTGTGAACTAAGAAGCTATTTTGTTCAAGCATATGACATGCCTTTTACTGTTCTTCAAGTGATGCGAAAAGGCGAGTATCCACCAGGAGGACCAGAGGAGTATCTCCACTCCCCGCAACCCGAGCATCTATCCATCCCAACGCGATTCTTCAAAGTGCAAAATTTGCAACTCCAAACTCTAAATTTACTTCCTTTATCCTCCCCTCTAGGGATTTCACACTCTTGACATACCATAGCCTTAGGCTGCAAGAAAAGAAAAACCAAACCTCTTAGCATACATAAAAAAAAACATTCCCAATAACAAGACTCTGCTTCAAACTCATAACTACCAAACCATACCCCATTCATCAATGCACATCCATTGCATTGCCACGTTTCTGCTGATCCTTTCGCCTTTAAATGCGAAGAAGCTGTTGAAGATGATCTAGAGTTTGCTTGTTCCTCTAACTTGGATCCACACCATAACTCATCATTTCGTCTTCTCTCAGCTGCCATTGCTGCAGCTTGTCCTGGACTAAATGCTGCCCTGATTATACTGTCTCCGCCAACCCGCCTTGGACCCGTTGGCATCAAACCTGCATTTCCTGCTCGGTTTTGTGCAGCATTTAGGGCTTTTTCGCGCATCGATGAGTTGGTCTGTGGCTGAGAGGACCCACCCAGTCTTCTCCCAGGAAGAAGACTAAAGACTTGACTTGAACCTCCAATTCCTTTGGCTATAAGTTCCTGCAATTCCTGCAGATACATGGCTGTAAGTTATGCAGCAAATACAGCAATACTCATATCCTGTATATATTATATATTATCAAATGTAGGTAAGCTCATGTAGCATTTAGAATATTCATATCCTTTTACAAGATCCTATTCTGCAGTTTTTCCAAAATCATGAATAATAGGTTATCCACCAAAAGAAACGCGGGCAAAAGGGTTACTAACCGCTCTAATTTCATCCAATAGTTTGTAGAAATCTGCATTGTGAGGGCCATACACATTGTGGCAAAGCTCATGTAGCATAGTATCAAGAATCTGCTCAAAATGAAAGAAATCCCACTCTTGGTTATGCTTCCTCAACCTAAGCTTTATCTCAGCACCTCCACCAATGTTCAATCCCATAAGGGCTGGATTTGAAGGGCTGCTCAAATGGAAGAACACAAAGATGATTAAGATAACACATAATAACAAACATAACAGAATCTAAATAGCAGAGAACTGTCATCTGACCAGAATTCAGAGAGTAAGGTAACCTTCCATCTGTGTTTGTTCATTATAGGTTCAACCTGTTTGGCTACATTCTCTAGAATCTTTCGGGCCTCTTCTTCTCCCAACTTTTTGAGAGGCTTCACTTCCCATACCTTGTTAAGATGACTCAGATCCACATGAACCGACATCTCTCCTTCAAACAAGCAGCATAGAATATCTTACACTTAAAGAAAGAATATACATTCATCTCAAATAATATTTTGTAAGAGGTTTTGCTATAGTACATAGTATGTATGATCTCTCATCTCTAAACAGGAACAAAATTTGCAAATTTGCATCATATGAGTACACCATCCATTTGATCAAGTTCTAGTTTGATCTCTCATTTCTAAACATGACCAAAGGTTGCAAATTTGCATCATATGAGTACACCATTCAGTTTATCAAGTTCTAGTTTGAGCAAAACAGTATCTCACAACACAAGAAATGCTAATAAAGATAGTTTTTGGTTAGATTAGCTGTTTCTTCTCAATATCTTAGGGTTCTTCGTTCTCAATTCTAAATCCCGATTCTGAACATCCAGTATTCAGTAAAGAGAAAGCATCAATGATTGATTCATGTTGAAAAATCATTAGATTGGGGGTAGCAGTAAAATAGGTAATCTTTGCAAAGAAAAAAAATCCCAGATTAAAAAAAACATTTAAGAAATTTCATTAATTTAATTGATACAAAATTTCCGGGAGATCAAAGATCAAGCATACCTCGGCTCGACGGACGACAGAGCGCAGAAAAAGAGAAGAGGATGCGTTGCAATTGGCGAATTTATTAATCCCAAAAATGGGAATTATTGAATAATAGGATCCGGTCCGACCGGTTCAAAAATCTGGGACGGTTCAATCTGAACCGGTTTCCTGAAAGGGGAAGAAAAGGCCCAAAGGCAAAGCCCACTGCCAACTTTGTGAAGGGAAAAAAAGGGTCCTTGGCTCCTTGCACCTCCCACGATCCACCACCGGGCTCGACACTCATTCATCACCGTCCTTCGATCACTAGGAGCTGATGCATCTCTATTTTTGTTCGCTTGGGAGCTGCTGCATCTCTTCTACTCGTATGTAAATCCTCATCCATTTGCATAACTTTTAGTGTTTAAATGTAATTGCTCTTCTATTGTTGTTTTGTTATCGATATCAAGTTTGATTCCAGTGTAGATCAGTTCTCAACTTCTTGTGTTTAGTTAATACATCAGCCTATGGGTCGGCTGTATCTAATTAGCATTCTACCATGTGATTTTTGGAGAAATTTACTAAACAAATCACCTCTTTAATGGGTGCATTCTACCTGTTTGTTGTTTTGCATATTTGCTTCAGTGTCTTCTTCTCTCAGGCGCTTCGTCTTTTGTGTTTAAAACTATTTCTCAATATATCATCTCTAAAGACGCTCATAAATTTGCCTGACATTTGTTGGTATTCTATTGCAGGCCCGCCATTAAAGGGTTACCTCGAAGACTTATCAATCACTCTCCAAACAAAGGTACTCATTATTTGCTCCTCCTATTTCAGTATCTACATCTTTTGAACAAAAAAAATCAGCAGCTACCCAGCCAATGAAATAAAAAAGTGGGAACAAACCACACCTCAAAGGCCAGTTTAAATTCAAAAATCAGCTCCTACTATTCCAATTCCTTACTTGCTGCCCGGTGTGTTTTTTTTCTCTCAGGGTTTATGAGAAAGACAATTCTAGTTAGCATCACTGCTAAGCAGCGGGAGGCTACTAAGGTGTCAACTTCTTTACAATTTTTTGGAAAATCTATCTTGTCTGCTGCTGCTCTCATCTGGTTCTGAATGTCTTTTCTGGAGTTTATACTTTTAATAGGTCAAGCCACCAGCTGATAGAGCCCTAATTCATCTTGATGGATCTACCTGAGTTACTTTCCGCTCTTTTCTGGTCTGTCGTTGCCCTAGAATTGTATCAGAATTCAAGCAAATACCTAGATTTAAAGCCCAATGAAATGAATATTCATATCTGTTTGACATAACTTGTTGATTCTCGGCTATTTCATTTTGAATTGCTAACTTTTACGTTGATTCATGTCATTCTCCATGTGCTAAACATAATGATTTGTACATTGTTTCATGTTTAGACATCTATTGGTGATGTCCTCTTACCTAAATCAGCAGCCAGGTTTGAAAGGTATCTCCTGAGCAAGGTAAGCAGAATCGGACTCTTCACACCTTCCCTTTCTAACCGCTTCCTTCTTCACACGTTCAGGTAAATTCTTCCTCTCTTACTCCTAGTGACGCATGTTCAATTTCTTCGTTTTGGAAATTAACAAATCCGTTCAATGCACTTATTATTAGCCTGAGTTTGGTATCTTGTTGAATTTTTCAATGAGTTGCGCCCTTGAGGTGGATGTGTTAAATCTAGTTGTTGGTTGTCTTGTTTGAAGCTGATATTATGAGCTCATTTATACTCCTCCCTCAATATGAAAATACTGAAGTTTGTCATTCTAACAACTTTACACACTTTTTGAAACGCTGACAAATATACTATATTACTATCATACCCCTATTCTAATTGTACTTGTTTACTTTCTTGAAAACTACTACCACTGGCAATCTACTAATGACATCAATGGAAATGTCTACTATGTGTGAAGTAGAGACCAGATATTTTGAACAAAATTTCAAGACTAAGTAGAATCTCCTCCCCACATGAACTTTGATGAAATCAAATTTGCTTCTTTTATTATATTACTTAACCTACACAAACATTGGTTCATTTTATAGCAGTTTATGTGGCTCTGCTCTTCCATCTAAGGTTTTTGATTTCGGCTGTGCAATTGGACAACTCCATGAACGGAATAATTATGCGTTTACTGCACATCACTGGATGCATTCTGGTAAGCCTCTTTTGGAAGGTGAAAAAGATGTGCAACCTCAAATACAACGGGAAGGAAGTAGTGTGTTCGTAGAGGGTGCGAGTGTAAAGGTGAAGAGAAAGAAGCTAAAGGGAAAAAGAGCAGTGGTGAGATGGCTCAAGCTCTTTAGATGGAAGAAGAAGAGAGAGTATCAAAGAATGACAGATGAAGAACAAATTCTCTATAAACTGAACAAGGTAACCTGAATTATTACCTATTTTGTGTGTGGATATCTATAGCCTATATATCAATGATGAATAGTTGATTTAAATAGTATCTACACATGTGCAAGTGTGCAACTCTGATGTTTATGATGGTACACAGGAGCATTAATAAGTGATACATTGTTTTGGACAATTGACAAATATTAAGCTCATATCCTCTGGGCCTTTAGACTTTTGGTAAAATCAGGACTCAACACAAATTCACCCAAAGAAGATTAAACACACAAAACAGGAACAATCTTAGGGAAACCAAAATGAATCCACTGAGAAGGGAGTTTCTCCACAAGAGCCAATCACAAAGGAGAAAGTCAAAGTAGATTAAACACACAAATAGGAACAATTTTAGGCGAACCAAAAGGAATCTACTAAGCCACTCAAGGGGTAACTCCACAAGAGCCAATCTCAAAGGAGGAAATTTCCTAAGAGCCAAAGGCAAAAGCCAGTACATATATATGTTGTGGATAATCTCTTCTTCCTTCTCCTAGTCCTTATTTATACCCTTAAGGCCTCATTCTACCAGCCTAGAGATAATGACTAGAGAATTACAGCTCACCCCTGCTGCATCTTATCTGTCATAACAGAATTACAAGAGTACAATCCCTTTTACCCTTAGCCAAAACAGTAACAGCAGTAATCGAACAACTTTTCATGTGAATTCTTGTTTGTATCCATTGAGCATCTGTTCAATTTCTGGCCGATTAGATGTGGAGAATCATTTCTACATTAGAATTGGATATTCTTCCACGATGGGGATGATTGTAAGAACCTACTTTGAAGAGAGAAGGTGGCTGGTAAAAAAAAACTCGGTAGCTATAATGCCACTGAAAATAAATAATAATTTTGGGAAAATTTTAAAGAATGATGAATGCCTCTTGTTCTATATATTTGAGCCCAAGGTCTTGGAAAGATTACAAACAATTCTGCATGAAAAAATAGTTTTCATCTCAACCATTTGAGGAATAAATCTTTTTGCATGATTTGATGATCTATATGAAAATGTTGGTTTCTCAAATGAAAGTTTGTTATAGTGGAGGTTGATCCATTTCTTAATATCAGATCCCATACTTCAAACATGCAAAGGAATCATCAGAGGCAAAGCATGACCAACATCTCAACCATTACAGGAATGAATCTTTTTGCATGATTTGATGATTTAAATGAAAATGTTAATAAACCTTATTTGGGCTTGACACAGTGGAACTCTCTCTTAAGATCTAATGTTGTCGTGATCTCCAGGCACGGAAGAAAGAAAAACGGCTTATAGAGAGTTTGGAAAAAATAGAACCGAAGGAATCATCAGAGGCAAAGCATGACCCCGAAATATTGACACCAGAGGAACACTTTTACTTTCTTAAGATGGGACTCAAAAGCAAGAACTATGTACCTGTAGGAAGAAGGGGAATATACCAGGGTGTAATCCTTAACATGCATTTGCATTGGAAAAAACACCAGACTCTACAGGTGATAGTCAAGACGTTTACTCCTGAAGAGGTGAAGGAGATCGCTGCTGAACTTGCAAGACTAAGTGGTGGAATTGTGCTCGATATTCATGAGGAGAATACTATAATTATGTATAGAGGAAAGAATTACGCTCAACCACCTACGGAAATCATGTCACCACGGGTTACACTTCCTAGAAAGAAGGTAATTCAGAAGTTAATTCATTTTTCTTCTTCTTCAAGGTCGTAAGTTAATTCATTTTTCAACTCGTGCCCCAGGCTTTAGATAAATCTAAGTACCGAGATGCTCTTCGGGGTGTGAGGAGATGCATTCCAAGATATGAGCAGGAGCTCGAGTTGCTTAGAACACGTATCAGAAACAAGGAGGCAACTCCTAGCTTAAGTTCAGAAAGTGTCGTTTCAGATGAAAAGCTGAAAGAAATGATTATGGATGAAGAAGACGAGAACAAATCCGACAAAGACTGTCCTTTGTCGGAGGACACCATGTTATCGGATTCAGAAGATTTGTCGGACATGTTCGAGTCAGACTTGGACGTGGAGAGTGAGGAGGACGAGCCAACGAAACCCCTTTACTTGCACACTTTTGACAAGTTCCCGGTGCTGAACAAGGAGCCTGAAGATTTCGAAGAGCAGTTGAAGAAGATATCATCGGAGTTGACAAGGCCCGGATTGTCTGGACAAGACAAGGTTACTCCACAGCTTGATGAGATTGATCAGATTTTCCTGCGTGCAGCTACTTTGTTGAAGAGAAAAAAATGACAAACGGAACATTTTGTTTCTATTTTGATTTCAATCTATGTATACAGATAGTTTTATATACTTAATCAATGTATACTATTATCCCATCAATCTGTATGGAAGATAAAAATTGGACTATGGAATTGTAAGATCATATAATCCTATCAATCATATACTGTGTTGGTGGTTCCATGGAAATTCTTTGTTAGTAATATTTTAAAATAACCTTATAATCACAAGATCCTATCTCAATTATATAAAATTATATGTTAGATCTTACATTCTAAATTTCGGATCGAGATCCTTGTAGCTATCTGTTGAAGGGCAAAAATGTAATAGCGCGGTAAGGGGACCCACAAAAGAAAACAAAGATAAATAACTTTAAAAAATAAAATGGGGTTTCGCGGTCTTTCTGCTTCAGTTGTGGGGGTTCGAGTCTGATGTTCTGACAATATTCTCTGCATTTGTGTGTGACTGTGCATGAGAGAGAGAGCGTAACCGCATTCAATTGAATCGAAGAGTGCTACCAAATTGGGTTTCCTAGGCAAACAATTTTCAAATAAAGTGTTCTTTTTGAAATACTACAAAAACCCTACAAAATCGAACCCAAAATTAATTAAGCATCTACTGCTAATTATAGTGATTATAAAGTTTGTACATAATTGCTCCTGCCTCAATTTATGCATTCTCTGCAAAATCTCTCACTCACTTCCTCACTCTTTCTATCACCCTCTAGGGTTTGCTGGTAGCCCTCTAAACCTTGCTCCGTCAATGAAGGTTTCGGTGCCCTAAATTCCAGTTTGATTTGTGAATGTAAGTGTTCCAATCTTTTATACTCTTTTGAAGTTCCGAAATCTGAAGTGGATTTTTATTTTCTTCTGTGGGTCATGTTCTTCACTAAGACATCTGATCCTTAGATTCAAAAGATCCCTTCTTTCTTTGGTGTGTGCCTTTTGTGCTGCGAAAGGAAGATTGGATCTTTGCTGCTGAAACTTGAAGGTTGCTTACAATGTGGTTTGTTTGCAGATGAAATAGGGTTTCTCTTCTTCCTCAATTTTTAGTCTTCGGTTGTGTTTGATTTTGTTTTTTGCCTGAGATGTTTTTGTGTCTGATCTGAGAGCTAATTAGGGGTTTTGAACCCATTTTTCTGCAGGGATTATACCAGTGAGCTTGTGGAAATCACTTGGGGACGTTTGTAACTGTAAATACTTGGGGATTGATAGGTGACAGTATCACCTTTGATCTTAGGAGTTATTGAATCGATTTGTAAGTAAGAAGTATTTGTAATGAATTTCTTCAAAGGAAGGGGTAGGTTCAGGAAAGCTCGGAAACCAAAGCCGGAAGGTTGTTTTGAGGATAACCCTGTCCCGCCTCCAGAGGAACCGAAGAATGATCAAGAAAATGCTACAGGAAAGCCGATTGCTCCTGATGCATCTCCTGAGGTGGATGATGACGATGATGATTTCATCACAAATGAGGTGAAGAGGCGGATGAAAGAACTGAGGAGAAACAGTTTTATGATGTTGATCCCTGAGGAATCAGGCCTAGAAGAGGAAGACGAGGGAGCTGAGACCTGTTCGAGTGAGGGGAGGGATGTTGATTCACTAGTTCAGCACGCTTATTATGATTTTGAAGCTATTTACCAAAAATATTGTGAGAGAATGCTTTTGTTTGATCGGATGAGTTCTCAGTGCCTCAATGAAGCCGGTAATTGCCGTTAATTCGTTACCAAGTGCTTTTATGGAATTCATTTTCATGTCTACATTAAATCGGCTCTTTATGATGTATTTTTGTCGTTAAACAACTCAATTATGCCCTTTTTTTGGTATAGGCCCCCAGCAGCCTGTAAATCCATCCCCGAGATCTCAACCATCCCCAAGACCTGCATCTAAAAAGCTTACATCCCCATTTCGGTGCCTCTCTTTGAACAAAATGGAAGAATCCGAAGATGAGACTGAACGCTTACAAGTGGAAGATAATGGACCTTATGAGGACCTTGAGATAGCATATGTTGCTCACGTGTGCTTGGCTTGGGAAGCACTTCATTGTCAGTACACTCAACTAATCCAGAAGATTTCGTGCCAACCTGAAAATCCTACTTGCTATAATCCTTGTGCTCAGCAATATCAACAATTTCAGGTATTATTGCAGAGGTTCATTGAAAATGAGCCTTTTGAGCTAGGATTAAGGCCGGAAATTTATGCTCGTACTAGACGTTCCTTGCCTAAACTGTTACATGTTCCAAATGTGCAAGGTAGAACATCTACTTAACGAGTTCATGCATGAGTTGTTTTCTATCTATATGCTTTTATGTCTCTTTCCATTAAGCCATGTTGGTTTATATTCAGGTTCATATCAGACTGCCTCCGAAGGAGATTCAGATTATGTGATTCTTGCTCCTGATCTACTATGTTTGATACAGTGCTCAATCTTGAGTTTTCATTTGTTCTTGAAGAGGGACAAGAAAAAATCTGGCGGTGTTCTTAATCTATTTGGAAGCCAAAATCAAACTGCTATGCCTATTCAACAGGTTCTATCAATTGTTGAAAAGGTTAGGCTTGATTTTTCTACTTTAGTTTCATAAGTTGTGGTCAATGTGATTTTGTTGTCAGTATCTAATAGCATCATTCTTTAACTTTAGTAATAGCTGAAGTTTTGTCAGTTGAGGATTTGCAATTTGCCTGATAAATGCTTATATAAACTTATTTGATTGAGGCTTAATCGGAACTAGTCCTCAGGAAAAATGCCAAATTACGACTTAGATGATGGTTGCTAGAAATGAAAGAGCTATTCCCTTTGTATATACTGGTTAATTCCCTTACATCACCCACTGTCAGTATGTCACTCTAACAAATATCCCTCAGAGCTCTAACTGCCTAATTTTAGGGTCTTCCATCATTTTAATTAGGAAAATATCTCATCTTGTAGTCTCGTAAAGACTGCTGATGTAGACAGAATTAGCAAAATGTTAGTTTTAAAGAAACTGAAGCATAAGGGAAACATTAATCTACAAGCTAGAGGTTAAAGGTTTTATATAGTATCTTATCTTTGATTCGTTAGCATATATGCATCATGCTTCTTCTTCTTTCTCTCAGTTATAGTTTATGATCTTTGCTTTTTCCGTCATATGCCATACTTTGAGGAATTGATTGAACAGACTTAAACTTATGGCATTCGTTACCTTTTTGACATTTTAGCATGTTGTTTTCAATCAATTTTATCTGTTGTTTCTTTTTTTTAATTTTATTTAAGGAGTATTCTCTTTAATCGAACATGCATGATGTCCACCTTATAGGTTAGAACGGGTTAAAATGTATGAATAATGGATTAACTTGGTAACTTTTACTATGATGGATGTTATTTACACTTGAAATTGATAGGTTAATAAGGAAATAAAGAGGTTAATACCAAATATCTAAAAAGTCACTTGGATGTGAATATGTGATGCATTATAACACAATTATGTATTATGACTTGAGTTAAAGCTGAATGACTAAAAGTAAGAGTCTGTTTGAATGTAATGCATCATAAGTACATGTATTGTTTTGTCAATGATACATTATAAGAAAGGCATCCAAACATCACTTTCCCAGAAATCACATTATGCATAAAAGCCCAAATTTATATTTTTGTGAGATATGAGACATTGCATTAAACTACTCCTGTCACGAAAATTTCAGAAGAAGCTAAAGCTGAAGGATCTGTGCAAGAAGAAGAAAGGATGGAAGAAGAATTCATGGCCTGGAACGAATGAAGAAGTTGAGCTGTTGCTCGGCCTCATTGACATTAGAGTTGTGTCCCGTGTGCTGAGAATGGTGAGGGTAACAAGAGATCAATTGCTGTGGTGTGAAGATAAAATCCGAAAGCTGGACGTGATAGAAGGGAAGTTACAGAGAGACCCATGCCCTATCCTTTTCCCTTGTTGATACAGCATATTTAATATTGTCAATCGGCTCTAGAGATGTTGCGAGAATTTTCCTGCATTGTAATTCAGTAGATTACTTAGGGTAGGACCTTCTGTTAATATCTGTTTTCATCAAATGTTGAAATGTGGAGATTGACTTAACTGTTATGGAATGTGTTAATGATGTTGCTCTTTTTAATCTGTTTCAGATGTTCTATTTACATAATCAGATGTGTAGAGGTTATGCATTTTGAAAATGACCTTATTTTTTGGTTAGATGAAAATATATATGTCCTCATAACATGTGTCATTCATCTTGTATTAAAGGTTAATTCTTATTCTGCTAGTTCACAAATTTCAAAACTTTTTGGGACACTTCTTTTATCTTTTACCCACAAAATTTTATTATCTTGTAAATTCACAAAATTATTGTCTCTAGTAAATGACATATTTTCTAGATGTTTAGGCTAATTTAAAATATAAAGAACTAGTTTTATTATTATATTAATAAATGATTAATTATAACGTGTTAAGTTATGTATTTATGTAGTTATATATTCATAATAATAATAATAAAAATTTGTCTCACGTTTTTATACCTTAAACCATATAAATATATATACATATATAATTAATTGTATATTTAATAAAATATAATGAGTAAATGAAAATGGAGTTAAAAAATAAGTGAAAATGAGAGTTAAAACACGAGGAAATGGGCTAATAATGTCTTTTGGAAAATGATATACAAACTAGGCCTCTATCCTTTTATGATAAATTTTTAAAGGTTAATTAAAGGGCATTTAGGTAAAATGGAAATAAAACTGCAATTGTCCTAGGCCTAATTGCGTAAATTGAGCCTCTCTGCCGTCAGTTCTTCTTGTCATCTCCTTGTTACTCCTTGTTCTCCTCTTCCTCTTCTTCTTCAGACCAGGACGATACCGGCGTCTTTCCTTTGCGCCGCCGGAAACTCCATCTCGAAACAGGACAGGACCTCTTCCGAACCTTACATCTGCTTTCATTTTGTTCGACTTTTCTTCCTCTTCCATTTGTTTCTTGTCAACGAGATTCAATTACAGATTCCTTCTTCGTGAAATTAAACTTCGGATTTATATTCTCCTTGCAATTCTTAGCATTTTTATGGTCCCAATTACGGGTTTGGTTTACAAAAACCCTTAGCCCTAATTCTTATCTCTTCCCTATATCTTTCTCCTCTTCCTTGACTTTGCATTCGCGTTTTACCCCAATTTGTTGTGCGAGGAAGTGAAATAGGGTTAGGGTTTCGGCGAAGAAGGGGAGTTATGGGACGTGGTGTGGTGCTCGGGCTTGGAGAGAACCCGATTGAAGTTTTGTTGACCGGGAACGGAAAAGTAAGCGTCTAATTCCTCCATAATATTCATGTGCTTGCTCCTTCACTCTAGATGTTGTTTTCATCTTTTTGGTCTTGTTTAATTCTTTTGATTATACTTTTTTTTTTATAATAAGAACTCATTTGATTAAACTCCTTGTGATGTGGTGATAACTGTTAGGATTCTTCTCTTCCTACGTTGAATTCAATTTTGCATTTGCATAAACATGTAGGCCGTAGCATATTTTAATACAAACCTTAAGTAACTAAGCTTGTTCGATCATTTGAACATCATTTTACTGGTATATTATCTTGTGATATATTTGTGAATGAAGATTTCAATTTTTTATATGGACTACTGCTTGGACAGTAGAGTTATTTTGACATATTTAGTTTATTTGTTGTACTTACTGTGTTTCTAATTTGGATAGATTGAAATTTGCTGGCTAATTTGTGTTGCTTGTAATATATAATGTGTTGGGATAGATTGGAATTTGTAGGCTCATTGGATTAGATTGGATTTTTTTACTGTGGTCATCTGTGATGTGTTGTAATTCAAAGCTATGCATATTCAACATATAACTACACTTTGCTGTTGAAATATGCAGAGATAGAGTTGTAGAACAAGTTTGTTAATCACGCACCACATGTGTTGGATTCTGCAGTAACTTTGCTCCCTATGATTGATCAGTTGTGGGATACATATATTCATCTTGATTGAGCATTAGGGAATGCTGATGCTGCAAGAACATCTTAGAAAGGCGGATGTAATGACAGCCACATGAGAGGATCTTATTGTGACAAATAGATGTTTTAGTTATACATTAATTATGATGATCAATATAAATTATATTCTACGTTTTGTTTATCTTATTGTTGCTTATCAACTTGTTTTCTGCTTCAAAGCTCCTAAATCCGAGTAAACTGTGTCGAATCAGTGAAATGATGCACCTAAAAAAACCTAATTTACGACTGCTTGAATCAACCAAGGCTCATGTAGGGCTTGACCATATCTAAATTTATGGGAAAATGTAAAGAGGCGTGTGTATGGATGTCTCTTAGTTTTATTTTATTTTTGTAGGCTTGTGTATTGGGCCCGAGCGTAGGCTTGTGTATTGGACCCGAGCGTAGGCTTGTGTATTGGCACCTGTCCTATGCTTGTGCATTGGTCCGAACGTAGGCTTGTGTATTGGGCCCGGGCGTAGGCTTGTGTATTGGACCCGAGCGTATGCTTGTCATTGGGTCCGAGCGTTGTCTTGTGTATTGGGACTGAGCGTAGGCTTGTGTATTGGACCCGAGCGTAGGCTTGTGTATTGGACCCGAGCGTAGGCTTGTGTATTGGGCCTTGTCCTATGCTTGTGTATTGGGCCCGAACGTAGGCTTGTGCATTGGGTCCGAACGTAGGCTTGTGTATTGGGCCCGGGCATAGGCCTGTGTATTGGACCCGAGCGTATGCTTGTCATTGGGTCCGAGCGTTGTCTTGTGTATTGGACCCGAGCATAGGCTTGTGTATTGAGCCTTGTCCTATGCTTGTGTATTGGGTCCGAACGTAGGCTTGTGTATCGGGCCCTGTCCGAAGCCTGTGTATCGGGCCCTGTCCGAATCTTGTGTATCGGGCCCTGTCCGAATCTTGTGTATCGGGCCCTGTCCGAAGCTTGTGTATCGGGCCCTGTCCGAAGCTTGTGTATCGGGCCCTGTCCGAATCTTGTGTATCGGGCCCTGTCCGAATCTTGTGTATCGGGCCCTATCCGAAGCTTGTGTATCGGGCCCTGTCCGAAGCTTGTGTATCGGGCCCTGTCCGAATCTTGTGTATCGGGCCCTGTCCGAAGCTTGTGTATCGGGCCCTGTCCGAATCTTGTGTATCGGGCCCTGTCCGAAGCTTGTGTATCGGGCCCTGTCCGAAGCTTGTGTATCGGCCCCTGTCCGAATCTTGTGTATAGGCCCCTGTCCGAATCTTGTGTATTGGGCGTAACCTTTATTAAAACAATTTGGCTTTCATTAAACCAATCGGGTTTGCGCTTTTATTAAAACACTTGGGCCTTCATTAAACCAATTGAATTTGAGTTTTTATTAAAACATTTGAGCCTTCATTAAAACAATTGGGCTTAAAAATTTTCATATTCCTAATTTGCCCTTTCATTTAATCTTTAAAGATAAGTAAATGGGACATAGTTTGTCCATTGATAAGAGAAGGAACCTACTTAGTGCTTATTTATACAAAAAAGGCATACTCTCCCATTTAACCCTTAAAACACCAGACAATAAAACTCATATTATACGTGCTCTAAGAAATTTGTAAGCTTAAAAACTTCAAATTTTCAAATAACCACTTATTCCAAAATTTGCAAACAACTTTTAAATAAAACCAAACACACCTTAAGTCACATATTTTCATCCAATTTTTCTTTTTGTAAAAAATATCACATAATAAAAGATTAAAAAGATTAAAAAGTCAATGATTAAGAATTTTCAAAGTAGTGATTAAATTAACCCATATATCAACACTATTGAACTTTTACCAATCAGCATTTTACAAATCATAGCTCTTTGTCTTGTTGCTTGCTCTTAAGTTCTTACGTGTAAATTCCTCCAAACTTGTGATGATCATTCAGATTTAAGGGCCTAATCTTTCAGAATTTTACAATTATACCAAAGCTATTGATTACAACCGCAAATGTCAAATGAAGGACAAAATTGTCAATTCACGATGCTCATGACTTGGTACATAAAAACTGGATTCCTTTTTAAAATTCGTTTTGAAATAGTAGAATCAGCAAAGCTTTAAAACTTTTGGTTTACGCCATTGCTGCAGCAATTTCTTGCTTCTCTTCTCCATCATCACGTAATCAATAATCAATCTCTTCCTCTATTCTTGCTTCTTGAAGCTTGATCTTCCATTGATAGGAATCTCTATTTAGAAGGTGACTGTTCCAACGGTCAACTCTATTGCTTGTCTTGTATACTGGATCAAGGTCAGTTTTTTTGTTGCTTTTGTGATCTCCATTTTTGTTTTTCCTCTGCAATGTTTGATTAAGATTGATACTATTGTTTTCCACCGCTCAATGGGTTCATATGATAATCCTAATGACGATTGTTCCCTTCTTTTTCTTTTTTTTTTGTTGAATTTGGGTATGATTGATTTTGCAAATGTTCAATACTGATGACAATTTGACTGTTTATTCTGAGTAAAACCTATGAATGTCTGTTTGGAGCTTGACGTTTAAGAAGATATTTCCAATTTTATGATCATATCAATGAATTATGCAATGGAATAACTCAAATCTTACCATGAAGATTTCTTTGGAGTTGTTGTGGGGTGTGTTTGTATACTTCCTCAAATCCCTCCCTTTTCCCTATCAATTTAGGTCAAGTTGGGCAAGCAGATTAGGGTGTGTTTGGATGTAATGTAATTTAAGGAATTATGTAGTATCAGGCATTAAAATTGAAAATGCAAAACGTATGCCAAGTCTCAAGACTTCCTCAATAAGACATCATATAACAAAGCAACCAAACAACACTTGCTGTACTGGATTAGCGAATAGAGAGCATAAGACTTGCTTATAAAGCATGTTTCATGCATCCAAACCCTAAAAACTATATATTTACTTGTGAGTTGTGAAGTTGAACTTCTTTTTTTTACCAAAATTTATAACTTACTTATGTACATGTGATTTTATTCCAATGCAGCTGAAGAAAATCCACTAAAAATCATTAGCTAAAGATCCGAGATGGCAGTAGCTGATTCTATAACAATGATAGAAGATTCTGAAACCGCAAACTTGCCTTTCAACGACAATGCTGGGCCATCTGCTTCTTCCTTGACCAATAAGGCAGTAAATGTTCCAAACAGATGCGGTAGTGCGCCACCAAGCCTTGAGGAAGCAATTTCTGCTATAAGGAATTCAATGCTTAATCAGCAATCATCTGTAAAAGATATCAACAAAGGCATGTTAGATAGTACAAATGAAGAGAGACTTATTACTGATCCTTCATATATTGCTTACTACAATGCTCATATCAACTTAAATCCGAGGCTTCCTCCTCCACTTATCTCAAGAGAGAGCAGACATCTTGTGGGCCGAAACGCGGGGATTGGATATTCAAGAAAATTAATTTCTGATGATGATTTAGATACAAAGATGAGGTTACTATCTACTCACCAAGAAGAGCTCCAGGAAAATGCGTTAACGCAACAGGTCTTGGAAGATCAGATTGTGGATAGAGATAATACTGCTACTTTGGCTGGCAGTAGTAAAAGCTTTGCTCAACAACTACAGGTTCTACCTATATCTTAAAGCTCATTTTGGCCTAAATTTATATATATTTAGTATTTATCCATTTTCTTACAGATTTTTTAATTACATCTCTATTATTGTTTTCATTTTTTTAGTATCTATCCATTTTCTTACAGATATTTTAATTACATCTTTATACTTGTTTTCATTTTTTTAGTATTTATCCATTTTCTTACAGATTTTTGGAAACTTGTTAGGTTCTTGATTTTTGTTAAGAAGAACTCATGTTATACCACATTTTACATATCACAAGAAATGTAGCATTCAAGACAAAATGCTTTCATCTGATACACATGCAGAGTTGCAGGGTTTAAATGATCACAGAAGAGAAGTGAGTACGGACGATCCTCCTTCTATGTCTTTTCCACATGGGAATCAAGATTCCTCAAATTCAATGATTGATGGAGCCAGCAGAATCTTGAAAACTTTGAACATTTCTGGTGCTGAAACTTCAGTATCTGAACATATGCAAAGGAAACATGAAGATATACTCCTGTGTGAGACTTATGGTTTACCTTTCTATCCTGCAAACGGCGCTATCCCACAAGTACAAAGATTCCAACCTCAGTACATGCCACAAGGGATGAATCCATTTGCTGTTCCTTCTTCACCCTATATGAGTGTGGGGAATCCATTTGTCCCAAGACCAACATTGACCAATTTTGGTTCACAATTTAGTTTGGGAGGATATACAGCACCGCCTCCTGGTTTCTATGTGCCTCAGAATATGTTTACCTTTCCCTTTGATCCACAAACTCGTCTCAACCTATTCAATAGAGCTACAACAGTGCTTCATCATCATCATCATCCCTTTCCTAACCCGCTTCAAGGACAATATTTTCAGCATTCATTCATGAATAACTCTGGCAGCCAACATGCTGCTTTGTTAGCTCAAAAGGAGTCAAATTTACACGCACTCATGTATCGTGATCATAGGAATTTACCAAGTGGCCAATTATCCTCCTCAGGTATGATGCTTTGTTGTGGAAACTAAGAAATGAAATTGTTCGGTAATAACTATTGTATACATTACACCAGGGTTCAATCCAGTGATACAATTTCCAATGAATGGGAGAAACCATTTGGTGCTTGGTGAACACACAGGTATTCCACAACGCTCTTTTGTAAATGCAGATTTATTTACCGAACATAGAGATCATAGAGGATCAAATAACGTGGAGGATCCTAAAAGGCATCCCTATCTTGAATCACTAAAGTTTGGTGGAGCTGCAAAGCTTGAGCTATCTGATATTGGTGGGAGAATTGTTGAATTTAGGTAAATATATAAGCATCATCTTCTTTCTTTTATCTCTCTAGATGATCTGATTTCACTGACAGTAATTGATTTAACTCATTTGCAGCACTGATCAACTTGGAAGTCGATTCATTCAGCAAAAACTGGAAATTTGTACTGTCCAAGAGAAGGAGTCTGTTTTTACTGAGCTTCTTCCACATGCTTTACAACTAATGACTGATGTTTTTGGAAATTATGTTATTCAAAAGGTAAACTTTACCTCATTTGGCTTGCTTTCATGTTTTCTGATATTCCATAATATTTCTAAGGAGTTTCTTTATTGTTCCAGTTGTTTGAGCACGGAACCAGTGACCAAAGGAAACACCTTGCTGATCAGTTTAAAGGACAAATGATAACATTGAGTTTGCAAATGTATGGTTGTCGGGTGATCCAAAAGGTGCATTTTGATCTCCTGTTAAACATTACAGCATAAAATTGCAAATTGCATTACATATATTGCTAGTTCATCCTTACATATACCTAATATTGTCATAATAATCATATAAGTTGTTAAATAATTATGATGATTGTTGGTTTCTGATTTTAGGCCCTTGAGGTTATCGAACTTGATCAGAAAGCACTTTTGGCTCAAGAGCTTGATGGTCATGTCGTAAAATGTGTGCATGATCAAAACGGAAACCATGTGATACAAAAGTGTATTGAGCATATCCCAGAAGAGAAAATAGGTTTCATTTTCTCGGCTTTATATGGTGAAGTTGCAACGTTCTCTGTTCATCCGTATGGTTGCCGCGTTATTCAGGTAGGCATTGACGCATTGTATGATATGTTGAACAATACAATTCTCTCTTGTTTACTAAATTACTTGTTGTCCCTCATAAAGTAATTTATCTGGTTTTTGTAGAGAGCTTTGGAGCATTGCTCTGATACATCAGCAACTCATTTTATTATTGATGAGATATTGGATTCAGCTTCATTGCTTGCACATGACCAATATGGAAACTATGTCATCCAGGTTCTTTCTAAACTATTTATATCAAGAACATAAATCACTATGATATATGTTTGGTTGTGTATCAAATGTGATTGAGAATTGTGATTTCAGCATGTCCTGGAGTTGGGAAAGCCCAGTGAAAGATCTCAAGTGATCAGTAAGTTGGCAGGTAAATTTGTCGAGATGAGTCAGCATAAATATGCATCAAATGTGATTGAGAAGTGTTTGGTGCATGGTGATGCCTCAGAGCAAGAATCCCTGATTAGAGAAATTGTGGGTAAAACTCAAGAAGATGCTACTTTGTTGGTAAGTTTACGACACAACCTCACTCGAATTAAAAAAAAGAAAAGAAGAAGGTTATTTAGACGATGTTTTGATTATGTTTTCTATTGGTTTTGCAGATGATGATAAAGGATCAATATGCAAATTATGTTATCCAGAGAATCTTTGATGTGTGCAATGATGAAGAGAGGAGTATCTTGATGGACTGTGTAAGGGAAAACCTTGAGTCTTTGAAGAAGTACACTTATGGAAAACACATTGTAGCTCGGTACGAGCGACTAGCATCAGGTGATTAATGATCAACCCACTTGTTAAGTCGTGAACCTCTGTGATAAACATGGTTAAACCAATGGAACTACAGCTAAGATAGTTGTTTGACATTCTTATTGATTAAACAGGAGATCAAGAACAAAGGGCAGGATAGTGGTATGCCAGCGCCAAGAGAACATGCTATGGTCATGCAAATTATGAAGTGAAAAAACGTAAGATGTGGAAAGGTGTTGTTTGTAAGACGTTTGAGTTTGTAAAGATACACTAACTGTTTGTATAAAATTTTCATTTGGTGATCCGTGAGAAAAATGTAAAGAAATTTGGAAAGTTAATGGGAATGTTAGTTACTTGAACCAAACAAGACCTAATGTGATCCTCTAGTGGTTGTAGCCAATGTTAAATCTCTAAAATGATATACAGATGTCAGTGAAGCGACCAAATAAGAGTATGCTAATAACAAAATAAAGTCAATCATGCCAAATCTATGACAGTGATTTCTAGATTTGCTGCTGCTCAGGTAACACTTACAATGGCGAGAACAATGCTAGAAATGTGACTAGAATAAATTTTCTCATTAAAAATGGGAGAATCCAAAATTCTAACAGCTTAGCCGATGTTTCCCATTACAAAAAAACTCTTGATCTCTTAAGGGGAAACACAGGGTGATTGAATGCTGGTTATAGCATACGCCTCTCAATAAGCAAAATGTCTTTCCAAGCTTCATAAAACATCCATGTAATACCTGAATTTGGCATCACTTTTAAACAACTAGCACCCCATCCCCTGTAAAGTCCTTTCAAACCCTCTTCTTTGATAACCTCGGATAGTGCTGCAACCATGTTTGGTGGGCATTTCCCTTGTAATGCTCCCACCATAAGCCTCTTCCTTGCTACTTCTAAGGGGAAACTAATCGTACTTGCTGTCAATCCTGAAGTCATACAAATTTACACAGAAAGTTAACCACCATTACTGCAAATAATTATTTAACTATCGGTTTAGATGTCATGCATTATAACACAAGTATGAACTATTGAGCTTTAAAATTAAACTATGTAGTATTTAGTTAAGTCGTAGAAGTTGTATCGTGCATTCAAACAAGCACTATGTTATACCCATTAGTGGAAATTTTAAACTTCCATACAACATCAGTTGAACAGCAAGCGCAACAAGAAATTTGTGGTGCGTGCTAATAATAATGAAGCATCCCCAAAATCATGATACAAGAAGAAGTGTGCATTCTTTTCTGATGGTCAAGGGTAATAGATGAAAATGTATCTAACCTGAAACGGCTCCAAACAATAGCAACTCTACCCGGTTAAGAGATTTTTTCTTCTTTGCGGCACAGTACTTGGTCTTCAGTGTGTCGTACATGAAATAGTAACAAGTACTATACGGGAGCATCCCTACAAGTGTTGGTTTGAGACCAGAGTACAGAGCACCAACTCCACCATCCTTATAAATGTTGGCAAGTGCAACGGTCAAATTGGTATATTCGTCGGGTCTTACAGTCAACCGGTCCTGTAAAATTCAACAATTCAATACATCCAAATAAGAATAAAAAAGAAGAAAAGAAACTGGTCCAAAGGAGAAACATAGGTGGCACAGATTGTTAGGTTGATTCTTGTCGATGGATGTACAACTCATGTCATAACTCATAAGTCATAATTAACAAATTTACCTTAACAACTTCAAGAGGGTGACAAGCTAGTGTGCTAGCAATGCCAGCGGTAGCACCAGCAACCGCAACTGGGGAAAGCCATGACAGAGAGAGGTCAAAAGAAACAGGTCCAATCTGTATCTTAGGCTTTTCCTCTTGTTTCCATTTTTCCTGAGCAGATGACATAGAACGTTTGACGCACTCAAAGGTTGCCAATTCAATTGCCTGAGTAGGAACTATACGTAACATGTTGATTGTATTTCCCGCCCACAAACCCTTCCAACCCTGATGCTCAACGACCTCGACAAAGCTTCCAAGTATATCTCTTGATCCAACACCAACTACCATTCTTGTCCTGGTTTTCAGTCAAAATGTCAGATTCTCAATTTGTGTAACAAAACATATGTGTAACCTAGTCTGTCTGTGATAGACTCTACAGTTCAAGGTAGAAGACAATTTTCCAATTTCATCATGAAAAATAGAAAATAAGACTAAAATGGTGTAGCCAGCAAGCAAAGCCAACCTTACGGTCTCAAGGGGTGCCAGAACAGCCTTGGACATTGCTCCTGCTAAAGCACCACTGAGAAACTCCCTAACCTCCCGGGTTCTGGAGAGCTCCTGTGCACCAAAGTATATCAGGTTAGGGAAAAAAAACACAATAAAACCTTCTGAGGACAAGAGCTAACTTCAAAATGGAGTCAGAATCCAAAAAGATCTTCTTCAACATCCTTTTGTCTTATAAATTTTAAATAGCTTTGTAGTATGAATTTTATGATAATTAAATAACTATGTACTATAAACATGATCTTTCGTTTCAGCAGAGGATAAAAATGCAGGAATCTTTTGTTGTAGAATCTACAATGGCAGCGTTAAATCCATGCTAAAATCTCCATTCCTAAATTCTCAGCTATAATATTATAATAATACAGAAGATATCAACAAGATTCTGCTAGCACATAAAAGTGGAAAGCTTCAAACCCAAAAATTTACAGTAGCATGCAACGATTTTTAAGAACTGGTGGCTAGTAGTGAAAATGGAAAATTAACAAACCATGAGAGGCTTTCCAATATCAGGAAGTTGAAATTTGAATTGAAGCTGGTTGTTGCTGTTGTTGTTATTGTTGTGCTTAACGAGATCCATCTCTTTAGGAAGCATAACGACTCCATAACCATCCACACACAGGCCAGCCGGCTGATTCTGCAAGTCCATTGCTACTCTCAGAAATTCAATCCGTAAAACCATAAATCGTTCCAATCACCACAAATTGAGACGGAGAATCACAACAAAAACATGAAATAGTAACTTATGCTTTCCTTGGTTTCGAAAGTGATGTTGAAAATATGCAATAAACAAAATATATAGATAAAAAGAAAAACAACGTGCCTTGGTGGGAGATTGTTCGATCATTGTAGATATTTTTGCAGTCATCGACTACAAACAAGACTCCAAATTGAGAGTCTTTATCTACAGACTCAATCTCCTGATAGGGAGATGGAGTAGTAGACGAATAGGATTTAAAAGCAATCGAGATTTTCAGTTTCTTCCCATTAGGTGTTTGATCCTCTTCTTAAGAGGGACGGAAGAGTGCTAGTGTTTCTCTTTTAGGGTTTCTGTGAGTACAATTTTCGGCGCCGAGCAAATGCTCCCCTGTTCGGAAATGAATTTTATATGTGTTTGTTTGGAAAGCCGAAAGCAATACATCCGTGATTCGCTTGGAAGTGTATTATATTTTCAATACGCAAAATATCCATCTAATATTTATTAAAGGATTAATATATGGGGTGTATTACGGATTAAGGAGGTTATGAGATTTTTTTTTAATCCGAAAAAAATTAATTATTAGATAGTGAAAAATTACGAGAAAAATGGGGTTGTAGGGCTTTTTTTCGTTTTATGAACTACTAGTTTGTTATTAATTTTTAATTCTAAAAATTGTTAATATGAAGGTTATAACTGTAAATTGAACACTTAGGCTGTGTTTGGCAAGAGTAGAAATAATCACTAGTGGTATGGGTTGTGTTTGGCAAACTCAACAAAAACACTAGTGTTAGTGTTCATTAGTATTTTTGGAAGGATTTTTGGACTAAACTAGTGTTAAGTGTCTTTAAACTCTAACGAGTGTTTGGTTGGATCGGTAACTTACACTAGTGTTTTTATGTTAAAAGAACGTGTGCATATGACGTGAGATAAAAAAAAATCATCATCGTTGAACAAAATGCAGATATGTGGAAAAAAAAATGTTGTTCTTGTTTTGAGGATAGGCTGGATATCTAAACAAGTCAAGAAAGATCGACTCATGCTTGATTGGGTAGGATTTGTAAACTGCTACCTAGTTCTTTCAAAAACCCTAAAGATCATTCCTTGTTCACATGATCTTCAGATTCAACTGATTCCAAAAAATATTGTATACTCATCTTGGTCACCAACTGCATCACCCTTATAAAAACCAAATTGACCTATATTTCATCCTCCTCACACAAGAAGAAGCCATGAAGGAGACAGTAAACAAAAGATTTTGCTGGTGTTGCTAAATCCCAAAATAGAATACATAAAATGGTTATAGAAACCAAATTGAGGGGTTTCACTAAACAATTGAAACACATAAAATTTGTTGTTGTTGCTAATGATGATAAATCTTTTACAGTGATGCTGAATCGAATCAAAGCCCAAATGAAGAGCCGAAAAAGAAGATGGGGACGCCGGATTAGGGTCGGTAGAATAGAACCCCTGTGAGTCGGGTTGCATTTGAATGCCCAAGAAATCTACCGATTAGGGTTTATATTTGCTGTAAATCTACTTATTTGGCTACCAATTTGGCTTATATAGGTTGAAAATTGGCAGATTCAACAAATATGAACCCTAATGCTAGCCTAGGGTTTGAGCGAAGTTGATCGATTCAAATGTAGTTGATCGATCCAGGTGAGAGGGATGAGAGATCTTTGTCGATGGAGGAAGTTCGACGAATAGAGAGATGAATTTTTTATTTTCTATGGAACGAGGGAGAGGAAGAGAGTTCAATATATACATGGTTATCCGTGTAAATATCAATACAAGTTGAAGGGCAGTAGTGTAATTTCAACACAAAAACACTTGGGGTTTGAGTGAAACCCTTGCTCTGACGAGGGTTTCAAAAACTGACTCAAAAACACTTTTCACTAGTGTTTTATACATTGCCAAACACTCGTTATAATATTTAACACGCAGAAACACTAGCAAACACTAGTGTAACTGCCTTGCCAAACACACACATGGTTTTGAGTGTTTAGGGATGGTTTCTAACTTACCACTAGTGATTAGTGTTTCGAGATGCTAACGTGTGTTTGTGTAACACCCCAAATCCGCGGGACTCGGGGTGCTACTGGGCGAGACCTCACAATGGGTCCCGACCCTTAGCCTGACAACAATTTCACCGGACCTTCCAACATGGCACAAATAAAGGCGAAACTCAAATATGTTTTTCAAGTATGCGGAAACCGAAAGTAAGAAACTACAACTTGGAAACTCAGCCGAGTCCTCAAAACAACATAATTAGATCCGAATTCTAAACATACGACAATATCCATAAACAAGAATATGAAACGTGACTCAAATACATCCCCGTCCTATAATGTACGGAGACCCCGACTATCCACTCCTCCACCTCAATCGGCGGCATCCCTAACCTGCAAGTCAACTACATACGGTTTTAAACCGTTAGCTCATATTCTAGGTATTAGAAAAGCGGTGAAGGCACAAACAAATCCATACACAAAACATAAATCACACAAGTCCGGTTTATTATCTTTCATTATTAAGTCGTATTCCATTCTAGTTCAACTTCTGTTGTGACACGAGACCCCAGTGGTCTCACCTCGGTCCCTTACCGGGAAGGAATGGTGCAGATGCATCCGCCCGTATACCCGCCGGACTCGTCGCCGAGAACCTCCTAGACCCCGCCAGGGCTAGGCAGATGATGTCACCGCCCGTTATCATACACTTGGGCCAACACACACACACACACACACACATATATATATATATATATATATATATATATATATATATATATATATATATATATATATATATATATATAAAGTCAGTGGTCCTAATTACCGGTTTCATTGTTATAACATAAAATAACACACACCACCAAACACACATCAATGCTAATACAAACAATACGAGCTAAGTAAGTCCGGAGACTTACCTCGTCCCAAACGCTAACTCACACAACGCTCACGCTTCCCTTGGGAAGTAGTACTCAACCTGTTCACAACAAGGTATCCATAAAAACCCGCTCAACTCGAGAAGTCTAGGACTTCTACACAAATGATCTACGCAGGATCATTTGACTCACATTCTAGGACTGCATCCTAGAGTCTACCATAATTACCGTCAATAACGACGTAAAAGCTAACGAGGTCTAAAAACGCTCTTCACATTCTCCTAAGGTCTCAAAAGCCGCCACTTGGCATTTCCTCTAAGTTATGCTAATTCCAACCTATCATGATACTACACAATTTAGCCCATACGCTAAATTGATCAACAAATATATTATATCGAAACCTATTATAAAACTCGTCATAATTTCCGAAGTTAAAACTCGCTAACGTATTTTCCGGGGCAATTATACATTTCCTAAGACATATGGGTCAAAACTGTAATTAATATAAAACAAGGTACATTCCGCAATTAACTAAAAGTTGAGGGGGGCCGAACGTAATTATACCTAAAGTGAGGGGGTCCGATTGTAAATAAGCCAAAAAGGCTGTTGAACAGCCCGCGGCGGCGGCAGGAGGAAAACGCAGGCGCGACAGGTGCTCCGGTTGGGAGGAAGGCGGCTGCAGGCTCCCTTGGCGGCTGCAGACGGGTAGCGGTCTTCCCGTAGGTGAGGGCTCCCGGTGGCGGCCGTTCTCTGGCCGACAAGGATGTGCAGAAAGAGAAGGGTGAGCAGGGAGGAAGCCGGTAGCGTCCGCGGGGATCGTGCAGGCAAGGCACGGCGAGGGCGGAGGCGAGGCTTCCCTGGCGGTGACGGCTTCGCTGCAGCTCTCCGTGCTCGGGCGGTCTCGGCGCAGAAGGAGTGAGGGAAGTCTCGGGTGGTAGCGCAACTCCCTCCTTGTTCCCGGCGACAGGTTCGAAAGGGGGGGAAGGCTGGTGGCTCTCCGACGAGCTCGAGGCGCCTGGACGACGAGAGGGTAGAGAGGGACGGTGGAGAGTGAGGTTGCCGGGCGTGGAAGAGAAAGGAGCGGGGTAGGGTGAGCGTGGGGAGTGAGTGCCAAAGTGAGGAGAGAAGAGGAGAGGGAAGGAGTGTCGCGGTCTTGCGCAGGCCGAGGGGTCGGGTCGGCTAGGTGCAGGGAGCAGGGAGCAGGGACGAGGGGTCGGGTAGGCTGTGCGGCACGGTTGCAGGCCTAGGCGGGCGGCAGCTAGCTCCTGCAGCTGGGCGGCTGGCGTGAAGAAGGGAGGAGATCGCCAGCGTGGCGTGGGCCCGGGTGACAAGGCGCCAGCGTGGCGTGGGGCCCATGCTAAGGTGGAAAAGGGGGAGGGGAAAAAAATAGGAAGAGATAAAGGAGCGGTTCCAAACTCGTAAAATAATTCCGTAACAGATGTTACCGGTCGGAATATTTTCCGAACATTTCCGTAAAATAATTTACGGAAAGAGAAACAAAAGATATATATATTTCTAAAATTCCCGGACGTTACAGTTTGGCACTGAAGTAGTGTTTTCGTTGTCACGTGCCTATCACGTGACTAGGAAATAGTTGGGGTCAACTCATTTGGATGGGTTTTCCACCGATAGAACAGAGGGCCGGCGACGAGGAGAGCTCGAGGGCGATTGGTGTCTTCCTCCTACAAACGTAGCGCCGGCCACCGTTTCGTACCACGCCGTCCATCGTTCTGCCGAGTAAGGTTTGTCTTCTCTTCTATTAGCCTTTTCGTACCACGTCGGCCACCGAATCACAAGTTCTACTGTTGTTGACATGTATCTCTTCTAGGGTTTCGTCGGTTTCAGTTTTGGATGAACATTGCTCTATCTTTTCTCGATTAGCCGTCTTGTTGAAGAATTTATTGGTTCATTGTTCAATTGAGTACGAATTTATCAAGTCTGTTGAATGATTTATTGGTATTGTGTGACTTGAATTGTGAACTGTTGAATTTTCCATTGTCTTGAGTTCGTAATTGTTGGTCTGTTTTGCAGAAATGAAGGCGATTTGTTCAGAAATGAGGGCCATTTTTTGGTTTGTTATTGTAGTAGCATTGCTACTATATTCAGTTCATATTTTGGTTGTTATTGTAGTAGCAGTTAGACATTGCTGCTGTCTTGAGTTCGTAATTGTTGGTATGTTATTGTAGTAGCAGTTAGGCAGCGTTGTTGTTCAGAAATGAGCGATTTGTTCAGAAATGAGGGCGATTTTTTGGTTTGTTATTGTAGTAGCATTGCTACTGTCTTGAGACATATTATAGGAAACTTTGGTCTGTCATTGCATTCTAGGGTAGTTGATTCTTCATGTGCGCATCATAATCTGAGACAGATTATAGGAAATTGGTGTCATTGCATTCCATGCAGCTTCTAAGAAAGCATTGGTGTCATTGCATTCTCTACATTAGTTGATTCCGCATTGGTGTAATTGCATTCCATGTCCGTACTCAATAGGAAACTGGTTGTGTTATATTCTGAGACAGATTATAAATAATCTGAGACATATTAGCTATGGAGAGTCTTAATCATAGTACCATAGATTATAACTACATTTTCCTATATTGTTGATATCTTGAGGTTCATTTTTCAATAGGTATTATGTCGGACGACTCTAGCTGTGACAGCAGAGATCCAAGCTACACTGATTGGAAACATGGTGAGCCATCAATGCCAAATGATAATCTAGTTGAAGATGAGATGTTGAGGTGCACATTTGTTGATATCCTTAACTCCGAGATATTGCAAGAGTTTGTCGAAGGGCTACGTGAGTCTAAGAAAACATTGGAGTATGAAGTCTGACTACTACGCATGTGCGATATGGAAAGCAGAGACATTATTGAGTCACTAAGACGGGAACTTGTTGAAGAGAAAGAAAAAAAACAAGCAGATTGAATCTCGAGAATGTTTCAATGCTTTTGTATGGGGTTTAGTTATTGGGGTAGCACTTTTTGCGTATTTAATGTACTATTAGCCTTTTTTACGTACGTACTTGTTGTCTGTAATATAAGTATTTGTAAGAACAGAAAAACAACCAATTGCAATGACAACATGTTTCATCTTCTACATTAACAAGTGTTTTGATCACATGCAGTGAGAAATAGGAATAGATAAGTGCAAGGAAAATAAAGCAAACACACACCAAATTATAACAAAGTGATTTAAACATTTTCATGCCAATCTACTAAACTATTACTACATACTCCTACTCGCATTCCATATTGCCGAAGCAATAAGGTCACGAACATTTGTCATTCCTATTCCATTGCCATTGCCATTGGTCATCTCTTCTTTTTCTCCCTCCTTCTGGCTTGTCGTTCTCATATCCTCTTCATCTTCCGACAAGTCATCGTACCATGAGTATAACCGAATGAAGTTGTGTAGTGCGAAGCAAGGAATATGGATGTCAACTTGTGTGTAGTCCGGGTAACATGGCATTGTAGCCGACAACTTCCATCTCTTTTTTAAGATACCAAAACAACGTTCGATACAACTTCTCATAGAAGAGTGTGCCCGGTTGAATGCTTCTTTTTTGTTGCTTGGTGGCTCCTTGTCAAACTGATTCAAATGATACCGGATCTTTGAGTACGGAACTAGGAAACCAAGTCTATTAGGGTAACCCTTGTCACAGAGGTAGTACTTCTCTGGTGGTGGAAGTGGGAAGTGGAGGTCGGAGTTGCAAATGGCATTGTTCAAGAACCTTTGCATCATGTGCGGATCCTTCCCATCCAGACAAGACAAAAGTAAATAGCATATTAAAGTCACATACGGCGAGGACATTAAATGTCACCGTATGTTTCCGACCGACGAAAGGAACCTGTGACACTTCTGGGATGCATGCAATAATATGTGTACCATCAAGACAACCAATGCAATCCTGAATGACAAGGAAATATACGTCTGTTAGTGTAAAATATTTTTGCTTTCATTTATCCACAGTAGTTGTGTACCTATAAATAATCTTGATATCCTGGGTCAACTGCAATTTGCGCCGGTGTTCTAGGAAAATTTGGATTCCGGGGTCGAATTATGTCACCTACAAGTCCACGTCCTTCATGACCACGCCCGGTAATGCAATTCAGTACGCCGTGGAATGCGCGATGTACGGTCTCTGTAGACCTCTGAAAGTGCTAAGCAGCAACACGAACCGAGCTTTCCTGTGCAAGCCTGTATAGGAAGATTCCTACCTTCTCAATTACCGAGACTTTTGTAGATGCCTCGAGCCCGTAATTATGCTCTAACTCATTGCACAAACATAAGAAAACCTCTCCGTCTATTCTGAACATGTTGATGGTCCGAATGTGATGACCGCTCAATATCTCCTTCATCAATTGTTCTCCCTGATCATACGCAGTGTAGCAAGGCTCCTTGTACATGTGCTTGTAAAAATGATCAGCCAGAACTGCAGTTTGTCTTTGCAGATGTTCATGTATTGATATAACTTTGACATCACTGATTGGCTGACATTCAGTGTCGCTATTACTATCATCACTAGCACTTGACATATTCCAAGCGGTACATGTTCACCTGCATGTTTATGCACATCAACATAAGAACGGGCCAATCTAGTACATGAAAGCAAACATTTCATTCAATTAAAACTAATCCAGTCTATGACAAGTTCATCACAGGTTCATCAAAACTAAACACACGATAGTACTAGAAATCCATAAAGAATATACAGCAATACCAAAGTAGTACAATGCAAGGAATAAACCATATGTTTCCGACTACACAACTTCATAATTCAAGAACACTCATGCTCTCATTTCAACCACTTGACTCTTTTCTCATCATCCGCTAAGTTCAACATTATATTCATAGCCTTCCATAAATTAGTCTTCGATATTATGAAACACCATAATGGACTTCCTTCCTCGATCAAACTATTGTTTACCATTCGATCAACAATTTCTAGTCCTTTTTTAACAATTTCCTTGCCTTCTTTTGCTCTTCTTTTTCTCTTCACCGGACCCTTTCCTTTGTTCACTGCAGTTGGCAAAGGAACTTTTGGAATTTATATTGGGTCATCATTCATGTCTGTTGGTACTCTTGAGTAGCTAGAACCTCCACCTTCATTGACGGTGCCAACAAAATTACGAAAGAAATCACGACTGTCGCCATCATCCTCACCTAACTCCAAATCATCTACAAGAGATACATGCTCCGGACTTGACTCACGAACCATCCTATAGGACATCGCTAGACGACCGGTTGCTACATTTCCAGCAAAGAGAGAAGACAACATTTCTTCGTACTCAACGTATGTGCCCTTGTTCTTGAACTTCTTACAGTTTACATCTTCCTACAACAACAAAAAACACATCAAGTTATTCAAACATCCATATACTACAAAAGATTTTTCAAAAACAGAAATACAAAAAAAATGTTTACCTTGATCTTCTGATCCCACCATTCATTAGAAGTCGTGATCATACGAGTTTTTTCATTCCAACCTAAACCCGTCTCCGACTCTCTTAGTAATTTCCATGCCTTGTACCCCTTCTTCATTGATTCAAACTTATTTCTACAAAAATCCTTCACACCAGTCTTCCCTATCTTACTAGTGAACGTATTTGTAATATCCTTCCAATTGTATGCTTGTTTGCTTCCGTTTTTTTTTTGCAATTCAATTAAAAAGCTCACTAGAAGTCTTACAAGTTCATCCGTCCATACAAAATTTGGACCCCTAGTTCAAGTTTGAGTTTGAGAAACGTTATTCTCCTCCATCTACACTCTACAACAGATTATTATCAAAATATACCCTTCATATGTGTAAAAAATCAGATATACACCATTTAAATATCAAAGTGAAAGCTTTGAATAATTGAAGTTAAGTTCCAATTCACACTAGCATTCCAGTAAAAAGCTAACAGTTCCAGTTCACACTAGCATTCCAGTTCAGTTCACTGAGCATTATAAACAGCCAACTCAAGTTCACACTAGCATTCTAGTTCAGTTAAGCAATGAAAATAGCCTACTCCAGTTCAGTTCAACCATGAAGCACTCTAGCATTCCAGTTCAATTCAGTTCAGTTCAATTCAGTTGAGACAACCTACCATTCCAATAGGATAAAAAGCTGACAATTCAGTTCAAACAGCCTCTATAAATCATGTATATAACATTTCAGTTCAGTTCAATCCAGTGCAGATGAGTTTTATGCTCTCCTACACATTCAAATAGATAGAAACATAGAAAATTTTCTATTAACAGTGAAGTTCAGACGTGATAAAAAGAGTGAGCTATTATGAAGATCAAACTGTGCAGTTCAGACATCCTCCAATCGTGAACCTATATAACAGTTCACTGCAGACAATCGAGTTTAGATGAGTTTTGTGCTATCCTACACATTCAACCATGTCTGGTCCACTAGTTCAGTTCAATTTAGCCTAGCATTCCAGTTCTTCACCTTCATTTAGTTATATGAATCAAAGAACCCTAGTAGTCGTTGTTCTGATAGCCTGAAATACATTCTATTCCATTCCAGTTCTTTACCCTAAAGTGCTTTAGATAGCCTGAAATACATTCCATTCCAATTCTTTACCTTCATTCAGTTATATGAATCAAAGAAGTACCCTAACCAACAACGAAGAACCCTAGCAATGATTGTTCTAAAGAAGCACCGTAGATCCGAAATTGCAGCAAAGAGAACCCTAGAATTCGGTGGAAGCGAAACAAAGGAATGAGATACGGAAGAATGAAAGACGTACCTGTGTTGGAGATGTGTTGTTGAGAATTCCTCTCTCCTTGAGTCCTCCCTGCCGTCGCACCCCTCTTCACAGAACAAGAGACCTCTCTGAAGAAATAAAGTTTCTCAACCCGAGATTTATATACCAGGTACGCTTCGTAATATTTGTTCAAATGTAGAGGTAACGTTGTCTTTGCGTATTCAAAACACTAGTGTTGGACACCCAAACCCTTGATCTGATAAGGGTTTTTGAAACTGCCAGAGAAACACTTACCACTAGTGTTTATGTCCCCGCCAAACACTCGTTAAATTTAACAACACTCACAAACATTCTGGTGGTGGCAACAACCTTAGATTCTCACAACCTTAATTTTCATCTGATTCCTCCTCAATGACGATGGTCCTCCTCCGCCTCGTTGTGTCGCCGCAACTTCTCCTACTTCAGAGTGCGCCTCTCTGTTCCCGCCACTAGAACCGCTAGAGAAGCCCCTTCGTCAGGATCATTGCCTCACCATGCCGTCGTTGGCCTGCACATGCCGGGAAGAAGGTGACCGCCACCACTGCTCAAGTCGAAACCCGTTACCCTAACGGGTTTCAGTTTGGGAATTTTGCACAACCTCAAAGTCAAGAGCCATGTATCTTCATCTTTTCCCTTCTCTTCGTTTTTTTATGGTTTGCTCCTTTAATTTTCGTTCCTGCATCTTTACTGCTTCCTATTCTATTGAATTTCGTTTTTCGTTTTTTGTTTGTCTGACTTTGATTAAAGAACAAAAATCAGATGTTTTTATTTGTGTTTGAAGCAAAAATTATTGCGTTAAGCTAGTATGTGGACATGAATTCCATCTCGGTACGTGCTTGTAACCTTTGGATCTAGTTCTTACTTGGATGTTATTACGCCGTTTGTGATTTTTCTTTGTCGCTTTTGGAGTTGATTTCCTTGTCTTTTTTGGCCTTGTAATATGATTGAAAGGTTTGCCTTTTACGTATCAGTTTCTTTGACTTCATTCATTTTGCTAAATAATTTCGATTTGAGCATACAGCTTCCGATTTTGATTGAGATAGGTGCATAGGTTTTTTGGCACTAGCAATTTAAAACTTTAGGCCAAAGGAAACAGGAGAGGAATGAAGAATTGTTTAGAGAATAAGATGCAACAGTGATCGGAAGAGATTGTTGATTGAGCTTGCATGTATGGCTTATGGATCTAGCTACATCATAAAAAAGACGTTCTATTACTGATCTTTCTCATTTCTAGCAAGTGGAAAATTTTGAATGCGATGGAGGGAATCGTAATCTCAAGATCTAGTATAAATTCGTATAATGGAACCCATATGTTTAGGACAGAGGTCTTTGATTTCCAATCTTCAATTATTTTTATGCCTCTTTCTTCTCGGCCTCTTTAGAAATTAACATGCAAGCATTTTGATATACTAGGTGGCAACCGCGTGCATTGCACGTGGGAGCTGGGTTTGATAACGCACGCGGTTGCTCGGTAGCTCGGTATGGTACTTGTCCGGACTGAATTGGGTTTGATAGTTTTGTTTCATATTGTAAAATGCTAAGTTGGTAGCTTGTTTGTAGTTATAAGCCTACATGTGCCTGAGAACTTTTGCTTTTTCGTGGCAGGTAATACATATATATCAGGACATAACAAAAGGTGAACATATTGTTATATGTCTACATAACAAAATAGACGCTAATACATTCTCATTGCTGCATAACAAAAGGATACAACAACACTGCTATATGTGTATATATATATAAAAACAGAAGAGTCAAAACTGCAGTGATGCATGTCTTGTTGTATAGTAAGATGTAAGGCTTTGTTTAGTAGCCTAGCCAAGTAACATGTGTTCGTAAGTCTTCTAGGCCTGCATAAATTGTTCCTCGTGACAGTCTGAGTGTAACCTCATATATCTTCTCCTCTGGCCAGTAGTTGGTGACTGAGGTAGACCACCATAATCCATTTGACCAAACATCAACAGACTGGTTGATGTTGTATCTTGTGATTCGTTGTAGCGGCGGTTGTGGTCGTAATCTGCATGTTGGTACGACTTGCATCTCAGGAGCGCTAAGATCATAGTGGAGGCGCGTGCGGTAAACAATGGGGTAGTGTCCCGAAGGCCCTCTAGCCACTAGTCGTGCTTGTGCGTACGTATGATCCCAAGTACAGACTCTCTGTCCCAATTACCTTTATTGTTGCCCCAACGTGGTATTGATATTCAGCCATGGTGTATCCCTGCACTAAATTGTTTTTCTGTCAATATGATATGATAGCAAAAAAGGAGATAGATATCGATTATATTTCTGATAAATACAAATAGGTTTAGAAAATAAGAGAATGGAAAAAAGATAGTAATAGACTTCTACTGGTTTTTGTTAGCTTGATCTTTGATGTTCAGTTTGAGGGGTAAAATTTAGGGGTGAATGTAATAAGATTTTCTCTCTAAAATAGTAGAAAGATTTATATAGGGAATCTTTAATGGGTTGTACTGATGTTTAGTGGGTTTTATTGTTCAGGTAATAGTATGCATGGTAATATCCTAATGTAGTAGGTGGCATCTAGTAGCAGGGTTGTGCTGCACGTGTACTGTTGTTGCAGCCGTGGGACTATTAGTTGTATTAATTGAGGGATAACTGTTAAGTGTAGTGGGTTGAAGATTTTCTCTCATAATTTACTATATAATTGTACTTAAGATAATTGTCTTAAGATTATAGCCTAAATCAGATTATATGCATTCTTCTAAATCAAACTGATTTCATTTATCATGCACCCTTCTAATAAATCAAACTGATTTCATTTATCATGCACCCTTCTAATAAATCAGATTCTGCATTATATGCATGCTTCTAAAGGAGATTAAAATTACAGATTATATAACAGCAAAGAAATCCGCAATTGTGAAGGTGTCAACCGTTCAGCGAGTAGATACAGAAATGCACGCAAAGTAGGCTAATGAATACAATTTCAGACTCAAAGACACCACAAGAAATGATATGGATCCAGTCACTAAAAACCCTTTCATCCAAATATTACAAATTTAAGAGCTACAATACAACACATAAAGGAATTCATATTTTCATTCACATTTGAAGACAAACATAATCAGACACACGATGATTCAAGGTAGCTTAGAGCAGTAAACCAGTAAAGAAAAATTAAAAGATTCAGCCAAGTATAGATATACATGAGATTTTTGTTAGACGAAAATCAAGATTAAACAAATCACCAAGTTCAAATCTCTTTACTTTTTATTCATTTCATACCAACACAAAAAAATATCTACACGGATTCATATAAGCTCGCTATTTCCTATTCCATTCTGCATATTTCCTCAATCCTAAAATCTTTTTCAATTAGTCAGCAAGACTTTTCTTCTTCTCCTCCATTTGTTGCTCAGAGCTCTTAGTATAGTCAGACTCTTCATGTCACCAATCTTCTTGAGATGTTTTGAAAAAAAAAAACAAAAAAAAATGAGCAAAACGAACACTTTTGATTTTTCAGAGAACACTCCCTCTTTCTATTTTTTCCGTACTTCTAATTTGTTTTCAAGAATCACCTAAATATATAGTTTCTTCAAGAATACATAAATAACCCTCTATGTCTTTTAGTGGTGGTGAAAATGTGAAAGAGGTATAAAAAATTGGGTCTTTTTATACAAAATAAAATATGATAGAGTTTACGAATATGGGGCATAAGAGAGGGATGATTTCTGAACTTAATTCACTTATACCAAATGTATCCATCAACTTACAAGATTTATCACCTTTTTTATCAATCCCGTTGATGTTAATGAGTATATATGCATCTCTAACAGTTTGCAACTATCACTAACACTCTTACCCAGTTTAAAAATTTGTGAGCATTTTGTTTCTTCAAAACTGGATCATTTCTACTTGTGTTTTAGAATAAAAACTTAAACAAATTAAGATGAGATAGGGGTAGTTTGAACTTGGAAAATTTTGCTATACCAACATATTTTCTTTGTTCATTAGGGGGAAGGACACTCAAGATACTCATTTTAAGGTTCATTGCATTCAAAATATAGCAATTTGAGGTTAAAACAAATATTAATTATTGATATGAATCCTACTACAGATTACTTGTTTAGTTGCTAATTTATCAGGATATAAAACACTAATCTACACAGACAATCGTTAGAATATATGGAACTTTAATCTAACCTTGAAAATAGAACGAACTCCATTCCTATTCATGCGTGATCTAACTCTCAAAGTAGACAAATTAACAAATAACTGCTAAATTACATATGAAACCATAGAAGCAAGCCAAACGAAGAATTGAATCGAAATATGAGAGCGCTACTAAGCAGACGGGTTAATTTTAGCTCTTGACGTCTAAAATAAGAGAAGAAAAGGCAGAATTTAAGATTGGTATAGAACTTGTAACAAATAGAAGAAGTACATGGAATAGAAGATACGAAATGCGAGTGCTAGATTAGGTCTGTATTCACCGTCAAAATAAATCAAACTTGCACAACTAAAACAAGAAATAAAAGTTTAGCAGTCTCCAATAAGAGAATCGAAACTTGTAGAGAGAACGAAATTGAACGGACAAACCTAATATTCGAAAACAGGCGTCGAGGATGGTGATGAGTAATTGACAAGAGCAAGAAGGCCGGTAATTATAAAATCGAAGCCAAAGAGTTCGTCGAAGCCAAGAGAGACCATGGACGGAGAAGGGAAAGGAGCGCCGCCGTCGAAGCCGAGAAAGATCGCGGAACAAGATGACTGAACACATAAACATGCAACATGAACATACCAATAACAAGTTGACAATATAGCACAACCAAAAACACAGAAAACACAACTATATATAGGCATCTAAGTAGAGAGAGGCTCATTAGAGAAGCACAAGCCCATACATGCTGGATGCAGTCACAGTGTAACACGTGCAGGTAGAAGCACTTAATCAACATCAGGCATCCGGCGTGGCACTCATACAAGCAGGGTGCAAAAGTAGTGGAGATATCAAAACAAAATGCAAAACACGTGTAGGTAGAGTAATTAACAAGCAGTACGCAAGTAATAGGTACATTAACTAATCAACAATAAGAAACTATCGTGGTAGTCATAAAAGCAATGAACAAAAGATAGTGGAAGTACTAACCTATACTTATAGGACAGTACGGGTAATCATCAACTGAAACCCACTACCAAAAACAATCGAATTGCATCTCATAACCAGAAAAACAACACAACCTTCTGAGCAAACTATATCGGTTAAGAGCTAACACAAAATTAATCAATAAAAATTCTATTGAATCGACCATTGGAGAGAAGCCTGCAAATCGCTCAAGGTATATCTTTACAATTCGCTGAGCATATACACCATAAACTCTCCAAAATCATCCGCAATCACGGGACTGGATCTCCACAAACATGGAAGACACTTTTCAAGGACCTACTTACTCCAGACCTCCTTTTCTCCTTTCACCAGATGATGTATTATGGCTGCTACAAGGACTACGGCCCTGACCCCCTTGCTTGGCTTCCTGACTCGTAACAAGTCTCAGAGGAAAGAAACGAAGAAGCCAAGAGAGAGCGAGGAAACCGACAAAGAGAGGAAGACAGCCATAGACCGAAGTCACTGCTAAGCAATCAGGAAGGGAAGAGTCGTAGATCAAAGGCAACCGTAGAGATCGTCGAAATCGTCAAAACCGATAGAGAGGAAGGCAACCGTAGATCGAAGAAGCCAAGAGTCGCCCTTGCCAAGCAATCGGGAAGGGAATAAGTGAAGAAAAAAACCCCTAGAAATTGAGGGGTAAAACCGTAACGAAATTGTAGCTAAAAGGGACACCGAAGGGTAAAAGCGTCAAAATATTGTAGTTAAGAAAGGCACTCTTCATAAGCATATTAGTCCTTTTATGGGTTGTGAGATTGATTCACAGAGAATGCTCGAGTGATGGTTCTTGCTACTACAAATCGTCAATCAGAACTAGATGAGGCAATCCTTAGGCGTTTCTCCCGGGCCTTTGAAATTGGAATGCTTGACACGAACAAAATGGCATAAATATTGAAAGTTATATTGCGAGAAGAGCGAGTTGAGGATGACATTGATTATGATCGTTTAGCCAGCATGTGTGAAGGATACACAGGTACTGATTTGTTCGATCTTTGCAAGACAACAACACAGGGAACTTCTTGATGCTGAGAAGAATGGAAATCCATGTCATCTAAGCAATGTGTTGTAACAGTTTATTTTTGTCTACAAAAAATCAGTTTGTTGAAAAAATGGTGTTTACTACATACAGGCCCCAAGACCACTATCACAACAAGATTTAGAGGTGTTTGCTGGTTTTACACCCCTATAAATCCCTATCAATAGTGATAGAAACTCACAGGATAGAAAAACTAAGAAGGGATAGTTTTAAATTTATAACCTGTAAATAATTCCCCTAAATAGCAACGAACCTACAGTGTATGGATCGTACGAAGTAGGACAACTGAACAAGTATTCCAGGGTCGAACACAAAGACTGGGAGGATTAATCTGCGGCAATGATTAAGGATAGAATAGATCTCGAATAAAGAAGAAGGTTGGAAAAGATAAGGGAAAGATAATCAAATGTTTTTGGCGAATTTGGTTGTTCGCAGTCGAATGTCACATTCGATCGAAAACAGTTATAAAAGCAAAACAAATAAAAAATAATCAAATTAAAGGGAAGAAAATGGATTCCAAAGGTTAAAGGTCATTGTTTATGGTATAAGGACTCAGGACGACTCACAAGGATATATGGTAGAAAAGCAACAGGGATGAACATTTCTAGGCTGATGATCTATTACCGAGCAAGTCTCAAGATCATCTAGTTCCAATCCTAACTACCTATTACCGGGTAAGTCTCAAGGTAAAGAGGGTGGAAATTCACTACAAACCAGATTATCTAACTAAGGATCAAGTAACTCTTTACCGGATAAGTCTCAGGAATTACCCAACTTAGAGAGGAATCAGGCACATTCAACCAATAAAGGTTTCACCTTTATTACCTATGGTCAATCACTTATGTATCTAAGAGGAATATCTCCGGGTAAGTGATCAATTTCAACTTAGGTTGCTAGTTTAGAAGGTTCTAATCTAGATTCAAGTCTAAGTCAACCATTAGGATTTCAAGCAATTTAAAACCAATTCAAAGCGCAATATAATCCATCATAATCCAAGGCATAAACAAATCTCTATCCACCTTGGAACCACAAAGTTCTAGCCAATAACAATCATATCAAAATCAACAACTAAATGATGAAAGGGAAAAGAAAGAACTCAACTTCAATGAAATCTTGATTCCAACAATGTCTCCCAACAATTCTGAATGCAAAAGTCTCCAACTTTAATCTCAACAAATCCAAACTATGAAGAACAATGGTGAAGAAGAAGGATAGGGTAGGAGAGGGCTCCTCCCTTCTAGGGCAAACTCTAGGCGAATCCCAACACCAAACGAACACACTTTGGAATGAATCCAAGACTTCCTTTTATATACAAAACCTAGCTAAAAGACATTGGGCCCAAAAGGAAACAACACGTAAATAAAATATAACGCTCAGGGAAGAAACTCGGTTGGCATCTCGGCCGAGATGGTCACGGTCGGGGCCGAGATTTCGACTTCGTACTTCAGCGTCATGGGCATCTCGGTCAAGTCACCCGAGATGGAGGACGAGATTTTACAACAGTAGCTCCCAGCTCAACCGAAGTGCAGAATCTCGGTCTGATACTTCCTGATCTCGGGTAAATCTCGGTCTAGGATTGTTGATCTCGACCGAGATTGGCTCTTCGTCGTTCCTTCATGCCGGCCTTTAGCTTGATTCCTAGCCCTTCCTCGTGCATGTATGCTTGCTCCAATGCATCCAATTCAAGGCTTGATCCTCAAATACGTCATTTTAGCTTCATAATGTGTCAAATCACCTACAAAGCCACAAATAGTGTGTGTCGACATCTATTCTTGCAAAGTAGAACTAAACAAACATAAATGGCACAAACTAAGGCTAAAACATGAATGCGAAAAGGGGAAATCTACCTAAATATATGACTAAAACAGGTCGATAAATCATGTTATCAAGAGGCAGTCGTTGCAACATCAACGAAAACAAAGGTAGCAAGACAAGAGTACTCTAAGTTAATGAGAGCACGCCCATCATCTTGGTCGAGGCAGGAAGCTTGAGACGATGATAGTCAGGTTCAAAATGCAATCAATGAGCTTTCAAGGTTGTCTCACAAATACTCAATATGCAGTCAGAATCACAAGATCCTTGATAGCTCACAGACAATTTTGATGGTGAAAAGGGCTCATAATTTCAACTACCTCTTGCTCTCTACTATACCACTAACTTCTTTTGTTGTTATTTGGGTTATTTTCGTAGTTGCACTTTTTTTACTACAATTTGAATCATGTAGGACATTAGGCCGTTCTTTTGGTGTTGCAACAAGTAATACGTTTGTATGCTGCTTAATCTTTGTCCATTTTTGCGGCACAAACTTTGTAATGCGATGGAGGGAATCGTAATTTCAAGATCTGGTATAAATTCGTATAATGGAACTACATAACATAGTGGTGACTTCTGGTTCTGTTAGGGTCTATCAATCACTGACAGAAATTTGTTGCTTACTCCCTGAGTGAAACTGTAATAGCAGCTATAGTTGGATATATCTTCAAACTTTGAGTATGAGCTTCTTTCGAAGCTCAGGTATACTCCCCTCCTAGTCAGTGCCACTTGAACTTGTTATTTCTATATCAAGTATCAATAAGGCAACATGTATTAGTAATTGACAAGGCTTATTTCCTATGGTCATTATTATAAGCTTATCAAGTTAAATCCGAACTTAATACTAACCAATGTATAGTGATTAAGTAAGGGTCGAACCCAAGGGAGTTGAACAAGTTTCTATTCAATTTTAGTTATTGATTTGGTAACAAAGAGGGGGGGATTTGGATTGTTTAAAATGAGACAAAGACAATTATAATGTTGGTGAAAACAAGATTGATTTAAGAGCTACACTAGGTAGGATCTTATCATACATATAAATTGGTTGGTTCTTTTTAGAAGTATTCAATATTTGTTCTCATCTTGATCGTATTTATGCATTAAGCCAACCGGCATTAACACAACTTAACTAGTTTATTAATCCGTAAACCTACAAGATTAAACCACTAATTAGCATTCTACCAAAGATAAAGAGATACATAAAAGATAAACAACCCGTTAATCTTATTATGTAGTTAAATTCCTTTCCCTTAAATAATCACAACCAGTTTTTACCTAAGGGTTTGCTACTAGATTAAGGACCCGAACCCGGAATCAATTAATCCTAGCCTTTTGCATGCAATTATACAACTTAGGTGATCAAACTAAGTAGAAAATAAACATGCAAACTAAGTTAAATACAAGGAATATAACACAAAATATATTGAATAAAACTTCTATTTAAAAAGAACTTACAACCACTTTATAATGCAGCTTCAATCCACCCAATGTAGCCAAGGGAGCTTAGAAACTCATTACAAAGAACACTATGAATATAGAGGTTTTTTTTTGTGGAAAATGAGATGAAAATACCTATAGCCAAGGGCTCTATTTATACTACAAAATGCATTAAAAAGGAGTAAAGAGGTTGTGCTAACAGCCACCATTAAGGGTGGATTAAAGTGGTTGCAAACAGCCACAATTATGTCCTTAAAGTCGTCGAAAACAGCCGAGTAAAAGCCTCTGACGCTAACCCGCACCCGCGGACAAGGGCGCCGCGGGGCGGTTTAGGCAAAAACGTTCCAACTTCTTGGCCGCAGGGGCGGCTCGTCATACCCGCGGGGGCGGGTCCTTGAATGCTCCTTGAAACGTCTTACTCTTTAACTTCGGGCGTTTCTGGTGAAGAACCGCAGGCGCGGCCCAGAGTCACCGCGGGGGCGGTGACACTGGATCTTCGGCTTCACAAGGCCGCTGGCATGTCCGCGGGCAAGGGCGCTGAGGCACCGTCTTCGCTTCGTCAGGCTGGGTCACCGCGGGGGCGGATAGAGTTGGACGCAGGGGCGGTGACATGTCTTTTCTTGGCCGCGGACGAAGACGCTGGCTGCGGCTCTCGGCGATGGTCTTTATGGTTGTCACCGCGAGGGCGGCCAAAGGATGCCGCGGGGGCGGTGACTGATTGTCTTCGGCGCTGGTGAAGCCGCAGGCTGCGGCGCTGGAAATGAGTGTCACCGCTGGGGCGGTGACACTGCTCCGCGGGGGCGGCCGGCACCAGAATCTGATCTTCGACGATTTTCTTCAACTCCTAAGTGTTGCTAATACCTTCTTTTGCTTCAATTTGAATCTTTTATCTGGATCACAGTATCAGCAATATAAACTGACTCAAAAACATAAAAACGACTCTAAAAGCTACCTAAAATGATAGTGATTCCATCACCTATCAGTAATGCGAGTATCAGATGAACAACCTTCGGTATTAGTAATGGGAAGTTTACATGGAGAATGATGGGCGTAGGCTTGTGTAACTCGTTTTGGCTTGAGCTTGTGTAACTCGATTGCCCTTGAACTTGTGTATCTCGATTGTGCTTCAACTTGTGTAACTCGAATGGGCTTGTGTCACTCGATTGAGCTTAGACTTGTGTAATTTTGGCCTTGTGTAAACGACGGGCTTTTGTAAACAACGGAATTGTGCATTTGAAGCTTAGACTTGTGTAACTTGACTTGTGTAAACGACATACTTTTGTAAACGACGGAAGTGTTTTTCATTTGAATTTGTGTATCAATATTGTGCATTAACATTCGGTTTTAAGTATAACATTACAAAAAAATAATGGAATACACAAGTTCAACTAGTCCAATTGGTATAAGGGTGGGGGAGGGTCTCTCATCCAGAGTTCGAAACCCAATAATTTTAAGATTTATTAATATTTTGTATTGGGCCTTGTCCTATGCTTGTGTATTGGGCCCGGGCGTAGGCTTGTGTATTGGGTCATGTCCTATGCTTGTGTATTGGGCCCGAGCGTAGGCTTGTGTATTGGGCCCAAGCGTAGGCTTGTGTATTGGGCCCGAGCGTAGGCTTGTGTATTGGGCTTGTCCTATGCTTGTGTATTAGACCCGAACGTAGGCTTGTGTATTAGGCTCTGTCTTATGCTTGTGTATTGGGCTATGTCCTATGCTTGTGTATTGGGTCCGGACGTAAGCTTTATTAAAACACTTGGGTTTTAATTAAAACAATTAGGCCTTCATTAAAACACTTGGACTTTTATTAAAACAATTGGACCTTCACTAAAACAATTGGGATTGGGCTTGAGTATTTTAATATTGTTATGGAATTGGTCAAGAAGTGAAGTAAATTGTAGGTGAATTATTCACCTTCTAACACCCCAATTTACTTTATTAGTAACTCCTCATATTGTAACCCCTTTTAGGTTGATGACTCCTCCTAGTTTTTGACCTGTAAATAGAGGTCATTCTCATTGTAACAAAATGCACCAAGAGCAAGTTAGAAATCTACTCTTCTTGTTCTCTCCTCTCTTATAGCTTCATTCTAAGTGTTCTTGAACACATTTCACAAAGTTTAAGTAAAGAAAGAAATTCAAAACAATATTTTATAACACGTTATCAGCACGAAAGATTCTAAGTTACAACTGAGCTTTTCTACTAAGGGTATGTTTCTTAAACATTTTCTTAGTCTTTCATTTCACAAAGACTATACACGAAAATCTATTTGAGGACTATGCTCTGTAGTTGCCCTTTTATGGGATCCTTTACATCAGAAACTCAATTTTTTTAGAAAACTTAACTTAATCCGAGGAGTATGCTCTGTAGTTGCTCAAATCGGGAACCTCTACACCAGAAACTCGTTATCTTAACATGAGATCTAAAATAAATTTGTCAAAATAAAATTATATCGTTTGGTTTTATGCTAAGAAACAAAACAAAATTGAGATTTGCTTACCTTTTTTTTTGACAAAGACCCAAATTAATTTTCTTGCTTTCACCTCTTGAAATACGAACGAATATGGAGATGGAGTTTAAAGAGGGTCAACGTAACTAGTTTTAATTACTTACTCTCGTAACTCTTATATATCCGTATGTTTTCTTTCTTGTGTCACATAATAAAATATGTGTCTCTATTATTGTTATGACATCAACACCTATGAATGACTTTACTTTATTAATTCATGACTCATAATATCATACATGCTTAATATTGACATAAACTATAATTTTATGTAGTAACCAATGGCAAGTATTGCAAAAAGAGAGTTTGACATGCTTGACTTGTCGGGCCAAAAGTACCTCGAATGGAGGGTTGATGCACTTGCTCATCTCAAGGCAAATGGCCTTGAAAAAACGATTGAGGGTGAAAATGATGCCACTCCACAAGAGAAGGCAAAAACAATTGTATTCCTTCGCCACCACATTCATGAAAGTCTCATGACTGATTATTTATTTGTGGAGGATCTAAAAGAGTTGTGGGAAAGCTTGAATGAAAGATATGGACATCAAAAGGAAGTCCTAAACCCACAAGCTCTATATGAATGGAACAACTTGAGGTTCCAGGACTTCAAGTCCATAATAGCCGTGGCCGAGGTCGTGGCCATGGGCAAGGCTATAATGATGGTCGTCATTACAATCGAAGTGGTAACTATTGTTACAATGAGAATGATAAGCTAAAGGTCCAGATGGGTCAAAAAAGACCCTCTCACAAGCCAAGAACTGTCTGCTACAGATGTGGCATAGTTGGTCATTGGGCAAAAATATGCCGTACAGCTTCATATTTGGTGGATGCTTATCAGGCCGAAAGAAACAAAGAAAAGGCTAGTGAAACCAACTTCGTGGAAAATGAAGTTGTTGGTAATTCACCCATGACCAGCCTAGATATCTCTCACTTTCTCAACTTTGAGAACGACGATGCATGTGCCTTGGACTAAAGCTTTTTTCGGTTTATGAACTTGTGTTTTTTTCCTTATTGCATAATAATATATAATATGATGTAATGCATTGTAATGTCTTCTTTCAAGGACTATTTAAAATATGGTTATCCTAATATAAAATATGAAGTTTTTATTATTAATGGCTTGATTTATTTATGCTTCTTTCTTAATAGAGTAAACATGGAATCTTCTAAGGAAATACTCGATGAGAATGAGCAATGTCTTGTGGATAGTGCCACCACACATACCATCTTGAGAAATAAAGAGTATTTTCACGCATTTGAAACCCTTTAACGGCAATGTGAATACAATATCTGGTGTGGCTAGACTCATCGAAGGCTCGGGAAGAGCTCTTGTTCTACTCCCGAAGGGAACAAAAATAATAATAAATGACGCATTATATTCGAGTAAATCTCGAAGAAATTTATTGAGCTTTAAGGATGTGCGTCATAATGGGTTTCATATGGAAACCATGAATGAAAATGGGAGAGAATATTTGTGCATCACAACACATGAATGTGATAAGAAAAGGATCCTTGAAAAAATGCAAGGACAAGCCTCCAGATTATATGAAACATATATTCATCCGGTTGAGGCTAATGTGATTTCTAACAAACGGTCGGATGACCGAGTTGAATTTACACTATGGCATGACCGATTGGGTCACCCGGGATCAATGATGATGCACAAAATTATAAAGGGTTCATTTGGACACCCACTAAAGAACATGAAAGTTATGCCGTCAAGTCATATTAATTGTGCGTCTTGCTCACTCGGAAAGCTTATAATTAGACCTTCTAAAAGTAAGGTTACGAGTAAGACTCCAACATTTTTGGAAAGGATACAAGGAGATATATGTGGACCAATTACTCCACCGTGTGGTCCATTTCGATATTTTATGGTATTAATTGGCGCATCTACAAGATGGTCACATGTAAGTCTATTATCGACTATAAATGCGGCATTTGCAAAACTCCTTGCTCAAATAATCCGTTTGAGAGCTCAATTTTCGGATTATACTATATAGAAAATTCGGTTTGACAATGTAGGAGAATTCACATCCCAAACATTCAATGACTTTTGCATGTCAATTGGGATTGATGTGGAGCATCCAGTAGCTCATGTTCACACACAAAATGGTCTTGCTGAATCATTAATAAAGAGATTACAATTAATCGCTAGACAATTATTGATGAAATCAAAATTACCACCATCTGCTTGGGGGCATGCGATATTGCATGATGCAACCTTGATCCGAATAAGACCAAGTGCAAATCATGAACAATCCCCATTGCAATTAGTGTTTGGTAAGGAGCCTAATATATCACATCTAAAAATATTTGGATGTGCAGTTTATGTTCCTATTGCTCCACCACAACGTACAAAGATGGGTCCACAAAGAAGATTGAGAATATATGTTGGTTTTGAATCCCCCTCGATCATTAGATATCTTGAACCAACAACGGGTGATTTGTTTACAACAAGATTTGTTGATTGTCATTTTGATGAAAATACATTCCCAATCTTAGGGGGGAGAAAAGAAGAAAGTGGACCCAAGTACGAAAGAAATTACATGGAATGCAACACTATTATCACACCTTGATCCAAGAACAAAAATGTGTGAACAAGAGGTTCAACGAATCATTCACTTACAAAGTGTTGCAAATCAATTACCATATGCATTTACATACACTAAGAAGGTGGTAAAATCACATGTTCCTGCAGCAAATGCTCCTGTAAGAATTGATGTACCCATTGGACAACCAAAGGTGTCCATTGCAAAAGAGTCTATGATTCGTCGAAAACGTGGTAGACCACTCGGTTCAAAAGACTTGAAACCGAGAAAAACAAGGAATCAAAAGGATATAGCAGGAGATGCTATAGTGATTGAATCAAATGAGGAACATGAGAAAGACAAAGAAAATGAGGATGAGAACATTCCAAATGAAGATAATATCCCTGATGATGAAAGAATCGACTATTATAAAATTACTATAAATGATGTCGACACAAGGATACAATGGAATAGAAAGGACATCATTATTGATGATATGTTTGCCTACTCTGTGGCTAATGACATTACAACTGAAGATGACGACATTGAACCAAAAATAGTTGATGAATGTAGTCGTAGAAAAGATTGGCCAAAATAGAAAGAGGCAATTCAGACAAAATTAAAATCACTTGAAAAACGTGAAGTTTTTGGGCATGTAGTTCATACACCAAAGGGTATAAAACCAGTCGGCTATAAATGGGTTTTTGTGAGAAAACGAAATGAGAAAAACGAAATTATGAGATATATGGCAAGGCTTTGTAGCCCAAGGTTTTTCTCAAATTCCAGGAATCGATTATGATGAAACATACTCTCCAGTAATTGATGCAACTACATTTAGATTCCTAATCGGACTGAATGTCTTTGAAAAACTACAGATGCGCCTTATGGATGTCGTGGATGCATACTTATACGGGTCACTTGATACCGACATCTACATGAAAGTCCCACAAGGACTAAAATGGCCAGATGCTAATTCCTCAAAGCCACGAGAAATGTTTTCCATAAAATTGAGAAGATCCTTGTATGGATTAAAACAATCAGGACGAATGTGGTACAACCGTCTTAGTGAATATCTTCTCAACGAGGGATATAAGAACAACATTATATGTCCATGTGTTTTCATAAAGCGATCTCAAAGTGGATTTGCTATAATCGCAGTATATGTTGACGATTTGAATATCGTTGGAACTTTTAACAAGCTTGAAGAAACTGCAAAGTATTTGATGAAAGAATTCGAGATGAAAGATCTCGGAAAGACCAAGCTTTGTCTTGGCCTACAAATTGAGCATTTAAGGGATGAAATCTTTATTCATCAATCTAATTACACGGAAAAAATACTAAAGATATTCTACATGGACAAAGCACACCTTTTAAGCTCACCCATGGTTGTTCGATCCCTTAATGTGGAAAATGATGAGTTCCGTCCTCGTGAAAAGGATGAAGAAATCCTTGGCCCAAAAGTGCCATATTTAAGTGCAATTGGTGCTTTAATGTATCTGACTAACAATACAAGACTAGATATTGCTTTTGCTGTAAATTTGTTATCCAGGTACAGTTGTGCAGCCACAAGAAGACATTGGAATGGCATCAAACACATATTCCGGTACCTTCGAGGTACACATGACCTTGGTTTGTTTTATCAAAACAAAATAGATGCCATTTTGGTTGGATATGCATATGCAGGATATTTATCTGACCCACAAGGCCAAATCCCAAAACGGATATGTGTTCACATATGGAGGCACGACAATTTCATGAAGGTCAACAAAACAAACAATTACCGCCACTTCTTCAAATCACGCAGAGTTGATCGCTCTATATGAGGCTGGAAGAGAATGTGTGTCCCTACGATCAATGATCAAGTTCATACAAAAGAAGTGCGGGATGAAACCCATCACTGAAAATCCTACCATCTTGTACGAAGACAATTCAACATGCATTGCTCAGATGAAGAAAGGGCATATTAAGGGAGATCGTACAAAGCACATATTGCCAAAGTTCTTCTCCACTCGTGAGCTAGAGGAAACTAGGGAAGTTGATATTCAACAAATCCGTTCCAGTGACAATCTTTTTGACTTGTTCACAAAATCATTGAACCCCAAGAAGTTTGAAGAGATTGTGCGCAAGATTGGAATGTACAGACTCCGAGACATATGTTGAAATCAGGGGGAGCATTATACGCGTTGCACTCTTTTTCCCTTCGATCAGGTTTTTATCCCACTGGGTTTTCCCTGACAAGGTTTTTAATGAGGCATCATCATCCAAGCGTATAATAACTTTGGAGTCATTAACAAACACTCAAGTTTGATAATAGAAGAAGGTGAATATTCAAGGGGGGTGTTATGGAATTGGTCAAGAAGTGAAGTAAATTGTAGGTGAATTATTCACCTTCTAACACCCCAATTTACTTTATTAGTAACTCCTCATATTGTAACCCCTTTTAGGTTAACGACTCCTCCTAGTTTTTGACCTATAAATAGAGGTCATTCTCATTGTAACAAAATGCACCAAGAGCAAGTTAGAAATCTACTCTTCTTGTTCTCTCCTTTCTTATAGCTTCATTCTAAGTGTTCTTGAACACATTTCACAAAGTTTAAGTAAAGAAAGAAATTCAAAACAATCTTTTATAACAAATATTATATTACCAATTTGCTCTTTCAATAAATCTTTAAAGATAAGTAAGAAGAGCTTAATTTGTCCCTTGAAATGAAAAAGAGCATACTTAGTGTTCATCTCTAGAAAAATACTTTACTCTCCCATTTCACCCAAAAATTATGGGTTATTATATAATTTTTTTCATTCTCATGTAGATATTTCGAGAATCACGGTGATTTATATAATTCTAAACAATTTCACTAAATGGACCCTGGTCAACAATTTACTAGTGACAATATTGTGTAATGACTAATGTGATAAAATTGATGGAAGAATTCATGCCTCGTAATTCTTTATCTAATTTACATATGATTGTACATAACCGCCGACAATTTACTAGTTACGATGTGTTGTATAGATTGATCATGCACCAATCGAGTGCTTTTAATTTCACGTCAACGATAAATCAAACAAATATTTTTAGGAAAAAAAATAATCGGATACAAAAATCGACTTTGTAAAAAGGCTCATCTTATTTAAACCCATTTTAAACCTAAAACAAGTACATTTCTCTGCATTTCTCTGCAAAAGCAATAGGCGTCCATTCACAATGCATGTCTGGTGGGACTCGGATCCTCTGTTGATATAGTGGTGCTTATATATCCTCACAATTTAATCTCCACCGCCCAAATACACCAACAGTTCAGATCCTTTTCTTTTTATTTTTCTAAATATCTCAATTTCTAATTTAATATCTCTTTTTTTTTTCTCCCGGACCCATCCTCTTCACCTCTCATTCATCGAACGTAGAGGAGACGGGAAAGCCTAACACATTGTCTCCGGCCGCCGCCGGCTCGTCTCTCTTCGTCTCCTGTCGTCGTCTCGCTTCGTCTCCGGTCGTCGTCTCGTCTCTCTTTGTCTCGGGTTGCCGTCTCTCTTCTTCTCCGGTCGCCGTCTCTCGTCGTCATCGATCGACATCTCTCTTCGTCTCGGGTCGCCGTCTCTCGTCGTCATCGATCGCCATCTCTCCTCGTCCTATCTCGTCTGGTCTCTCCCCTCTAATTTAACTTTGTATGTGATTTTGTTTTATTCAATTGTTCCATAGATTTTCAATAGTGTTCAATTTCATATCCTATTTCGGGGTTGAATTGACTTTTGTATTTATGGATTGCAATTGATGTAGAGATCCTGCTTATGGTGTTCATGGTGGTTGGAATTGATTGGTTTCTAAGGAATTGCAGCTGTTTATTTCTAAGGAATTACAACTGTGTTACTTTGTGGTGAATTTCGTATGTTAAAGTTGGGGGCTGAAGTTGAACTATGGCAGAAATGATTTCATGATTTAGTGTTTGTTTGCTAGTGGTCATGGGTGTACATGAAGATACTCATTAGCAATGTAAATTATGTAATGAATTCATGGCTGATTTTTTTTAGCTGTAGTCTTATCAATTACAAGATAAGGTGGAAAAAAACATTGGGAATTCAGTAAGCAAGTGAAACCTTAAACATTGAAAGCCACTTAGAAATAAATGTTAATGGTTTTGCCTATGCTAATGTTATCTTGGTGCTGAATCTGCAGGTTCCTATGCACCATCTATATGGAAGTTGAGATTTGCCGAGGAAACAATTGGCGCCATGAACAATTTTTGGGTGCTTAGAGCTAGGCACATGGAGAACTTTGAGAATTGTCGCAGAAATAGTTCACATGATGAGCAATATTGCTTGAGTGCTTAGATCTAGGCAGAGGGTTTACTTTCAAGACCATCGACAACCGGCCAATGTATTAACTGGTGCTAACTTGTAAACTTTATTCAGAGAGATCAAAATTTTAATTCTCAGCCTAGGAAACAGGTTCTGCAAGATTTTGTAAACATTTAATTGATCTCTATATATGAAAGAATGTTGCCACCATTGTAAGTGTAGACACCTTATTAGGACCCACAAACAACTTAATCAAAATCCATAGCAGAATCTTTTATGCAACAAAAGTACAAGTGTTCCACTGTGGAATACATTTTTCACTGAATTTGCCAGGTTAATTAATTGAATAACAAATCAACGCAAAACAAAGAGATACGAATAAGACTATGAAACAAAACAAAACACAGATACACAAAAAATCAGCATAAGTAACCAAATTAAACAGACTTTCATCCTCTTAAGAATTGTCTTCACAATAGCAAGGTTAAACAGATCCCCTAGCAAAAGTTGTGGTACAACACAAGTCCATAAATTTTCCAAAATCAAAATAACACTATTCTTGTGCCATTCGACCCCACACTAGTTTTCCCCATGATCTGGTACTTCTGGTTCTTTCAATCCAAATAGAACTCTCATGATATTTAATTGATGACATGGTTGCCCACTAGACGCAAGTGATTCTTGAGAAGGGATATAAGACATTCCGCTCGACATATTCAATTCATGCATCTATAATAACAATAGTAACATAAATCAACAAGGGAAAATAAACATGTATAAGGATGATATAGCAAAGAATATCATATATATATAGCAACACAAACTCACACTATAAGGATTATGGAACATTGACATATATCTATCATCATCAACCATCATAGAAGGGTATATAGGGGCCTGCAAGGGTATATAGGTGTAAAATTTAAGTAAATTAAAAGAATATCACAACAAATCAATTGATAAGTGATGAAGAAGGAAGGTACCTGATATTGTGAGGTAGGTACATGAGATTGGTATGTTGTCGTAATTGGTTTTCGAACACCAGTTACCTTGATTATATCAATCATTAAAATTACTTATATTCATTTAAAGGCACATAATAGCTTCAATCATAGTTAAAAACACATTACATGTGCAGACTTCTTTTTGCTTTTGCTTAATGCAACTTCAAATTCTCCCTTAATTTTGCGTTTCCCACGATAAGTTGATTCTCTTTTCTTGAATCTCTTTGCATTCTGAATATTAACATTAGAGAAATCAACCAATACATTGTGGTTTTGGTCTTCCGCACCTTTTTCACCATTTATTTCTATACGTAGCACATCCTCCACCATCTTGGCCATTTTATCAGCTTCCATAATTGCTAGCTCATATGCCCTTTCACTCTCACATGCTCTTGCTGCCACTCGAACGAGTTTAGAACACAAGATTTTGTTTCGAGAAATTTGTTTCTGTTTTGGATCCTCTACAATCTTCTGCCCATGCATGTCTTCCACAACATTATCAACTCTTGCATTTTTGGTCCACCTCTCCAAGATATATTGCTTAGGTATTTTTTTGATGAGTGTAGTTTCTCTACCTTCATTCATGACTTTGATAGCATGCCTACACAAGACACCATCGGTCTCAAACATTCTACAACTGCAAGATATAGTAGTCTCTCCTTCTCTTTTCAACAACCTCTCCTTAATCCATCCCTAATAATAGTGAAGATAAACTTCTCACCATCTGAAACACAATTTGTTATGGAAGACTTTAAAGAATCTTCAAACTGAGCTTGAAATACTTTAAATATCCCTTTGGTGTAAACTTCTCTTGCATGTAACAAGATACTTATCTCCATTTTGCAATGAACAGTCCGAAACAACAGATCATATTCAGCCTCTAATTCCTTGTACCGCTTATCAGATATCATTCTTTCAAAGTGAGCGAAAAACTCAGGCAACTGGAGATCGGATTTCAAATACCCCTTCAAACTAGCATTAAAACTTTCACTAAGTTGGGTACTTTGCATTCCTGCTGACCATGTCCACTTAACATAAGCATGAACCCATTTTTTTCTAATTGCAAACGTCGCAACCAACCAAGTATCATCATGTGCATTGTGTGGATCAAGCATGGAGTTCCAAGCATTTAAGAACTCATCTTCTTCCTCAATTTCATACAAAAACTGGTTGAACATATTACTCTTACCATCAAGATCATAGTTTTTGAATAAGAACCCTGCTTTCTTTAATGCATTTTGCATCAAATGCCATACACAAAGTCTATGGTATGAGTCAGGCATCACATGTGATACGGCCTTACTTATCGCTGCATCTTGATCAGTAAAAAATGTTTGTGGATACTTACCACACATTGCTTTCAAGAAGGTTTCAAACAACCATATAAATGATGCCGCAGTCTCGTCATACATCAAAGCAGCTCCAAAGATAATCGTCTCCCTGTGGTGATTTAATCCAACAAACACCGCAAATGGCCGATTTGCTTCATTAATTTTGTAGGTAGTATCAAAACTCACAACATCTCCAAATATGCCATAATCCATTATCATTTTAGCATCTGCCAAAAAAATATTGGTGATTTGTTCCTCACTATCCAACTGCATCTCATAAAAAAAAGTTCCAACTGCATCTCATAAAAAAAAGATGGATTGTCTAACATCTTCTTTTTGAAAAATACTCCAAGAGATAACCAACCTCTCCAAATTTCATTTTTTGTTGCTGAACGGTTCGGAGATAGTTCTTTTTGATCTTGCTTTATAAATCCTAATGACTCCCTTCCACCGGCCTGCTTGCCATTAATTCAAAATTCCGACTTTAGCGAAACTCCCGAGTTTGATGTCAACTCTATAAATGCACCATTTGAAGTTGTCATATCTCGTTGAGATGGCATCATATGCACAAGATCTATAGGAATAAGAGGATGATTATGCTCTTTGGAGAAACGATACACCCAATACTTTCATGTACGCCTAGCCAACTTAATGCCAATGTGTGCTCCACAGTTTGGTCCTTGTCTCACCTCTTGGGTTTTTGGTCAAATCGTCCCTCTTATCCTTCCCACGCAAACCTTCCTTACAACAAACAAAAGTTCTTGAAGTGAATACACCAAACTTGTCTTTTTAGGACCACTGTCTTTCCTAATGCTGAAGCCTTCTCTACGACCATACTCGTTATAAAAAATTATATGCAGCTTCTTCGGAATCAAACTCCATACCATATACACGCTTCCATATCAATTCTTCTTGTGATGGCTCCACGCTACTTTCATCCACAGATTCTTTTCATCTCAAAAGCTATATATTTCAAAAATATAAAAAGGGTAAGAAAACCTTTGCAATCACATAAAATGAATTAGTTTTTGAATTTGAAAAAAAATGTAAAAGATATCAACTTTCTTAAACTCTAACAGTACTCTCCCTCTACGGTTGAAACCTAATTATGAGTCCATCAAATTTTATAAACCCTAGTGGTTATAATTAAGTAAACTAATTCATAGGAATTCAAAAAAAAAAAAAGTAAACTAATTCATAGAAGTTGAACGAGAGGTGAAGATGAGAGGTGAGACTTACCTTTGATCCTTCTTCATGTGGATTCAATAGATACAACGAGAGATTAGAGGAGAGAGACTAGACGAGAGGGGACGAGAGATGGCGACCGGAGACGAAGACAGACGATACGACGACGGCCGGAGACAATGTGTTAGGCTTTCCCGTCTCCTCTACGTTCGATGAATGAGAGGTGAAGATGAAGGGTCCGGGAGAAAAAAAAGGAGATATTAAATTAGAAATTGAGATATTTAGAAAAATAAAAATGAAAGGATCTGAACCGTTAGTGTATTTTGGGCGGTGGAGATTAAATTGTGAGGATATATAAGCACCTATATATCAACAGAGGATCCGAGTCCTATCTGGTGGCTGAATGTAACTCTTTGTTCATGATGCTTTGAATTAATTTTTTCTTTTTAATGTGTTTGCACTCTAACACCGCTCTAACACCACGTATGCAACCCAATTAACATATTTAAAATAAAAATTATATATAAAATATAAACTATGATGTATGAAATATGCATGATATATAAGTAAATATCTAATCTAGTTAATGATAAATGTATTATATAATATAAAAATATGTTTTTATGACTACCTTAATATATAAAAAGACATTTAAAATAAAGATTGTACAAATAATATATAAAGAATGATAAAAAGAAATATATATATATATATATATAATCAAGTAGGAACATCTATGTGTATTGATTAGAAACTTATCATATATATATGATCTAAAAAATTAAACATCTCAGATTTGTGATTAAATAAGGAGATTTATATAAAAATATTCCAAACAATTATTAACCTACCTTATTTAATAGATCGGATCAAGCACTATTTTGATCGAAAATGAACATATTTCAATCGGAATGCTCAAATTTCGATCGAAATTTCACTACTAAGAACGCAGTTAGTTGAAAAAAGCACTATTTGGATCGGACTGCTCAAAAATTCGATAGATAATTTCGATCGAAATTTCACTATTACGATCGAAATTAGTAAAAATAAACACTATTTCAATCAAAATGAAGATATTTCGATCGAAATACAAAGAATACATTCAACATTTGAAATACGACCGAAATTAGTAGGAAAAAAACATTATTTTGATCGGAATGGACATATTTCGATTGGAATGGTCAAAATTCGGTTTATAATTTCGATCGAAATTATTATTAATATAAATCACTATTTCGATAAAAATGCTCAAAATTCGATTGAAGAAAATAAATTTGTTGTCATTTATTTTATTCTATTTGATTTTTTAAAAAAATCATTATATTATATTCTTGTAAACTTACTAAAAGAAACTAGTGAATAGCAAACACTATTTTTTAAAAAAAAATTAACACTAGTGAATAACGAACACTATTTTAATTTTTTTTTTAACTTGTTCAAAAAATGAAGTATAACTTGTTAATGTAATGATTGTGCACTAACTCAACACTCTCCTCTATATCAATCGATCATTTGTTGAGTATGGTTGAAAACAAAAAGTTAACTTATTTACAATCATTATCAATCAAATCAAAAATCAAAACAATAATTAGGGGTGTATTTAGAACAAACCTTATAAAATTCCACTTAAAATAAGTTTTAAATTTGATAATTGATGTTTAGTTTATTCATAAGATATGACGATTAAGATAACTTCACCTACATGATATATGATAATTTCCTAGTAATGACACAAAAAAAAACTTTTATAATGTTCAATATTTAAGTATGATAATGTATCGCATTTAAAGTGATAAAATCAATATTAAATACGAAATTGTTATTCGGTAGATAAATAAAGGCAGTGTACTTACAGTGCAAATGGGACTCCCGGACACATTGTTATTGCGCCTCGCAGATAGAGTTGTCAAAAGTTGGTCCGACTCGTGAACCCGACCTAGTCCTGAAAATTTTTTAAAAAGAAAATCTCCAGAACCGACCCGCTTGAACTCGAAGGAATTTTTGACCCGAAGTAACCCGACCCGAATGACCTGACCCGAACAACCCGTTAGCCCGAAGTAACCCGACCCAATGAACGATAGCCCGAAGTAAACCGCCGCCCCGAAATAACCCGATCCAAATGACCCGATAACCCGAAGTTACCCTACCCGAAGTAACCCGACCCGAATAACCCGAAGTCCAAAGTAACCCGACCGAATGACCCGTAGCACAAAGTAACCCGACCTTACATAATATAATACGTACATATTACATAATATATACTGTAAGTCGGATATCCAAATCAAACGAATAATGTTAAAATCATTTCGATTAAACATATATGGATCAAATGGGAAAAGCATATATGGATCAAATAGATCGGTCAAATTAGATATTTTGATCAAACAAATCGGTCAGATATCCATACCCGGTTAAATTCATTTTCAATCAAACATATCGGGCTAAAAACACCATCCTGATGAAACATATATCTGGATAATTATCCGATCCGACTAAGGTCGTTTTTAGATACCATATTTTTAAAATATGGATCAAATAGATCGACCGAATTCCACGGGTTATCATCCGATTCGGCAATAGATGATATTTTTTTATTTCAAGTTTTATAACAAACAAATTACGAAAAGCATATATGGATCGGTCAATCGGTCAGATTATATATTTTGATCAAACGGATCAGTCAAATATCCATATCCGGTTATATTCATATTCAATCAAAACATGACGAGCTAAAACCATTCCGTTCAAACATATATGTGATAATTATCCGATCCGACTAAGGTTGTTTTTAGATACCATATTTTAGAATATTGATCAAATAGATCAACCGAATTCCACGGATTATTATCCGATTAGACAAAAGTGTAACACCCCCAAATCGGCGGACTCGGGGCGCTACGGGCAAGACCTCACAATGGGTCCCGACCCTTAGCCTGACAACAATTTCACCGGATTTTTCAACATGGCATAAATAAAGGCAAAACAAAACGTTTTAATGTATGCGGAAACCGAAAGTAAGAAAGTACAAAGTGGAAACTCAGCCGAGTCCTCAAAACGATAGAACCTCAATACGAAAGTCTAAACATGCAACAACATCCAACTAGCGACATAAACAACATAAACCCAAAAACCGTCCCGTCCTATAATGTACGGAGACCCCGGCTGTCCACTCCTCCACCTCACTCGGCGGCGTCCCTAACCTGCAAGTCATCTACAACCACGGTTTAAAACCGTTAGCTAATATTCTAAGCATTAGAATAACGGTGAAGGCACAAACACATACATATCACATAACATAAAACACGCAAGTCCCGTTTATTATCTTTTTATTACTTAGTCATATCCCGTTCTAATTCAACTTCGGTTGTGACACGAGACCCCAATGGTCTCGCCTCGGTCCCTACTTACCGGCAAAGAATGGTACGGATGCATCCGCCCATCTAACCCGCCGGGCTAGTCGAGAATCCCCTAGACTCACTATGGGCTAGGCAGTATTGTCACCGCCCGTTATCATACACTTGGGCCAAAATTACATATAAGGTCGGTGGTCCTATTTACCGGTTTAATAGTTATAACAAACATAAACACACACCACCAAACACACATCATGCTAATACGTAAAATACGAGCTAAGTAAGTCCGGAGACTTACCTCGTCACCAAACCCAAGTCAACCACACTCTTGCTTCCTTAAGGAGGAAGCCCACAACCTGCTCACAAGAGATATGCATATCAATACATACTCACACTCAAGAAGTCTTAGACTTCACTCTAGTGATCTACGCAAGATCACCTAACCCTCAAACTAGGAATGCATCCTAGGTACCAAGTACTCATCACACTCTGAACACATGCAACAGCCTACAACAGTCCATAATTCCACAAGAGTAATCCTCAACCAAAGAGGCACAAGCTAGCCTAGAAGGTCCATCATGCTCACATGCTCATATCCATCACTTACATCGAGCCTTAAGGGCTCCTAGGTTCACAACCACTAAGTGGCATTCCAAGCTACTCTAGATCCATCCTAGGCATGCTACTAACATGATCCAACATCAATACTAAGGAAGGAACGAAGAGGAAAGGAGAGGAGGAACCTACTACTACTATCGAAGAAACGCAATCGCGGAGTCAAGCTGGCGCCCCGGCGGAGCAGGAGCCGCCCCTGCGGAACCAGAGGCCGCCCCCTGCGGCACTACCGGCCGCACCCGCGGCCGTCTTGTCATGGAGCCCCGGAGCCTGCCGCCGCCCCGCGGCCATGCCGAGCCGCACCCGCGGCGGTGCTGTGCCGCTCCTGCGGCCGTGCTGAGCCGTGAGCCTTCCGCCGCCCCCGCGACCATGCCGAGCCGCACCCGCGGCGGTGCTGTGCCGCTCCCGCGGCCGTCCTGAGCTGCCTCTGCGGCCTTCCGCGCCCGCGGCCGTGATGATCCGCCCCGCGGTCGTGCTGCAGAACGTCGTCTTCTTCGTTTTCGATCGTGGATCCTTGGCTCCCAAGTGCTTCTTCTCTTGTTGGATCTTCTCCAAACACCCACCACTGGTCTTAGGCACCTCTCCTCGACCTAATCGAGCTAAGAACGCAGCCATGCAAGGAGTTGAGTAAAACCACTCAAAAGCTTCATCCATGGCTATGGATGAAGGAAGGGAGAAAGACAGCAAAGAAAAGAGGGGAGGGAGAGGAAGGAGCTTACCAAACTTGATCTGAAATCCTTCCACTGCAGTCTACACATGCAAGAGTTGCAATCCAAGTGGAAGAAGAGAAGAGAGCAAAAGGGAGCAAAGAGACGAAGAGTGGAGAGTGAATCAAACGTGAAAGAGAAAGAGAGGAGAGAGAGGGAGGGGACAAGGCTGCTAAGATGGGACAACAACCATCTTGCCCCTTTTGCCCGGAACGAGGGGTCGGAAATAACCCCTTGTCAATTCGATTCGGAACGAAAGGTCGGAAAGCGGAAAAAAAGGGAAAAATGACGAGTCGGCTCGGGATTTTCTTAGGAATAAATCCCGGCTCTCGGCATCTCGGGATTACGAGATAACTACAAGGTGTTCCAAGTCTGGAATTAAATTAATAAAATTCCGGGCGTTACAACTAACCCCCCTAAAAACAAGTTTCGTCCCGAAACTTGCTAAACCCAAGACTCTCGGACAACACGTCACGTAACCATGTGAAACTCATAAAACGTCAACTATCGGCTCTAATCCAAGTCTACGTATAGCATCACATCAAGACCTCGCAAGGTACACATATCTCAAACAAAATCACATATTCACCCAGAACAAACCAGGAAGATCTCGGGACTAGCCCGACGGTCCTATCGATGTCGCTAAATCAGCGTAAAACTCAGGATAGTTCCTCCGGATACTATCCTCCGTCTCCTACGTAGCCTCGTCGACTCCTCGTCTTGACCACTGCACTCTCAGTATCGGTACCTCCTCCGATCGAAGGCGCCTCGTACTCCGCTCTAAAACTGCTATAGGTTGCTCTACAAATGCATGGCCCGGCTCGACCATTAGGTCCTCATGACTGATGATGTGTCTCGGGTCGTGTATGTACTCTCTCAGCTGAGGGACATGAAATACCGGATGTATACCCTCTAACCGAGGTGGCAATGCTAACCGGTATGCCACCTCACCGAATATCTCCAAGATCTCGAATGGACCGACATATCGGGGCTTAACTTCCCCTTAATGCCAAATCGCCTGACGCCCCGCGTCGGTGATACCCTGAACCACACCTGAGCTCCTACCCTGAACTCGAGAGGTCTACACCTCCTATCCACATACGACCTCTGACGGCTCTGCGCGGTCAACATCTTCTCTCGGATCAAAGAAACTCTAGCCATGTCGTCCCGTACCTGATCTGGAGCTACAACGCTCAAACTCCCCCGCTCGTCTCAACATAAGGGAGTACGGCATCTCCGTCCATACAATGCCTCATACAGTGCCATCCCGATTGACGCGTGCTAGCACTCGAGGTAAAACGCCCGTCCTTGTCCGAGATGATGGTCCTTAGTATTCCATGTAATCTCACAATCTAACAGTTGTGGATATGTCCTCACACTTCCACTGTGGCATGGGCGGTGGGTGAAGTTCTCCTCCGTCTCTGGTGCTCGACCTTGACCTGCTGGCAGGTCGCGCATTGGGCGACATATCTAGCTACATCGGGCTTGAGCCCGCCCCACCAATAAAATCTCCTAATATCCTGGTACATCTTACTCGTGCCTGGGTGCACCGAGTAAGGTGCGGAATGTGCCCCATGCAAAATCCGCTCTCTCAACTCCTGGTCGACGGTACACAAGTACGTCCTTGGCGTCTCAATCGCCCGTCTGCTCCCATGGCAAACTACGGCGCCTCTCCTTGGGACATCCTGTCCCGGATCCTCATCAAAATGGGACATCTCTCCTGCTTCTGCAGGATCTCTCCGGACAGGTCAGGTAGTACCTCCAACTCTGACAAACAATTGTCCGTACCCGGGAACCGGATATCCAACTCCAAACCCACCAAATCCCTCTGCAGCTGAGGCTGAACCGTAAGCCGCGCTATCACCTCCTCTCGAGGTGTCCTCCTGCTCAAAGCATCGGCGACTACGTTCGCCTTCCTCGGATGGTACGAAGTCTCTAAGTCAAAGTCCTTAATCAGCTCCAACCACCTCCTCTGGCGGTTATTCAACTCCCGTTGAGTGAATATATACTTCAGACTCTTATGGTCTGTGAAGATCTGGCACGTATCCTCGCACAAGTAATGTCGCCAGATCTGCAGGGCATGAATCACTGCCGCTAGCTCAAGATCCTAGGTAGGGTAATTCTCCTCGTACGGCTTCAGCTGCCGAGAAGCGTACGCAATAACCCTACCTCTTTGCATCAAAACGCACTCCAATCCTAGCTTGGAGGCGTCACTATACACTACAAAAACCTCCACGCTCTCAGGCTGGGCTAAAACAGGAGCGGAGGTCAACCTTCTCTTCAGCTCCTCGAAACTGTGTTGACAAGGCTCGGACCAAACGAACCCGGTAGACTTCCTCAGCAAGGAAGTGAGGGTTGTGCAATCACGGAGAAACCCTCAACAAAATGGAGGTAGTATCCCACTAAGCCTAAGAAACTGTGCACTTCCTTGACCGTCCTAGGACGCGGTCATGAGGAAACAAACTCTATCTTCGCCAAGTCAACCATGACACCCTCGGCGGAAACTATATGACCCAGAAGTGCCATCTCGGACATCTAAAACTCGCACTTAGAGAGCTTAGCGTAAAGCTCTCTATCCTGGAGTACTCGAAGCACCTTCCTCAGGTGTTCCTCATGCTCCTCTCTACTCCGGGAGTAGACTAAGATGTAGTCTATAAACACCACCACGAACTGGTCCAAGAAGTCGATGAAGATGTCGTTAATCAACTTCGTGAAGACGGCGGGTGCATTCGTGAGCCCAAGTGACATCACGACAACTCATAATGGCCGTGTCTCGTCCTAAATGCCGTCTTCGACACGTCCTCCTCTCTCGATTGATACACTTGAAACGCCGGGTGAACACCCTTTACTCTCCGCGGCCACGCCAGTCGGTAAAACACTTTCTCCACTTGCGCTAAGATCTCAAAAAGGTCCAATGTATCGGAAACTCAACTTCCTTCTCGGGTCTTTCTCCCTACGACATTCCCATTATGTTTCTTCTTTGCTTGTCTCCAACAAAGAAGATCGAACTTCCAATTACACCGTTGGCTTTGGTTCTTGTCAAACCAAACTTCGATGTTACTATTCCTCAATTCTTGTTGCAAGTTCTAAGTAATGAAGGAAGTATATTGCTTCACACTACCTCTACTAACGAGACATGTATGTTATAACTTCTTCTTTTTTTTTTTTTTTGCATCGTCTCTCAATACTCCATCAAGACCATGTCTTGACGACTCACTTGTACACTTCAACCCGATCATACCTAGAGGCAATTTCAAAACAGTTGCATCCATGAATCTCCTCTCATCAATACTTCATCGTCATCCGGAGTAGGTCAGCCCATCCAAGAAACTTGCAACTTCTTTCACATCCTTCGGGGGTTGTCATCCCGAGACAATTGGTCATACAACTTTTCTCTTCTTCGAGAGTAGACCAGAATGTCCTATTCGGGGATTAGTAAGCCCATATGGAATCACTACAACTCGTAGTGACCATGGTGTGTCCAGTATGCGATGTTTGTACTACCCCAATCTCGACTTCTCAATTGGTGACAATCAACCTTAACCCGATTTTAGAAGAGACCACCGACCCTTGCAACCAGTCGAGTAGATCATCTACACGTGGTGAGAGGGTACTTGTTCTTCATTGTAATTTTGTTCGGCTCATTGTAGTCGATGTACAAATGGAGATAACCGTCTCTCTCCCCGCCAACTAGTGTTCTCCATAACAACTTCAAAACAAGAGTTTAAGATATAATCTAAGCTTTTGTTACCGTTCCTTTAGGATTCCACAGCCTGGTTACTCTCCCCCACACTCATCCATAGACCACCCGCACATGCACGTTCTCAGTTGTCACCAATTAGTTGGTAAATGACCTTCTCCTATGTCAAAGACTTACCATTCTTATATGCTTCCATGTCACCATTCTCATGAAGGCTACCCTCTTGGGGCACCTTAAACTCCGTTAGCTCATTCTTCATTCCACGCTTCCTTTTCCTTATGCGAGATAAATAGACCCTTTTCGGCGTTGTTGAGTCACATGACTCGCCTTCATAGGCTTAACCGCGCTTCATGATGTCTTGTAAGTGCGTTTCCTCAAAATCTCTAACATTAGTTAGCATCATGTCTTGCTCTCATCTTCTTAGGATCATCATTTATACACACTTCCTCCTTTTTGGTGTTTTTTCGCCTTATCGTCATAAAGGAAACCGGTCAACTCCGTGTGAATCCCCACCTTGCCATTCTTCTCATGATTCTCGTAATGTTTACTCTTCACTTAATGGTACCTCGTAAGCTTAACTTACGGTATCTTACCACCTTCACACTAGTTCGATCACGTTTCTCATATTGACTCCAAAGCTTAGGAGCGTCTAAGGAAAGCTTCACTTCTCATGATGGAACACCGGATTTAACCTTGTTTAGAATGCACCTATCTCCTCCTTGCTATCTCCATTGTTCTTGTCGTACGTGGTCCTCAAACACGGTAGCTCCAATGGATGCTCCTCTGGTCCTGGCAGATGGAGAACTCTGCGCCCGGACCTCCCAATGGTCCTACCCCTAGCCTCGGGAACGATGCTCTCGGAGACGTCCTCTACGGGAACCTTATCTACTGGTGGATCCACAACTGGCGGGTCCATAATGGGGATACATCCCCGACCTCTCGCGCTTGGATGTCTTCCTACTCGTCCCCGTCTCGGGATGGTAGGAGAAAGAGGGGGTCAACCCCTAGCGGATCCTACGTAAGCGGTAGCTCTCGTACGTGCCATCTAATAGCGTATGACATTTACTTATGTATAAACGTGTAGGTACTAATGTAATCTCGTATGATAAACTTCTAAAAACATAAGGTAAACATTGTCATCAAGCACATCCAACACATACAAGTCCAAAACATCCTAAGGCCACATGCGTAGCTAGGTACATACAAATCCACAAACATCCTAAGGTCATATATATATAACTATATATACCTATTTCTAATCCGGAGATCTATGTCGCCGAGGTTTGCGGAAGGAGTGGTGGTCTCGTACATTCTAACCCAAACCCGACTCATGCATATGATTTTGAAAACGAAAAGTCAGAACCCGTGGGGGTTCTGTTTTATACCTCATTCGGCCTTTAAAAAGATTGCGAGTGCCATTGTTGTCAACCTACGGCTCTGATACCACTTTTGTAACACCCCAAATCCGCGGGACTCGGGGCGCTACGGGCGAGACCTCACAATGGGTCCCGACACTTAGCCTGACAACAATTTCACCGGATCTTTCAACATGGCACAAATAAAGGAAAAACTCAAAACGTTTTAATGTATGCGGAAACCGAAAGTAAGAAGTACAAAGTGGAAACTCAGCCGAGTCCTCAAAACGATAGAACCTCAATATGAAAGTCTAAACATGCAACAACATCCAACTAGCGACATAAACAACATAAACCCAAAAACCGTCCATGTCCTATAATGTACGGAGACCCCGGCTGTCCACTCCTCCACCTCACTCGGCGGCGTCCCTAACCTGCAAGTCATCTACAACCACGGTTTAAAACCGTTAGCTAATATTCTAAGCATTAGAATAACGGTGAAGGCACAAACACATACATATCACATAACATAAAACACGCAAGTCCCGTTTATTATCTTTTTATTACTTAGTCATATCCCGTTCTAATTCAACTTCGGTTGTGACACGAGACCCCAATGGTCTCGCCTTGGTCCCTACTTACCGGCAAAGAATGTTACGGATGCATCCGCCCATCTAACCCGCCGGGTTAGTCGCCGAGAATCCCCTAGATCTCACTATGGGCTAGGCAGTAATGTCACCGCCCGTTATCATACACTTGGGCCAAAATTACATATAAGGTCGGTGGTCCTATTTACCGGTTTAATAGTTATAACAAGTACATAAACACACACCACCAAACACACATCATGCTAATACGTAAAATACGAGCTAAGTAAGTCCGGAGACTTACCTCGTCACCAAACCCAAGTCAACCACACTCTTGCTTCCTTAAGGAGGAAGCCCACAACCTGCTCACAAGAGATATGCATATCAATACATACTCACACTCAAGAAGTCTTAGACTTCACTCTAGTGATCTACGCAAGATCACCTAACCCTCAAACTAGGAATGCATCCTAGGTACCAAGTACTCATCACACTCTGAACACATGCAACAACCTACAACAGTCCATAATTCCACAAGGGTAATCCTCAACCATAGAGGCACAAGCTAGCCTAGAAGGTCCATCATGCTCACATGCTCATCCATCACTTACATCGAGCCTTAAGGGCTCCTAAGTTCACAACCACTAAGTGGCATTCCAAGCTACTCTAGATCCATCCTAGGCATGCTACTAACATGATCCAACATCAATACTAAGGAAAGAACGAAGAGGAAAGGAGAGGAGGAACCTACTGTCGAAGAAATGCAATCGCGGAGTCAAGCTGGCGCCCCGGCGGAGCAGAAGCCGCCCCTGCGGCGCTGCCGGCCGCACCCGCGGCGGAAGGGAGACGTCCCCGCGGCCGTCTTGTCATGGAGCCCCGGAGCCTGTCGCCGCCCCGCGGCCATGCCGAGCCGCACCTACGGCGGTGCTGTGCCGCTCCCGCGGCCGTGTTGAGCCGCCCCTACGGCCTTCCGCGCCCGCGGCCGTGATGATCCGCCCCGCGGCCGTGCTGTAGAACGTCGTCTTCGTCATTTTCGATCGTGGATCCTTGGCTCCCAAGTGCTTCTTCTCTTGTTGCATCTTCTCCAAACACCCACCACTGGTCTTAGGCACCTCTCCTCGACCTAATCGAGCTAAGAACGCAGCCATGCAAGGAGTTGAGTAAAACCACTCAAAAGCTTCATCCATGGCTATGGATGAAGGAGGGAAGAAGGAAGGGAGAAAGACAGCAAAGAAGAGAGAGGAGGGAGAGGAAGGAGCTTACCAAACTTGATCTGGAATCCTTCCACTGCAGTCCACACATGCAAGAGTTGCAATCCAAGTGGAAGAAGAGAAGAGAGCAAAAGGGAGCAAAGAGACGAAGAGTGGAGAGTGAATCAAACGTGAAAGAGAAAGAGAGGAGAGAGAGGGAGGGGACAAGGCTGCTAAGATGGGACATCAACCATCTTGTCCCTTTTGCCCGGAATGAGGGGTCGGAAATGACCTCTTGTCAATTCGATTCGGAACGAAAGGTCGGAAAGCGGAAAAAAGGGAAAAACGACGAGTCGGCTCGGGATTTTCTTAGGAATAAATCCCGGCTCTCGGCATCTCGGGATTACGGGATAACTACAAGGTGTTCCAAGTCCGGAATTAAATTAATAAAATTTCGGGCGTTACAAAAAGATGATTGATTCTATTTTAAATTTATAAAAAACAAAATAGGAAAAGCATATATGGATCAAATGGATCGGTCAGTCAACTAGATTAAATATTTTGATCAAACGGATCAGTAAGATATCCATATCCGGTTAAATTCATATTCAATCAAACATATCGAGCTAAAACCATTCCGTTCAAACATATATGTGGATAATTATCCGATCCGACTAAGGTTGTTTTTAGATACCATATTTTAGAATATTGATCAAATAGATCGACTAAATTCCACGGATTATTATCCGATTCGGCAAAAGATGATAGATTTTATTTTAAATTTTATAAAAAAAAAAATAGAAAAATCATATATGGATCAAATGGATTGGTCAGTCGGTTAGATTAGATATTTTTATCAAACGGATCAGTTGGATATTCATATCCGGTTAAATTCATATTCAATCAAATAGATCGGGCTAAAACCATTCCGATCAAACATATATGTTGATGATTATCCGATCCGGCTAAAGTCGTTTTTAGATACCATATTTTAGAATATAGATCAAATAAATCGATTGAATTCCACTTTATCCGAATTCCACAAATCATTATTGTTGTTATTATTTATTACACATGTTTTTTTTATCTACTATTACATTTTTTCAAATAAAGTGCATTGTGCACACCATCAAAAGTCTAAAATAAGTAAACAACACAAATTTTATTTCATCTTTTATCAAATTAATATCTTCGTATAAATTTTAGAGTAAATCACAAACCCGAACATAAATTGACCCGAATCAAAATGTTAAGTAAACTGGTTTCGACCGAACCCGAACATAAATTGATCAAGATGTTAGGCAAACCGATTTGGTTGACCCAACCCAAACATAAACTGACCCGACTCCAACCCGATTGACCCGTATTAACCCGAACAATTAATACCCGACCCAAACCGGCCCGACCCGAAACAAACCGATAAAAATGAGAGCTTGTTTTAACCCGACCCGTTTCAACCCGTGTCTGTTATGACCGACCTGATTCCGACCCGTCCCGTTATGACCCGGGAACCGATACTACCCGGTAACCCGTTTCAACCCGAACAAACGATATCCGACCCAAACCGACCCGAAACAACCCGATTAATAACTAAGCCTTTTTGAAACCGGCCTGTTTCAACCCGGATTTGTTAGGACCCGACCCAAATCCTACCCGTTGGTCCCGTTTGACACCTCTACTCGTAGGTGCATCGGGAGTGTGTCCCATTCTCTCCATTTTGTCGAACCATGCTTTAACGGTCATAACTTAAACGTTATATTCAGTTTTGTATGCACCACAAATGTGACTCCCCAATTGGGAATGCGCCCACATGTGCAGTGGGAGTGCACCCATATACCAAAGCTCGTTAAATTTCTAACGTTAGAGCAACGGTTACACTTTTCTCAAACCACGCCGTGCGCACTCGTCCTACGTTTACGCCTGCACCAGCACTTCTTGGTTGCGTCTAGCACCCACACTCCAACTCTATTGATTGTTTCGTAATTCTTTTGTTTGACTGAACAATGAACATCATCAATTATGTATTTTTAAAAAATTTAACTCCAAATATAGAATGGTACTTTTGTCATAATTCCAAAGTGACAAAATCGGTATCACAATTTTATATTTTAATTCCTATAAATTCTACTTATCATATTTTAACAAACTAGTCTTAACTTAACATAGATGTAGATATTTTTTTATCCTGCCATTGTATTAATAGTATAAAATTTGTATGCACATGTACACAATATACCTACTTACCTAGGGCTAGGCATGGGATGAGAAATGACGGATTAAGGTCATCTTACGTCTTATTCTCGCCATTATATATGGACGAGATCGGAATGGGTCTTGAGTTTTTAGACTAAAAATCATTGGACCCTATTTCGGTTGGAATCGGGATGAGATGAGACCAATCCCGCATAACCTATATCAAATTTATCTTCACCTTTTCGAATTGAATTAACAATTTATAAAAGCATATATTCGTTGATATTCTTAAAAGTTAAAACGAAAGACATTAAATAATCTGTAAAATTTAAGAGAAGTACAGGTAATGACAACTTTTGTGGGTTTTTTGTATCAAAGTCACACGCTACGAAATATAAATTTGACAAAGCCTATTTTTTGTATATTATATTTGTAATTTTCAGTATTTTGTTGATTTTGTAGGCTTATGTATTTAATTATTTAATTAATATTTAAATTTTAATATATGCGGGATGTGCCTAACCGGATGAAGAAGGTAAGACTCATAGTCCGTACTGCAATTTTTTTTTAATGGGACGGACTTAAATATTTTGAATGAAAAAACACGGGGATCGGAATGAGCCCAAGATTTACGGAATTTGTGCCCAGTATACCACTAAAAACCATCCAGTGTGAATTGCCTATATGGCTGATAGACCTGAAGAAATCCGGGTCCGCCCGCACGCCCGCCAAAAAACACGAGTATGGAATATATATATACAATATTAAAATTAAACTAAAAGTGAATAAGTGTAAACACGGGCGGACCGACCCCGTCAGCCCGCCCGTGTTTACACGTGGGTGGGCACGGGCCTTGTTGGAGGCCCGTTCAAGCCAGGCCGGACCGGACCGGCTATTTCGGAAAAGATTTTAGATTTGGTCCGGCCTGTGTCCAGCCCGAGCCCGCATTTTGTTCAGGTCATTGACTGAGCACATTCTTGCATCCAGTGTGTTTTTTTTGTCCTTTCAAAACGATGTACCAAATTGTATGCAATTTCGATGTGTATGTTGGATTATGTTATTTTGTCATTAGTACTAATAGTGGAGCTGAATTCTTCAATTTAGAAGATAAAAGAAATTGGAATAATCATATTCTTGAAAGTCAAAACGCACTAAACTCAACTTTTACAAAAAAGAACGAACTAAAATCAATCCATTTTGTGAGAAAACAAAAACCACAGTTTCTGATTCTATTGTGAGAAATTTGTAACATCTTCGCCTTTTTGACGTAGGATTGAATAAGATCAAAATCAATACACGACTGAATAAAAACGGGTCGGATTCAACAACCCGTATACTCGTATGGGTTCAAAATCAATACAAGACCAGGCGAAGGCAACCGCCATTGCCAGCAGGCAATAATAACCCATCTGTCTGGCACGACTCGCATTTTCTTCTTCTCGGTCCCAATTCCTCACCAGCGAACGCAGCTCAACGCCCGTTTGAGAAACGAGAGACGGGTCTTCGATGGCTATTAGACACGCCGGTAGACTGGCAGCTCGAGCCTTGAAGGCTCGTAGATTTCAAAACATGGGAGAAAGTTATAGTGATAATCGATTTATGTTCCAACGACCGATTTTTGGTTCTTCTTCCGATTTCTGTAGAAGCTACAATCTCCCATATTCCACTTCTTTGACGTCTTCATCATCCGTCATTTCTTCCGGTTCCTACACATCGCCGGTGCATTTCCAATGTCAGTCTTCAGATTCAGGATTTTCTGTTATTATTGTGTTTTGAATTTGCCAACTATGGGATCATCGATGAAGAAATTCCTTTAGAAACATCAATTTCATTTTCCATCTGCCGACTGATTTATGAGCGATTAGAATTAGGGTTTGAGGGGTTTTGGATTGCGCTAGTCTATTATCCAATGATATCAATTTGAATCTTGTGGATACTCACTGTTAAAACTTTTAATGATGTAATTTGAATGGTAATTTTGCTTATGAACAGGGCAGAGGAGATCCATGTTTATCCAAACCCAGCCAACGCCAAATCCTTCCTCTCTCATGTTTTATCCCGGAAAGCCAGTCATGGAAGTCGGAAGCTCGGATTTTCCCAATGCTCGTGTTGCGATGAATTCACCTCTAGCCAAAGCGCTGTTTGGAATTGATGGTCAGCCTGCTTGTAATGCTCATTTTCGTGTTTAGATTTTGCAAATACATGTTTCAGCATTGGAGAGTTTGATATTGAGGTTTATGAACAATTTCTGCTTTTTCATAAAGTCTTGATCGATCGCATTGCAATTTGAAATTCACTGCAGTTGCATTCTGGTCTCATGAGTGCCAATATTTTAAATAGAAGTTGTCCATGTAAGTCAACACAATGAGCTGCAGGGACAGAAGGTGAGTAATGAGTTACAACTTACACATAGAGCAATAGAAGAGGAGAAAGAGTAGAAGAATATTGTTTGATGCAAGGAGGAGGAGAGTCTTAAATAGGTATTGTACTTGCTAACTAAGCCGGCAAGCCTTGGTGAGAGGGTAGAATATGAGTATAAGACATGTTAATTGAAAATTATATACTAGCTTGTATGTTCGAAAGGCGGGTTAGTGTCACTAGTCACTTTGTGATTGATTTGGGTGAAGTAGAGCAAAGTTGGAAACGCTGTGATTTCTTGTAGATTTGAAAAGTAATGTCTTCAATACTAGATTATATTGAGATGTATCTTGATTAAGATAAAATGAGGAAACCACACAAGATTACAAACAATTAAGGGATCCGAGGAATTCCAAAGGAATAACAGGGCTAAAATCCACTTAGATCCCAGTAGAGGCAAAATTCTGCATAACTGGAAATTGGAATGTAGGGCTGTCCCCTTGTTTATATTAATATTTATCTGCCTAAAGTAAGTGACTGACCTAACATTGCATTTCCGGTCACTCGTAAGGCGTAACCATTCCGTTATCACACACAGCCTATGCCAGCTCATCGTCTCCCTCTTGTGCTAGAATGATCTACCTTTATTTTCCTAAATTCAAACCTGACCGTTATTGTTACATAGCATGTCTAAACACAAGAGAAGATATGGTTATTGCTAGTTTTCTAAGCTTATTCATGTTCCACCATGTAAGCAGGAATTACACGAGTTTTCTTTGGCTCTGACTTCATAACTGTTACCAAGTCTGATGATGTTTCATGGGATCTTCTAAAGCCAGAGATTTTTGCTGCAATCATGGACTTTTATACGTCTGGGCAGCCCCTATTTCTTGATGCAGAGCTTGCTGCTTCCAAGGACACGGCTATCCACGAGGTATGCTTTGAAACTGTGATTGTGTTACACGGATGTATAGGTTATTCGTGTATACATCATTACATCCTTCTGAAAATTGCATATTCAAGGCTTGACTTATATGTATTCTCTTGTACGGTGATCTGGGGGTTCAAGCTCTACTTTCTGTTTTTAGGAAAAAAAGTTAAAGATATGTATATTATCCCTAGGTGTGCCCACTATGTTTACAGAACTAGGCAAATTTATTAAATATATAAGCAATCAAATTCTAGACTGAGATATAGCATAGGCAGATAGCATTATAAAAGTTTATGCACTAGACATATCTGGCATATTAAGAGGCCAATTAAATCGGCAGGATAACTAATCGTCATTCTACAAACAAAAACAACAAAAACAGCAGCCAATCAGAAGCGGCACAGAGAAACACCAAAATGAAGAGGACAACTCACACAAGGTTTGCAGAACTGCACCATGGAACCACTTATCTCAATTTTAGTTTTAATTTTTTATATCCTTATCCAAAGGCTTTTAACGGCCAGCTCCAATGATTTTAGCACAGCGTTAAGTGGGACATGACAGTGGCTATTAACGTGCTTTGGTGAAAGTGAGGTTGTGTGGGTGACAGTAGTCTCTACAAGTTATTTTTTTGTTTGATTGCTGCACAATCATTCTGATAATTTCTTCTTGTAATTGTAAAATATATTTATCAAAGCACGTAATTCTCTATTGTTTGTCATCTACATGCATTTTGGCAAGTAGTTGAATTGTATTAGTTTTAACTTTGAAAGCTGACAATGTTCTCATATTTGCTTGCCAGTAGCTAATTCTTCATGTAGGATAAATAATCAGCTATTCAGCTCCATATTTGCTAGTCAATATGTTCAGAGTCTGAAATTTATATATTTGCTAATTTCTAGCACATACACTAAAAAGTTGTTGGTATCATCTTGCAGGATGATTCAGAAACTGTTGCGATGATCAAAGAACTGTTAGAGACTCGCATCAAACCTGCAGTTCAAGACGATGGTGGGGACATTGAGTACCGAGGGTTTGACATGTAGGTTCCTTTAAAATCCATAATAGTGTTAATTTCTTACGTCCTTTCCATCTGCACTGGCTTATTTATCATCCTCTCCCAATTTGTATCTCAGGGAAACTGGAATTGTCAAGTTGAAAATGCAAGGAGCATGCAGTGGCTGTCCTAGTTCATCAGTGACACTTAAATCTGGCATTGAGAATATGTTAATGCACTACGTGCCCGAGGTGATTTCTTACTCTCGTTGATATGCTTTTATTTACCACATTAATACAGGGTGAATGTGAATGATGAAATTATTATTAATGCATTTGTTTGGAAGAGTCTAGAAATTAGTGGCTGAAAGAGCTCATTACACATGAAAGAGTAAGAGTGTGTATGTCTGTTCATTTATAAACTGGTTTTCATTCCAAATCAGTTTATAAATGTGCAAGCAGAACATCATGAAGCTTAGGCCGTGTTTGACATAAAGGGTATATGAATACATGAGCAGCCTTATTAGGAGATAAAACTTAAAATGAAACGAAGCCTTAGTATGAAGGAATTTAGACATTCCCTTGTGCGACTTGCAGGTGAAGGGGGTGGAGCAAGAATTTGATCCTGAAGATGAAGAGGCAGCAATGACAACCCAGGCGGAGTAATGAACCACTAGACATAATGTTGACCGACTATAACCAGTTTTAATGTTTTATATCACACATCTTCATCTCCTGAAACGTAAGATTGTTTTTGTAGTTGTTTAGTTCGCCCATTTGCATACAATCGAATAATAGGAATGTGTCAAAGTCCTTGCTTGTTTTGCCATATCAACGATATCATTTTATTGATGAGAAATCTTAGATATTAATTGTTTAAATGTATTAATATTTTTAATAATCTTTTAAATGAATATATTCATCTTATCTTTTTCTTTCAAATTGATATTTTATCGCACCACAGGTCCACAACTGTGCATAGCACGGATACTACATATGTGTTTATGTCAAAACTCAAAAGGCACTAAGAACTTTTAAAAGAGGAATCCATTTTTGTGAGAAAAACTTGGATCACTGGCCCAATTTAGGGCCCAGCCCAATCACACCGGTTCCAATAAACTTGGATGACGCTTTATAAGAATTAACAAATTAAAAAAGAAAAAATACTACTTCATTGTGTACGTCTTGGCATTTCTCAAACTTGGATAGCGTTCTTCTTCGCAGCCTCTTGGCATTTCTCAAACTTGGATGACGCTTCTTTGCTGAAATTTGTGGGTGAAGCTTATTCGACTCCTATTTAAGTTTCGCTTTCTTCTTTCCTCAAAAATACTACTTCATTCATAACCCTATTTTCTATATCTTTTTTGCTCAAAAAAAATATTTAATATTTAAATTTTTTACTCTTGAAAATCTCTGTTCGAAAGATTACGATTTAAAAGTCAAAATAAAATTAGAAGGCGATCGATAATATTAGTACGTGACATGCAGCTTGTTGTGTACGTCTTGTATTGAATAGCTCGTTGCAATTCTGCATCTCGCTTTGTTGGGTATCAAAGGAGCCATATGATCTTCTCATGTGACTCCCAATATCATATACTATATAATATGTACAAATGTACTTCATTCACTCGACAAAAGTACGTAGTCTCGACCCTATAACAACGATTTCTTGCTACCTAGCTAGTTATTCGTTAGCAACTGCAAATAACTTGATCCTTCGTATTATATATAACGAGTCATTGCTAATATGGGTATAATGTGTAAGCAGGGCGGTTCGATGGGGTCCATAAGGACCCTTCGAACAGGGCCCTAAAATTTTGGGGCTCCATTGCAGGGCTGTCTCAATGATTTTCGGAGCCCTGCTCAAAAAATAATATTAGACCCCTTAAAGAGCGGGGAAAAAACCCGAAAATTATCTATACAAAGTACGTCATTTACATTTTTTTAATCCATGAAGGAATCGTTTAAAATTTGATTTGGAAAAAAAATTTCAAAAGAGGGAGCCATTAAAGTGAAATGAAAATTAAAAAGTGAAGAGTGAGACTCAAACATAGGAAAAAACAAGAAAAAGAGTGAGAGCGGTTTTTGTAACGTACGTATATTCAGCTTTTTTTTTATACATTTGGGCCCTAAAATTTTGGGCCCCCCTTCGAAGGGACCTTATGGACCCCATCGAGCCGGCCCTAATCCAATGTATAAAAATAGTTGAATATACGTTACAAAAATCGCTTAGTTTAGATGGTAACGTCTCACTCTTTTTCTTGTTTTTTCTATGTTCGAGCCTCACTCATCGCTTTTTAATTTTCATTTTTTTTATGACTCCCTCTTTTGAACTTTTTTCTTTTTCCAATCAAACTTTAAACGATTTCTTCATGGATAAAAAAAATATAAATGGCTTACTTTGTATAGATAATTTTCGGGTTTTTTTCCCGCTCTTTAAGGGGCCTAATGTTATTCTTTGAGCGGGGTACCGAATATCATTGAGACGACTTGTGTGTAAGTCGAATGTCAGACACACCAACTTAACCAATTCAAAAGTCGTCTAGCGGTAAAACACAATCATGTACTATATAATAACCTTAAAAATTAGACTTAAAACTTATGTAGTATCGGACAATATTGTACTAATTATACAAGTATTAAATACCACTTTTAATAAAAATATGTTTTTTTTATTATACTATTTAAATAATTGTGATAAATTCAAATTTGTTTCTATTCATTGGCTCAAAAATGTGAATATTTAATAATTAATATTTACTAATTAATGTAATACTTTCGTTACTAATAATTAAGAGAGACAACGTGATTGACTTCATTTTTTTTTTTTGGTAATGATTGACTTCATTCCTTTGGTGTTGTCTATATACATCGTTCACTTTTTTATTTTATTTTTTTTATATATATTTCAGTACGGCATTTAAATATCTTGACTAATTTACCTTATTAAAAAAATAACTAAGCATGGGTTATGTTCGAAATAACTTAAATTGCAATTATATTGTAACTATAATAACGAATGGAGAATTACAAAAAGGATGTAGATGGTCGATATAATATGATGAAAATATGAATATAATTGAATGGTAAATAATAAATAATAGAGAAATAATAAGTTGAGGCGAAAGTGGCGCAAAAGTTGGCAACACATGGCATATGAGCTCCGAATGAGAGGCCTTCATACATGGGAAGATGTTATAAGTTTGGGGCGGCACTTCACATGCACATTCAATCTTCCCACGATCTTCACCTACATATATATATATGCAGCTACAAATTGTGTTACCAAATCTTATTTCCTCGGATACCTTTGATCGAACATCCAATTGCTATGTTTCATATCGGTGTATGAAAAGATATATTATCTCAAATCGACTATATACTCAAAATACCTACTCTGATATACGTGTAGATATGTGTATAGGCTCATTCGGATGTGTATTTTATTCTCGTCTTAGTTCTATCAGATTAGAAAAATTAAAAGATGGACATATCTCAGGAAGATTACTATTCCTATCACATGCTCTTTCGAATTTTAAATCAAATATGGTATTTGTATGCTCTTTTGAATCTTAAATCATATCTTAGGGAGATTTCCAAGTTCCCAACGCATTTATCTACTTGTATTTTTTCCTTTTTTTGATGTTTAGTAGAGTACATGATGCATGTACCATAATTTTAGGGCTAAGCAGGAGCAGCAAATTGATATATACTGTCACTCTAAGCAACTTCCAAGTTAATCCGGCCAATAAAAAAAGAGAGATCAGTATTAAAATATCGTGTGATGATAAAAACTAATTATTTAATTCAACATAATAACCATAAAATGGCATTTGTTTGTTTTAAATAAATTACAAATAGTTAAAACAAAAATAATGAAGAAAACATCAAAGCATAACAATATGTATCATCCCCAACATATCTACAATGTTATAGTATTTATCGAGATTTTGATAGCTAATAGTAGAGTTTGCAACATATGTATCGTCATATCGTTACTCTCTTTTTTTATCAATCGCCGTCTAATTTTGTTTTAGTAATATATTTTTCCGGAATATATCTACAATGCTTTATGTGATTTTAAAATGCTTAAAATTTTCAAACTGTACATGTTTATAAAACCGAAAAATTATAATTACTATAATTTGAAAAAAAAAATTATTAAAAAAATTGATCATGTGTTTTCGGTTTCAGTAATTATTGTCCAAAGTTCAATTGAGCTATATAGGAAGATCATATGTTGGAATTTGGAAACCTTACAATATATAATAATAATAATAATAATAATAATAATAATAATAATAATAATAATAATAATAATTAAGATTAAGGATCAAATGATCGATCGATGCATCATTACAAAAATGCATGTGAAAGGTAACAAGTTGATATTATTTTAACAAATATATTTATTTAATTAGGCCGGTCTGAAACAAGTTATTATATGTTTGTTCTGATTCCAATGAGCAGTTGCACCACCAACTGATCATTCACCCATTACTCAATATATTATCACTATTAAATTAAATTTTATAAATAGTTATGTTAATTAAATAATTAATAAATCATATAAATTCCAACCACTTATAAATACACAATCCCAACCCTTCATTCATCACCACAAGCTATTCGGTCTCATTTAAATCTTCCAAAACTAACAAACAAAGTCAAGGTACAATCTTTGTGTATATATATGGATTCAAAAAAGTCGAACAAGATTAGAGACATCGTTAGGCTTCAACAACTACTAAGGAAATGGAAGAGCTTTGCAAAGAACAAAAGCCGTAACAGAATGGAAACGAATTCTTCGGCTTCATCAAGTAGCAAGAGCATCAAGTTTCTCAAGAAAACACTATCATTTTCTGACAATAGTGTTTCTTCCTACTCATCATTCGCCTCAAACGACGTAGTTCCAAAGGGTTTTCTCGCAGTATGCGTTGGAAAAGAGCTTAAAAGGTACGTTATCCCAACTGAATACCTTAGTCATCAAGGATTCGCAATGCTACTTAGAGAAGCCGAAGAAGAATTCGGGTTTCAACAAGAAGGAGTGCTCAAGATCCCCTGCGAAGTCTCGGTTTTTGAGATGATTCTTAAGGTTGTCGAAGATAAAGGTGATGATGAACATTCTTCGTTTGTTGGTGGTCGATGTTCTCCTGATTGTGAGATTTTTCAATCTGCACATGTTTCTTCAAATGTGCAGATGATTCATTGAGCATTTTCAGTTTAATCTTAATTGATTGTATTTTTTTTTATAGATTTAATCTTAAGGTAGATTGAGTTCTTGTATCATCCATTTGTGTAAGGACAATTTCATTTATTATTGTCCTTCAACTTTGATGAATGTAATCTCATTTAATTTTATGTTTTGAACTTTGAGAAAGATAATAAATTGGATGGATGAATTATTATTTTTTTCCCAATGGATTTCTTTTTTTTTTTCGATCAATTTTTTATAATTTGAAAAAAAATCAAGGACTCATTTTAACTTTCTCTCTAAAGTTCATATACTTCAAAAGTAATTTTTAGATGATTTCATAATAAATATGTACTCATTCTATATAATACTCAATAAACAACAAATAATTCCTTTTCTCAATAGTTTACTTTTATAAAAATAGTTATAATTGCGTTGAAAACTTATTGACCGAAAAGGGGCTTTGGAAATAAGTAGAATATATAAGAAAAAAAGATTTTCTGAGGAAGTTATAGGCCGAAAATCAAATCGAAAAAGATTCGTTTAGTTTTGTTTTTCATCAATTTTTGTTCGTTATTTGAATTATATCAACTTTTTGGATATCATGTAATGCGATCTTTTTCTCATTCTTCTCATATATATATATATATATATATATATATATATATATATATATATATATATATATATATATATATATATATATATATATATATATATATATATATATATATATATCTTGAATCACTGAAGACATGTCACGAAACTCATATCGTGTTTATAGGGAGGGGCTTAATATGGACCATGCTATATATGTTTTGCATGTTTATGTTTACAATGACGTTTACACCTAACAATCAAATCATCAAACTCATGATCGTTACATGGTAATCTCAATCCCCCATTATGCTGAAATCCAAACTCTTTCTCTGCTGTCTCCATCATCTCCACGAATTCTGGCATCGACAAATAAGCCATCGGAATCACAACCCTCCTTAAGCTCGAACCCACGTAAACCGGAAAAAACCCTTTTAGTACGTTCTTGTGGTGACCGTGATGAACCCTAGAACTCAATCTTCCATCATTATTATTATCATTATCATTCGACGATTCTCCTTGGAACAAACGCTCCAAATCACCTTCCTTCGATATATGCCTTGCAATGCAATGCCAACGTGAAACTCGAACCATGCTTCACATCTGGCTCGAGTAATGTTGTGTTATTGTATCCCTTTGAGCATTATAGAGTACATTGGTTTCAATAATAGAATCCTACGTATAATATATATGTATGATCGATCGATTGATAGCTAGTGCATTGATATACACAAATGATCGATCATAATGTATGTAGTATCATATTCTACATCGTACAACTACTTATAGAGGGTTTCATGATAGATGAGAGACGTTTTTTTTTTGCTTGAACAAGATACTTATACGCAAAGATTCCTCCATGCAAATATAAGGAATCTTAATTTGTCTCTATTTGAAAATCTGGATCTCCACAAATGTAGGAGAATATATAGATAGCATTCTTAATTTGTTTTTGTTCTTTTCCACTGTTACGTTATAACCGTTAAAATGGTTGGGACAATCTATAAACCATAAATAAATAAATAAAAGGAAAATTTAATTGTTGTCCAATTTTGAAAAGAAATTAAAGTTTAGGACTTTATGATAAATAAACAAAGATTTAAAACTTAAAAAGCAATTTACCGAAACTCAGACTCCCAGTTTATATCTTGATCAAGAGCCCATTGGGCCCGTGAATTCAAAGCCATGGCCCTAACTCCTCCTCTTTTCCTTCTTCCTTGACTTTTAACCTTACGTCTCCAATATATCGTAAGACGCAACTCCACTCCAGGTTAAAATTCTCCAATATATCGTAAGACACAACTCCACTCCAGGTTAAAATTCTTCTTCGTTTCGTTTGTTTTTACTGAATTCTTCGTTAATTATTGAAAAATTCCGTTTGACGCTCTCGAAATTTTGACTTTTCCGGTTGATGTACACTAAGTTTTATATTTTTGGTTAGTGCCCTTAAAATTTTATTTTTTTCCCCCGAGCTATGCTCATTCTTGTCAAAAACATTAGTTTGGATCGTGAAAACGAAATCCTTCCTCTCGATTCACGTGGCGAAGCTTTTCTTGACCGCCATTTCCCTCGTCGTTGCCCACAAATTGCCAATCCAAAATGAATTGCTTTGAATCTCCACCTTTTTCCTCATTCGAGGCTCGTGAATCATGTTGGTTTTCATCTTCATCCTCCCGGTTCTCTACCTCATCAGCTTCCATGGCAGTACTTCAAACAAAACACCAAGCCCCCAATCCTACCCCTTCATAGGTAATCTCATCGGAGTCCTTCACAACTTCCACCGCTTCTACGACTGGGTGGTTGAATTGGCCACCGACGCAAGCGGACTCACCTTCAAAGTCAATAAATTCTCGGCTTCCCCAATACAATCATCTTCACCATAGACCTTGTCAACATCCAACATCTTCTCAAGCCCAATTTCCAAAACTACGTCAAAGGTTCGTGTTTTAAGGACAACCTGCACGAGTTGCTCAACAATGGCATCTTTACAATCGACGACCAATTGTTGTCTCTTCAGAGGAAGATCGCTATCCATGAGTTTAACACCAAATCTTTCAAGTCTTTCATCTCTCACACCGTACAAAATTTCCGGTCGGCTCCTCTCGCTCTTGTCCGAGGCTTGTGCCAAGGATGAAATCATCGATCTACAACCTGTTTTCTAGAAATTTGGTTTTGCTAATATCTACAATTATTTAGTGTTTGATTTCGATCCTTCTTGCTCACGCGAGGCAATTTCGCCTGAATATTCTTTCATGAGTAGCTTTGACGATCCAACTGATATATGTATGTCTATGTTGTTATTGCCCTTGCCGGCGAGTTGGAAATTTTCTAGATGAACTGAGGGCGACAACAACGGATGAAGACCTATTGTGTTCTTTGTGTATTCACGATCCAAACAAGATTAATTGACACCAACTGGAAAAAAAAAAACCTCGAGGGCACCAAACTAAAATTATCTTATCTTAATTATTTGATTGTTTTGTGATTATCATGCACTAAGTGTTATATATATATATATATATATATATATATATATATAGAGAGAGAGAGAGAGAGAGAGAGAGAGAGAGAGAGAGAGAGAGAGAGAGAGAGAGAGAGAGAGAGAGAGGAGAGAGAGAGAGAGAGAGAGAGAGAGAGAGAGAGAGAGAGAGAGAGAGAGAGAGAGAGAGGAATCTCTCTTAGAGTAGGGAGTAATATTAATCATTAGATTAAAGTTGATTAACGTACAAGATTGAAAGTTTTATATGGTAATAAATTAAATAGGTACATCTATTTATCCTAATAGAATTTTAGTTTTTTTTTAATTTCTGACTAAAATATTCAACAATCAATGTTCATTTCTTAATAGAAATATACGTTCATCAACTTTCTGACTAAAATATTCGGAATCAATGTTCATAAAATTTTAACGACAAAAATAAAATTTAACGACCAATTGTAACCAACATTCTTTCCATATTACATATTTTAACGACCAAAACAATAATTAACGACCAAAATTTAACGACCAAACTTAACGACCAAATTTAACGACCAAAAAAATAAATTAACGACCAATCCTAACAAATTTAACCAACATAAAATTTAACGACCAATTTTAACGACCAAAATTTAACGACCAAAAAAAATAAATTAACGATCAACCCTAAAAAATTTAACTATCATAAAATTTAACGACCAATTTTAACGACCAAATTTTAATGACCAAATTATAACCACCAATTGAAACCCTCACTAATCATCGAGGTCGATGAATGTGAATGAGAAGAGAACGGAAGAATAATGACAAAAATGGAGACTTTTGAACGGAAAGAATAGAGACAAAAATGAAGGGTTTTTTTCCTTTATTTTTTTTAAAGAGGGGCTCTCATCCATACTACCAAACCCTTGCCGCCTTCTTGTTCCTCCCCACTCTTCTCCGTCTCCCCTTCTTCGACTGTCACCGCCCCAAAGCCACCAACCCCCGCTTCTTTGAAGCTTCCTCAACCTTCTTCTCCACATCCAAACCACCTCACCCTTCTCCACAATTTTTTTCCGACAAGAACTCCACTCGATTTGTCTCCTAGCTTCATCCATTTTACTTCAAATCTTCGGATGAAACCCTATCTTTGTTTTTCGTTCTCGACCTTTCAGGATCTCAGTCTCCTTCCTTCCTCTTCTCGTTCTTTAGCCTTTGGTTTTCATTCTCCATTTTGCCCAGATCTCAGTCTCTTTCCCTTCTCTTCTCGTTCTACCTAGCCTAGAATCGAATACTCCATTTTTTATTTAAGAACTTGTTGTGTTTCGTTTCATCAATCCGAAACTCCATTGCCGAGATTGTTCATCTCTCCGATTCGAGTCTAATTTTGAATCCCTCCAATCCATAGTTGTTTCCTCTTAAAGTTGCGTGGCATTGCGAGGAATGTATCTTTCAAAGTAGCTTTTATATATATTACCATGGTTTACATGTCTTGCTTTTCTCTTCTTTGTTAGTAAATCCTCAGTAAGTACCATCTCAAATTGACTAACTAGTGTTGACGGGTGAAATCAATTAAAAGGATGAACCAACAAAAACAAAAAACCAAATCCTAAGGTCTTAAAGAAAAAATGTCCGCTTCGCTAGAACAGAGAACGAAAGGCACCACTGTCAGAGCCGACGCAGGAATCAGATCGGGTAAAGCTCGAGTTATTTCGGTAATTTGGCCCATTGATTTGGTCTAATCCGGATGAGTTACCATCGAAAGGAGTTAAAACAAAACTATTGTTGGTTTCATATCCCAAACAACTCGTTAAAGAAAATTATCCAACAATAGTTGATATGTAAGTTGGGTGAAAAAACAAGAGGAATAAGAGTGAGAATATGTGAATCTCTCGTATGTAATATTTTTCCTAACCAAATCTCGAGTAATCAGTTCTTATTTGAACAATCTCAAGCATCTTATGCTCATATGAACAATTTTGATTGTGATGTTCTATTCTCAAACTATGTGAGTTACATTTACCTTTCTAGTGTCCCCAAACTATTCTCTAGACTATTTGGGGATCGTGGGAGATGCAAACACCCGTTTTGGTGTTCCTCTTCTCATAGATTCAGTTGCAAAAAATATTATTTCAACAATCATTCATATCCAAAATTCATGATTCAAATGATAATGTTGGAAAATTGCCAATTTTCTTGAAACTAACATTGAAATATTCAAGCTTTTTTTAGAAAGGTTTTTTGAGCTTTTGAGAAAATCACGAAGTTAAGGTTCAAACAATATCTATTATTCTTGAAAACTTAATGATGTACTTTCATATATTGGACAATTTTCCATCTTCCCATGATATGACTTTCATAAAAAAACCGAGGGAAAAAAGGTCAAACATTTCAAATGAGAAAAACATGTGAACTATTGGATAAAACTTGAAATTTAAAACAGTTTTTACTTCAAAATTTGTCGTTGCGTACAACTGAAAATCGGGATTCCCTAACCCAACGAATCTACTGTTTGTACATATCTACCATATGTGCCCTTGTTTAGTCGTGATAATTGGCAACCGAAAAATCAAGTTTCCTTAGACGTTTGCGCTTCGAACAAATCTTATAAGGCATTCATGAAAAAGGAGTCTTGTGTTCCACAAAAGCCTTCAAAGATTTGCACTCCGCTAAAAATATCGGCCAGTTTTAGAAAATTGAGTGATGAAATCTAGAACTTTGCTTAGTTGAAATGAGTTTCCTTTTGAAGACGTTTATCGAGTGTGGCCAAAACGAATGTTCCGGAAGATACTGTAGTCACATGCCCCTGTTGATCATGGTTGCATTCGAGGTCTCCGAAGATCCTCCATCTTGGCAAAGGGAACGTCGTTAGAGCCACATTTCCGTAGGAGGTATGACATCCCCTTGAAAAGGGTTGCTTCCCGCCGGCGAGACACCGCGTTATCTCATCTATACCGTGTCCTCTCCATGTTTTCCCTACCTCGAGTATTCTTCGCCTTATCCCTTAGATTGTTCGTTCACAGACACACGCCCGCACACACACATGGTTAAGTTCCGGTAAGAATGTGTGTTAAAGTAAAAAATAAAAAGACCTAAGTATCGTCGGATTAAAGCACAAACGGATTTGATCACCTATACAAGAGAAGTGTTCATATGCAGTTTATTACAATAATCTTGTTTATGGTGGCATTTTTTATATTAGGAAATAATATTGTGTTTATATGAAAACTAATTACGTTATGGATCAAATAATCGTGCACAATTATTAATTTTCCAGTTTGAGAAATTTCATCATCAGTCAGCTATAACGTTCGTGCTTTAACGGATAAATTTTTCTAAACTTTTCCAGCTAATATTGTATATTCTTTGTCCGCGATAACATTTGCGGCGCACATATATGTGCATAAACACGTGAATGGAATCAATACAACTAACTTAAACAACTCTCTCCATGTGCACCTGAACAATGAAATATGTATTCATACATGGGTGGCACACGTATATGTGCATCAATAAAACTAACTTAAACACGCTATCTGCACATGCACTTGAACCATGAAATGTGTATTCATACATGGGTGGCGCACGAATGTGTGCATGAACACGTGCATGGAATCAATACAACTAAACACGCTATGCACACATGCACTTGAAATGTAGTGCGTATTTATATTGGTGGGGCACATATGTGTCCATGGCCATGCACAAATCAATGCAACTAATTCCATTCAAACACGAACATATATTACTTTCCATAGATTTCTAAGTGGAAAATGTACACGTTGCAAATCATCAACTAATTCAAACGACGGTAAGAGACGACAAGAGAAAAACAATTAATTTTGACAATAATATATTTCATAATTATCATTAAAAAACACATTATATCAGTTCATTTGGTTTGATTATGCGGACGATATACGTTCTACTTTTTTTTACTATAAAACATATTCTTGGATTGATGCTTACTTTTTTTTTTTTTTCCGAAGGGACCTGCAGTCGTGGACTTTTGGGAATTACACACATTGATTCTACTATAAATGCATCAAAAGCTCCTCATTTCGGATGCGAACAAAGATTCGAGAAGCTGAGAGAGGTGGAGATGAGTTATTTTAGTGGATTGTCCCAAGAGATGAATCTAAAAAAAAGTTTTCTCAAAGGTTCACCGCTTCTTAAAAAGTTAGACATTAGTTGTACATATGGGCTTTCTAGCAAGAGGACTCATGACTTGGAGAATGAATTGCTCACATATTGTCGAGTTTTTCCAATTGATGGGGTTTGGTTCGGGCTAAGTATTTCCTTAGATGTAGACGATCCTCATTAAATAGTTAATTTCTTTTTATCAATTTAGTTTGGTTGGGGAGTCCGCTTCTCTCTCTTTATATCTCATCACACTTAATTATTAAATAAAAAGGACGGCTAAGTATATCCCAATTCATTATGTTATAACACCGATAATAATGAAATTATCAATTGGTTTTATGATGGAACCCCAAGAGCTTATGTGCTGAATTTGGACCCAACACGCATATGCGTTCGGAGATACGACAAAATCCTCCACGTTAGATCTGACCCGCCGGAATCCTTCAAGCACAAATAAAAGCAGTAGTTGCAAAAGCTAAAGTTATACGATTGATAATCCACAACATACGAGAATGCACATAGGCACTGCACCGACCTTATATACTAGATAGTTACACGATTCACGTTAAAATGAGTAGCCTAATTACATAACACACGTATTTCCAAAATAGACTTGAACAAAAGGTAAAGTTAATTATGTGCATGCACCATATGCATTAACTTTAGAAAATGAGTTTTTACACCATGAATTCAATTAACCACAACCCCTAGATTGAAATAAGTGAAAACTTAAATGCCCATGTAATTAACACTGCAAGTACGTTATTGATCATAAATCTAAAAACTGAAAGACACTGTTCTTTATCTCCTCCTATATAAAAATGCACACACGTACGTCAAAGGATTCATCAACCTGAACCCTAATTGAAGAAACAAAATCCAGTGATGGCGTTATCAACTCAGAATCTACTGGTTTTAAGCTTGCTGATGTCAGCAGTTGCCATGGGGGCATCATCATCATCCGAAGCTCCGGCGATCCCAAAAGGAGTTTTCGGGAGACGTTTTCATGAAGTCATAACGAACAATATTGAAAGTAAACAAAATCTTAGGATGGAATGCAAAGACAATCATAGAAGCTTCGGTATCCAAGAGATTCCATTTGGTCAAACCTACGAGTTCTCCTTTAGACCCAACATTTTAAAGGCCCTATATTCCTGTTGGTTCGGCTTTGACAATGTTGTTCATTGGTTCGACATTTACACATCCGATAGAGATTTTGGTCGTAAATGCGGTGATACTTTCTGCCGTTGGTTTGTACAGCAGGTCGGGCCCTGTTTATCTGACAACGGTTCAAGCTCTCAAGTAAGCTGCTATCCGTGGAATACAATGGAAGAATGAGAAGTGCTTATAAACTTATAAACAACTAAACACATCTTTTATTATATACTTACATATCACTAAAAGACTAAGGTGTGTAGCAATAGTTGTTTGCAGTATGCTAAATTTGTCACAAAGGACTTGAATCCTATCCTTCACATATTATAAACTTTAATTAACATTGATGCAATCTAAAAATATACCGAAAATAGAGTTGAATGTATAAACGGTTGTTTATTCATGGATGCAAACATTTACATATAGTGAGCCTCGCAATACAAAAGGAAATCGAACGTTAATCTAAGAAAGGAAGGAGAGATACATGGAATCTACTATATAATACTAAAACAGAAGTAACTATTGCCACTTGTCGTTCTCACATTATGCCACCTCGAATTTTGCCATTTGTCATTCCCACATTAAGCCACGTCGGATTTTTCCATGTGTCAACTCTAGATGGTGCCACCTCATTTTTACATATATTTTTAAAAAATTTTATTTATTAAGATGAAATAAACTTATTACCATTTATAAAACAAAATTGATCTTATATCATTTTGTACCAAATATAATTATACATGATTTCTATTGTCTTGGCAATTTCCTTTTTGGACTACTATTTTACCATATGTCTTCTTTTAATTATGAGATATGTCTTAAATTTTTGTTTACTTAATAAGAATATATATTTTTATTGTAGAAATAGTTTTCAATATTTTCTACCAAGTTCAATAACTATATATAATTTATTTATTTTGGTCAAAATATTAATTGATTAAAAATTATTATATGTGTAAATTGTAATCCATATATAATAAAATTTTAGATAAGAGCCGCTTAACTCATTGTATATGTATAACAAGATTTTGTATTAGACAAGTAATTTTATATGGAGATTGATGGAAAAACTTGGTATTTTTATGATTATCATATTTTAATAAAATAATGATACTATGAAATAATATATAGATAAAATGTGATTAATTCTACTATCCCAACTTATTTGTGAAATCGAAGGTACTTCAAAATCATTAAACATATCAATTGAAAACCTTATTACCTAATTCGATAATAAGTGACATCCTATTATATGATTATAATTTAAATTTTATCACGTATATATTTGTCTCCGTCACTCATTAATAATACTCAAAGTTTTAAAAATATGTACAGTTGATTCATTACTTACTAAATATTATTGCGCAAAAGTCGAAATTAGATTAATAACAAAATTTAAATGTTTTTTTTATAGATATTTTATATTCATTTAAATAACTATACAACTAAAAACATCAAATATCATTGTTTGGATACATACTAAATATACAAATTAGAATTCATTAACATCATTTATTTTTAATGAGTGAGAAAACATCGTTTTGTTAATATACTTTATTTGACTTTACAAGATTTTTTTTACAAATAATTTACATATTAAGTTACACCTAAAAATTATTTTTATTAATTTTATGTCACCAAATTAATTTTTAAAATAATATATTTTACCGTATATTTTTTTAACAAATCCCGTGCAAGGCACGGGTAGTAAGCTAGTGATATACAGTAACAATACATTTTAAGTGTCCGTTCGGTTAGAGAGGCGGAATAAAAACAAAATGAAAAGTGTCCGATCGTTTAGAAGTTAAGATAAAAACGAAATAAAAATCTTGAACAATGAAATATGTATTCATACATGGGTGGGACACGTATATGTGCATCAATACAACTAACTTAAACACGCTATCTGCACATGCACTTGAGCCATGAAATGTGTATTCATACATGGGTGGCGCACGAATGTGCATGAACACGTGCATGGAATCAATAGAACTAAACATGCTATGCACACGTGCACTTGAACAATGAAGTGCGTATTTATATTGGTGGCGCACATATGTGTCCATGACCATGCACAAATCAATGCAACTAATTCCATTGAAACACGAACATATATTACTTTCCATAGATTTCTGGGTGTCACATGTACATGTTTCAAATCATCAACTAATTCAAACGACGGTAAGAGACGACAAGAGAAAAACAAATATTTTTGGCAATAATATATTTCATAATTATCATTAATATTGCTCATTTTGATAAACACTTTATATCAGCTCATTTGGTTTGATTATGCGGATGATATTCGTTCTAATTTTTTTTTACTGTAAAACATATCATTGGATTGATGCTTACTTTTTTTTTTTTGGGAAATTCCTCATGGTGCCCATGAAGAATTGCAATATTATTTTGGTAACCAACATTTTACTAAATTTCTTGTGGTAACCACAAGGTTTGGTTTAGTTAATTTCCATCACCAATCTTTTACTTTCCATCCAATAATGTTCATTTTCCATCCAAGAATGTTAATATATAGAATTAAGGGTAAGTATAAATTACTTTTACTAATTTAAGCCAAGATAAATTTATTTTTAAAATAAATTAAAGTTATTTAATCTAGTTAATTTTAATCTAACTAATATGAATTTTAGTGAAAATTTTAAATTATATTATGCAAAAAATTCAATATTTTTTTAGGAGATAATTAATAAGTAACTTAATTGAAATAGTGATAAATATCAACAAATAAAATAATAAAGAAGTATATAACCTTGATGAAAAAAAATATTTTAGTCATAAGTTATTATCAATCAAATTTTAATGTATAAATTATATGTTCTGTGAGAGCCTTAGCTTTTGGAGCCGTTTTTGGCCTTAGCCGCCCCAGCGGGTCTGTGAGGCCGCCCCTGCGGCTCCTCTGTTGTTCCGCCCCTGCGGCCAGGAAACCCGCCCTTGCGGTTTCCGGCGGCTGCAGCCGGTTTTGTTGACTCCTTTGACCCGTGCTTTACCTTTCCTTACTTCTTTCGTTTTACCTTGCTGAGCAAGGGTTTCATCACATTTCCAATCCAGCCTTCACGTCCTCCTTGCTTCTCCTTCATCCTTCTTGAACTTGTGTTGGTTTTCCCTTGAGTTGGTAAGAGAGTTATGGTGGTGAATGTTGATGTTGATGAGAGTTTTTGATATGCTGAGCTTGAGAGCTAGTGGAGGTGTTGTCTTGGAGCAGTTTCGTTCCTAGGCCATAGCTGTGGTATGTCCTCCTTGCTTCTTCATTCTTTCTTCTTCCTTGTTCTTCTTTCCTTAGCTTAGGATTAGATACTTGGACATAGGGTGATGTTGGAATGTGTTTGTTTTTGCATGTGGGTGACTTTGGATGAGAGAAGACGTGAATTGATCACGTGAAGAGTGAAAGAAGGAATCGCGGGTTCACATTCTGCACAGAAGCCGCCCTCGCGCCTGGAAGCCGCTGCCCCTTGCGGAAGCCGTGCCGCAGCGCCCGCGCCTGCGCCGTGTCTGCGTTTGCCGGCAGCCTTGTCACCGCGCCCGCGGCTGAGTTCCGCCGCGCCTACGGGTTGCTTGCTCCGCCCCTGCGTCCCTTGATCACGCAGGTGCGTCTTGTCCCGGGACTACCCATAGAGCTCCTTTCCTTTCCTAGTATGAGCGGTAGTAGCATGCTAGGTATCGAATGTGGATGAGTATGATATAGATATGCCGGTTACGACTTTGAGGTTTACTAGTTGGATATGATCCTTATGGATCCCTTGGGTCTAGGTGTGACCCTTTGTGTGATAGGAGTTTGATATATATGTATGCCTTGTATAGGCCGTGTTATCCTCCAATTTGGAGTGGACTGAGTTGAGGGTTGATCCAGTAGAGACGACTACGAGGTTGAGGTAAGTCCGTGGGACTTACTTAGTTGTCATTCCTTTATAGGATGTGTGCATGAGTGGTGTTTGTTATATGCTTTATAGCATCGTTATGATGGTTACCGACCTATGGTATATTGCTTGCCCATTGTAGGGCTGTGATAACTTGCCCTTTCATCCCGCCGGGAGTCTGGGAAGTTCTCTATAGGCAGGCCAAACCTAGTAAACGGTTCGGGCACTCCCCATTCCCTTAGGGTACACGGGGTAGTGTTCCAGGCACCATTCCAGCTGGCTATTGGACCCAGAGGCGAGGGTTATATTCCTCGTGTCACATATGTTTATATGGATATATATATATATATACGAGTTGATTGCTGGACTTTATAAAGATAATGAACCGGGTAAATATGTGAAAGCATGATGATGTGTTAAGATTTCTGATGTGTGTTTGTGCTGTAGCATCTTCCTATATATGTGTATGGTTAGCTAACGGTTTTATACCGTGTTGTAGATACTTTGCAGGATAGGAGAACTGCAGAGTGATCCAGAGTGGGTGATCCGCTGAGGGCTCTGTACACTAGGCGTTATCGGGGATATGGATTCTTTTGTTGTACAGTGTGGTTTTGTTTGTACTCAACGGTACATTGTATTACCTTTTGGACATATATATATATATATATATATATATATATATATATATATATTAGTTTCATGTTTTGTTGAAATCTGTCTATGCCGTGTTGTAAGATCAGTGAAATTGTTGTCAGGCTAGGGTCAGGATCCATTGTGAGATCCTAGCCCAGTAGCACTCCGAGTCCAACGGATTTGGGGTGTTACATGTTCCTATACAAAAATTTAACATATATTATGTATGTATATAAACACATCAAATAATTAACCTACAAAAAACATGTAGACAAATTATTATAAATATATAAATATATCGATTAATGGGGCCTAGAAAAACATATGAGACACAAATACTACATAAACAAAATGTACCACAACTCACAAGCATTGAGAGTTGAGACATAGTATGTCAAAGTATAGTGAAAATATCAAGGCATTAATAGAGTTTCAATATTCAACAACCAAGAAAAAGAGTACGAGATGTTTCTTCATCAGATAGATGACTCGTAAGAAACTTCAGTGATGCACTCATTTCTCCAATGGATGACATAGAATACTGAGTTTGTGTCATATCCGAAAGGACATCAAAATTATGTGCATGGTTCTTTGATATTTTTGATCTTATGTGTTGCTGAACATTCATTTATATAAGTATATGAATGCCATATACCTTCAAGAAGTGTTAAAACTATTTTATTTGTTGATCTTCTTTGATATTTATGACTTTTCATATAATTTATACATTTAAATTTGATGGATAATAACTTATGACTAAAATATTTTGTTATGAAGGTGACTCACTTTTTTATTATATTATTTGTTGATCATTATAACTATTTCAATTAAGTTATTTACTAATTATCTCCTAAAAAATGTTAAATTTTTTGTATAATCCAGTTTAAAATTTTCACTAAAATTCATATTAATTAGACTGAATAACTTTAATTTATTTTAAAAATAAGTTTATCTTGGCTTAATTTAGTAAAATTCATTTATACTTAACCTTAATTCTATATCTTAACATTCTTGGATGGAAAATGAACAATCTTAGATGGAAAGTAAAAGATTGGTGATGGAAATTAATTAAACCAAACCTTGTGGGCACCACAAGGAATTTTGTAAAATGTTGGTTACCAAAACAATATTGCAATTCTTCATGGGCACCATGAGGAATTTCCCTTTTTTTTCCCCAAGGGACTTGCTGTTGTGGACTTTTGGGAATTACAAACATTGATTCTACTATAAATGCATCCAAAGCTCCTCATTTCGGATGCGAACACAGATTCGAGAAGCTGAGAGAGGTGGAGATGAGTTATGTTAGGGGATTGCCCAAATAGATGAATCTTATAAAAAGTTTTCTCAAAGGTTCACCGCTTCTTGAGAAGTTAGAAATTAGTTGTATATATGGGCTTTCTAGCAAGAGGACTCATGACTTGGAGAATGAATTGCTCACGGATTGTCGAGCTTCTCCAATTGACGGGGTTTGGTTTGGGTTAAGTATTTCCTTAGATGTTGACGATCCTTATCAAATAGTTTAATTTCTTTTTATCAATTTATTTTGGTTGGGGAGTCCGCTTCTCTCTCTTTATATCTCATAACACTTTATTATTAAATAAAAAGGACCGCTAAGTATATCCCAACACGTTATATTATAAGATCGATAATAATGGAATTATCAATTGGTTTTATGATGGAATCCCAAGAGATTATGTTTTGAATTTGAGCCCAACAAGCATATGCATTCGGAGATACGACGAAATCCTCCACGTTAAATCTGACCCGCCGGAATCCTTCAAGTACAAGTAAAAGCAGTAGTTGCAAAAGCTAAAGTTATACGATTGATAATCCACAACATATGAGGATGCATGTAGGCAATGTACCGACCTTATGTACTAGATAGTTATACGATTCACGTTAAAATGAGTAGTCTAATTACATAGCGTACGTATTTCCAAAATAGACTTGAACAAAAGGTAAATTTAATTATGTGCATGCACCATATGCATTAACTTTTGAAAATGAGTTTTTACACTATGAATTCAACTATCCAAAACCCCTAGATTGAAATAAGTGAAAACTTAAATGCCCATGAAATTAACACTGCAAGTATGTTATTGATCATAAATCTAAAAACTGAAAGGCAATGTTTTTATCTCCTCCTATATAAATGCACACACGTACATCAAAGGATTCATCCACCTGAACCCTAATTGAAGAAACAAAATCCAGTGATGGCGTTATCAACACATAATCTGCTGGTCTTAAGCTTGCTGATGTCATCAGTTACCATGGGGGCATCATCATCATCAGAAGCTCCGGCGATCCCAAATGGAGTTTTCGGGAGCAGTTTTCACGAAGTCATAACGAACAATCTTGAAAGTAAACAAAATCTTAGGATGGAATGCAAAGACAATCATGGAAGCTTCGGTATCCGAGAGATCCATTTGGTCAAACCTACGAGTTCTCCTTTAGACCCAACATTTTTAAGGCCCTATTTGGTTCGGCTTTGACAATGTTGTTCGTTGGTTCGACATTTACACATCCGATAGAGATTTTGGTCGTGAATGCGGTGATACTTTCTGCCGTTGGTTTGTACAGCAGGCCGGACCTTGTTTATCTGACAACGGTTCAAGCTCTCAAGTAAGCTGCTATCCTTGGAATACAATGGAAGAATGAGAAGTGCTTATAAACTCATAAACAACTAAACACATTTTTTATTATATACTTACATATCAACAATAAGAATAAGGTGTGTAGCAATAGTTGTTTGCAATATGCTAAACTTGTAAGACAAAGGACTTGAATCCTATCCTTCACATATTATAAACTTTAGTTAACATTGATGCATTCTAAAAATATACCGAAAGATAGAGTTGAATGCAGAAACGGTTGTTTATTCATGGATGCAAACATTTACATATATATAGTGAGCCTAGAAATACAAAAGGAAACCGAACGTTAATCTAAGAAAGGAAGGAGAGATACATGGAATGATATACAGCAACGATACATTTTAAGTGTCCGTTTGGTAAAAGAGGCGGAATAAAAACAAAATGAAAAGTGTCCGATCGTTTAGAAGTTAAGATAAAAACGAAATAAAAATCTTGAACAATGAAATATGTATTAATACATGGGTGGCACACATATATGTGCATCAATACAACTAACTTAAACACGTTATCTGCGCATGCACTTGAACCATGAAATGTGTATTCATACATGGGTGGCGCACGAATGTGTCCATGAACACGTGCATGGAATTAATACAACTAAATGCTCTATGCACACGTGCAATTGAACAATGAAGTGCGTATTTATATTGGTGGTGCACATATGTGTCCATGACCATGCACAAATCAATGCAACTAATTCCATTGAAACACGAACATATATTACTATATATTTCTGGGTGTCAAATGTACACGTTCCAATTCATCAACTAATTCAAACGACGGTAAGAGACGACAAGAGAAAAACAATTAACTTGGCAATAACATATTTCATAATTATCATTAATACTGCTCATTTTGATAAACACATTATATCAGTTCATTTGGTTTTATTATGCGGATGATATTTGTTCTATTTTTTTTACGGTAAAACATATTCTTGGATTGATGCTTACTTTTTTTTTTTTTTTTTCCGAAGGGACCTGCAGTCGTGGACTTTTGGGAATTACAAACATTGATTCTACTATAAAAGCATCCAAAGCTCCTCATTTCGGATGCGAACACAGATTCGAGAAGCTGAGAGTGGTGGAGAAGAGTTATGTTAGTGGATTGCTCCAAGAGATGAATCCTATAAAAAGTTTTCTCAAAGGTTCACCGCTTCTTGAAAAGTTAGACATTAGTTGTACATATGGACTTTCTAGCAAGATGACTCATGACTTGGAGAATGAATTGCTCACGTATTGTCGAGCTTCTCCAATTGATGGGGTTTGGTTCGAATTTAGTATTTTCTTAGATGTAGACGATCCTCATCAAATAGTTTAATTTCTTTTTATCAATTTATTTTGGTTGGAGAGTCCGCTTCTCTTTCTCTATATTTCATCACACTTAATTATTAAATAAAAAGGACGGCTAAGTATATCCCAACACATTATGTTATAACATCGATAATAATGGAATTATCAATTGGTTTTATGATGGAACCCTAAGAGCTTATGTGCTGAATTTGGGCCCAACACGCATATGCGTTCGGAGATACAACAAAATCCTCCACGTTAAATCTGACCCGCCGGAATCCTTCAAGTACAAGTAAAAGCAGTAGTTGCAAAAGCTAAAGTTATACGATTGATAATCCACAACATATGAGGATGCATGTAGGCACTGTACCGACCTTATATACTAGATAGTTATACGATTCATGTTAAAATGAGTAGCCTAATTAAATAACGTACCTATTTCCAAAATAGACTTGAACAAAAGGTAAATTTAATTATGTGCATGCACCATATGCATTAACTTTAGAAAATGAGTTTTTACACCATGAATTCAACTAGCCAAAACCCCTAGATTGAAATAAGTGAAAACTTAAATGCCCATGAAATTAACACTATAAGTACGTTATTGATCATAAATCTAAAAACTTAAAGACAATGTTCTCTATCTCCTCCAATATAAATGCACACACGTACGTCAAAGGATTCATCAACCTGAACCCTAATTGAAGAAACAAAATCCAGTGATGGCATTATCAGCTAAAAATCTTCTGGTCTTAAGCTTGCTGATGTCAGCAGTTGCCATGGGGGCATCATCATCATCATCATCAGAAGCTCCGGCGATCCCAAACGGAATTTTCGGGAGCCGTTTTCACGAAGTCATAACGAACAACCTTGAAAGTAAACAAAATCTTAGGATGGAATGCAAAGACAATCATGGAAGCTTCGGTATCAAAGAGATTCCATTTGGTCAAACCTACGAGTTCTCCTTCAGACCCAACATTTTCAAGGCGCTATATTCCTGTTGGTTCGGCTTTGACAATGTTGTACGTTGGTTTGACATTTACACATCCGATAGAGATTTATGTCGGGAATGCGGTGATACTTTCTGCCGTTGGTTTGTACAGCAGGCCGGGCCCGGTTTATCTGCAACGGTTCAAGCTCTCAAGTAAGCTGCTATCCATGGAATACAATGGAAGAATGAGAAGTGCTTATAAACTCATAAACAACTAAACACATCTTTTATTATATACTTACATATCAATAATAAGACTAAGGTGTGTAACAATAGTTGTTTGTAGTATACTAAATTTGTAAGACAAAGGACTTGAATCCTATCCTTCACATATTATAAACTTTAATTAACATTGATGCAATCTAAAAATATACCGAAAAATAAAGTTAGAATGCTGAAACGGTTGTTATGGATGCAAACATTTACATATATAGTGAGCCTAGAAATACAAAAGAAAACCGAACGTTAATCTAAGAAAGGAAAAAAAAGGAGAGATACATGAATGATATACATTAAAGATACATTTTAAGTGTCCGTTCAGCTAGGGAGGCGGAATAAAAACAAAATGAAATGTCTTCGATCGTTTAGGAGTTAAGATAAAAACGAAATAAAAACCTTTAACCTTCCATTCTAGCTTAATTTGATAATTAATATTCCGTTCCGTAAATGATTTCCGAAGCATAAAGATCTGATAAAGATACGTTTAAGATCGATGGCAATATATCTTACAAGTGCTCATAGAAAGACATTGTTCCCCACTCGATCGCCTATAATATACAAACATACGTCCAAGTGTAAGGACTTCATAACGTCCGCGACTCAAGTAGACAAACTTAGACAAAATACAAAACTAGGAGCATCTAGTAGATACAAAAGTTGGGATAATCACATGAGTATATCATATGCATTATGCAATACTCAAGCCCAAGAACCTTGAAAGAGGGGTGTGGTAGAAACCCCACTATCCTCCCCAAAAGTATGCACAAAATTTGAACACTTAAACACCTTATCCTCATCTTCTTCTTCTTCCTCTTGCAACTCCACATCAGTCTTGAGCTCCAATCCCAACTCCTTCTCTACATCATCCGAAGCCGCGATGAGCAGAAGCTCACATCCTTCATAGTTAAGAAAATCCGGAGGACTCGCCGGTATGTAGCGTCGTTTCCCAAAAAGCCCTTGAAGACTCGCGGGAAATGTAGCCCTACGCTTTCTCTCAACTCCCTGGAATTGAGCATTTGTGGATTCAGGGTTCTTGATTTGGATAAGGAAGGAAGCTTCAGGCTTGACATGAAGTTGATGTTGCGGCGAGTTCTCATTGGTCGGATTCGGGAATTGGAGCTTGTAAACGAGATGAGTGTGCATTGATTTGCTGCTTTTATTGTTTTCTTGAGAGTGAGATGTGTGATTTATAATTCTGTATACGCCTTCTCCCAAAGCTCTTGCAGCTGCCTTGTGCCTACGTCCTCTTGTTTTAGTTTCATACTCCTCTGCACATTTTTGTTTTCAAATTCTTTTTATTATGAGAAATTAGCATTCATGCATACATTTAAAAAGCTACAATAATACAATAAATGAGTATCAAATATTTTTCGCATTTTTTTAAACTCAAATAATATAAATTTATTTTAAACCCGAATTAACGTTATAAATATATGAAAATTATTTTTAATTTTTAATTTATGTTCTAATACTGAGTATAGTAGCTTAAAAATAAATTTTATTGTTTTAATTACAAATAATTAATTGTAATCCTGAAACTAATTATAATAAAATTATATCTCTAATTTTTAATTATAAATATTATAAATAAAATCTAACGTATGCTAAAATTTTAATATAACATCCGATAATTAAATCAAAATTTATAATACAAAATAATATGGTATATTTAATCAAATATATTATATAAAAATCTGCACAATATACATGTATTGAACATGTACAATATAAAATAATGTGTGTATTAATTATTGATTGAGTAGGTAATATTGTTTTTATTGTGGAAAAATTGAAATAAATAACTATAACATACTTATCAAAAATTGATTTATCAGCATATACTCATTAATATTAAATACACAATAATTTTTTTTAACTTATTAGTATATAGTTATTTTTTTATAGCATTCATTCTGTAAGATATTAGTGTTACACTTGTACCATTTATTTTATTAATGTTATTGACCCACTCAAACTTAACAACCCAACGAAAGTATATGGAGGGATTATACTGCTGAATAAATATTAAGGATAAAATACAAGATAAATTAAATTAAGAATAGTAAATATAAAAAAAATACCTTCTTGGAGAGCAGACTTGATATTTTCAATATTTTTGGTAACCAATTCGACAAATCCCCAATGTGGCCTACCTTTTTTGCCAGAATTACCAATATTCGGCAAACTTTTTTGGCCCATTACAATTAGCCTCATGAGTGTCTCCTTCTGTAAATTAACCTCTTCAACACCATGCCCTCCACTTCTTACTTTATCACCAGACTCGCTCGAAGAAGATTGTTTTTGCTCAATTCTACCCTCTGCAGAAGATTCAGGCCTTAACACTATGTAAAGCCTTTGCACATCGTCTTCACTGTGAGCTTCTTCTTTGTTCACCTTTGGCCTATAGAACATGAATATCTTTCCTCTTTCTTGAATTTCAACATTGGTTTCGTCCCTTGTCTTCACTTCTTCACCTTCTCCCATTATTCTCCCTGATGTCCCTTACTTTCAATAATTCACAATTCTTACCCTTTAACATGATCAAGTACTGTCAATGGATATATGTAGACAGAATAAAAGAGACACGTATCAACCCTCGTTTGCCTCTTGTTCTCTTAGGCTAACACGTATGACCGTTTACTTGTGTTGTGTGTCATGATATATCACTTAATGTTTTTGAAGGGAAAATGAAAATGCCACGTACGTTTTATAGGAAGTGTGATTAGGGTTTTTATAGACCGGCCCGATTAAAAATTTTAGACTGACTCCGATTGTTTAATTTGATGTGAGACTAAAACAAAAAGTTTCTTGTTTTTAGAGAAAGGTATGCGACATTTTGAAGTTTTTATCGATTCTTACGAATTTCATTTAGTTATACTCTTTGAACTTTTATAAAAAAGGAAAGTTTTAAACAGATTGTTTTATTTAACGAATACTCTATTATTTGAACGGAATTTTTTTTTTTGAAAAAGGGAAAAATTATTTGAACGGAAATGTACTATATTCTTTGAACTTTTTATGATTTGTATTATATCCTTTTAAAAAAGGGAAAATTTTAAATAATTTGAACGAATACACTCTTTGAACTTTTATCGAAATGTACTATACCCTTTTAAAAAATAGGGAAAATTTTAAATAATTGAAATTATTTGAACGAAAAACTATGCAATCATCACAATTCTGCAAAAAGAGTATCACGATTTTTGCGGATAAAGGTAAATTCATTGAAAAAATAAGTATTCATAAACCAATTTGGTTTATGAATACGGGTAACAAGTCAGTGTACACGGTGTCCAGACATGAAGTCTAAGGCGTAAAACAAAGAAATTTCAAAATCCAAGATCTCAAGGCGGACATGCAAATCCCCAAGTAGACCCAAATACCCGTAATAAAATGATACATATTAATCATACACTCATAATCTGCTAGATCATACTCAAAAGGCCCATCCACCTTCGGCAAAGCCATCAGCAGATGGGAACCAAGAGAGCTAAGCGCGAGTAGCTCCATCAAGATAAGACATCCCCCACCTTCGGCATGACCATCAACAGGGAAGAGGTCAGACCTGGGAAGAGTGTCATCATCAGTCATGATATCTCTCATGTCAGCACTAAACATCAGTGGCTTACGCACCAACTCTAGAAGGGAACTTCTCATGGAGGAGTCTAAAAACATGGGATCTGATAAGCCGAACCAAAACGTCAATAGGAATCCTATTTCTGTTAAAAACCAAGGCATTCCTAGAATGCCATAAATAATAGACTGTAGATGAGAGGGCATAGATCCTCTGTCGGCTCGTCCAGCCTCTTCCAATAGCTGAAAGTCTCAACCACTCAAGAGAAGCTGCAATAGAGGTCAAGCTACAGGACATGTCAAATCCATCACAGACCTGTTTCCAAACCTCTCTAGCATACGTGCATCCAAAGAACAAGTGGTCGTGTGACTCACTAGCACCTCTGCACCAGCTGCAAGTCGGATCAATGTCAAGAAAACACAACCTATCTTTCGTGGAGAGGCGTCCGAGGATGCCCATCCAGAGAATGAAGCAATGTTTCGGCGTATTCCCCGAATCCCAAACCAATCTGTACCAGTCCACAGTATGTCCATGCTCTCTAAATATATCATATGCTCGAGTCACCAAGAACTTCTCTCCATGGCACCAGGAATCAAGAGTCTCTGATAGACTCATAGTCGGATCCATGTGTCTGACAATCTCATCTCTCGCACCGATGATGGCCTTAATAAGAGGTGAGTCACGTATGTGAGCCACCCAATCGCAGGGCTCAGTCACCTGGAGATAACGGAGGTGTATCCATCGACCCAAAGGCTATCCCGGCTGGTATAGATGTGCTGGTCATGCTTGGACATGAAGGCCAAGTTTCGTGCACGAAGATCAAAAAGGCCAAGACCTCCTTCTTTCTTTGGCAAGCAGACCCTATTCCAAGCAACTCTCGGCCAGCTCTAGAGGAAATTCCTGCATAACCCAATCAGGCGGTCCATGACGAGTCCTGGAATAGGAAGAATGGAGAGCCAAAAGCAAACATTTTCCTGAAGGACAGCACGGATCAGCTCAAGGCGACTAGCAAAGGACAAATGCCTCTTGTTCCAGGCACTGATATGTATCCCAATGCGCTCTATAAGGGGGGAATAATCTACCATCATAAGCCGGTGTGGTGCCACCAGAATGCCCAAATAACGGAATGGGAACTCACTAGCAGCTAAGCCGGAGAACTGTATCAAATTTGCAGCCTCCGTGGTGGGACGGAAGCAAGGTATATAGAGGACTTGGGCAGGCTAAGTGCAAGCCCCGAGATCCTCTCGAATCGGCGAATGCAACCCAATAAGATATCCACAGAAGCCCTATCACCACGACATAATAAGACCACATCATCAGCATACATCAGATGAGCAATACGGAGACCTCTACAATGCAGGTGGAACTGGAACTCAGGCCTCGCAGTTTCACGGCGGATCATCCTAGATAAGAACTCCATACATATAAAAAAATAAGAGAGGGGAAATGGGGCATCCCTGGCGCAGGCCCCGTCGACCCCGGAAGTGGCCATGTGAAGTCTTGTTAACCCGGATGGAGTAGGACGCCGTAGTGACGCACTCCATCACCCAGTCAATGAAACTGGTCGGGAACAAGAGCTCCGTCATAGCATACCTCAGAAAATCCCAAGAAATGGTATCATAAGCCTTAGCCAAATCAATCTTCATGAAGCACCTCTTAGTATCTCTCTGAACGGTATATCTCCGGAGAAGCTCCTGGACAAGGAAGATGTTGTCGGACATCAGTCTCCCCGGAACAAAAGCAGACTGCGCAGGATCAATCAGATATCCAAGGCAAGATCCAATCCGGTTCGCCATGAGATTGGTGATGATCTTGTACACCACGCTGCAGCATGAGATCGGCCTGAAATGCTCAACCCGAGGGGTTATCCACCTTATTAATCAGGGACACAAAAGTATGGTTGATTTGTCGGAGAAGTTTCCTGTTAACGAAAAACTCCCGAACTGCAGCAACCCGAGAGGGGTTATCCACCTTATTAATCAGCCAAATCAATCTTCATGAAGCACCTCTCAGTATAGACCTAGAAAAACCTTTTCCTGAGGTTCATCGGTTTTAAAAGGTACTAAGACCAATGAATTCTACGATGATTAAGAATCCAAGAAACTTTGATAAAACGTTACTCTCAAAGTCAAGCTCTTTTCAAATCCCTCCAATAAAAAAATTGTTTGCCTCTTCACTTTGTTTTATCTAAATCAATTAAAAACGCCACTGAGGATTCACGAAGGTGATTAAAATGTGGGAATTAAGCCATTTGAAAAGAAGTAATATTGCAATCTCAATTCACAAACATATATGCAATAATAAATCAAACCATAATAGGGATCATCCAATCCTTAGATCGAGAAGGATCATCCAGACAAATTAAAATAAAAGAAGTCTTTTATAAATATCAAAACTGAAAAGAACTTATAAGGGAAAGGGAAATCTAACTCTACGGTGCCGCGGCTGCGGCCTTGGAACTCTGAAAAACCCTGAGCCGCCGCAACCCTGAGGTTGTGGCTCTTGAAAACCCTAATCTAATTGTGTTGTTGTATGCTTCAAACCCTAAGGTAGAGGGTTGCATTTATAGGGAAACCACGGGCGAAAACCCTAGGTCGAAAAGCCCGTCCTGTACGTATAAGAGAAGCTAGGGCATGCAATATAATAGAAAATATGATTTCGGCGGCTCTAGATAAAAATACGGTCTTCAAGATCAAGTGAAATATGGTCTAAGTCAAAATAATATGCGGCCTATAGACCGTATGCCCTTTTCACATAGACCGTATATGCCTTTACACATAGCCCATATTTGCTCTTGATAACTTTTTGACAGTTCAGTAAAACTGATTTTCCCGCTGCTCTGGTTGGAACCACGAGACCCATGATTTATACTTTCGAAGATCTACAACTTTGTACTTGCCACAAATGTCCAAATCGAAAGGAAAGAAGGCTGAATTTGAGAATCTCTCAGGTATTGTCTTAGAATGGCATCCAACTACAATGATATTCACATAAAACTTTAATTCTTCATTCTTCTACATGTATCTACCTCGAAACTTTGATTCTCAATCAATATAGATGTCTTCAATGTTATGCTTGACCTTAGGGAGGATGTAAACTCGTATTCTGACATTAATTCATCCTTCTTGCTCATTTCTGGCCTCAAATGCATGAAATAAGAAATAAATATACCCAAGTAGACACCACAAATTAAACACAATAGGAAGCCATTATGACCTAAATGAACCCAAACCAACCCAAAAGAGGTATGACAATGCATGCAAAAAAGGACATAAAACACATGTTTTGGACTTATCAAGGTCACACCCAAGAAGAGTGTCATCATCAATCATGTGATCTCTCATGTCAACTGTAACACCCCAAATCCGTAGGACTCGGAGTGCTACTGGGCTAGGATCTCACAATGGATCCTGACCCTAGCCTGACAACAATTTCACTGATCTTACAACAAGTCACCAATAGACTTAAAACAAAACATAAAACTGATATATATATACATATCAAAAGGATGATATAGAGTACTGCTGAGTACAAAGTCAAACAGAAATCCGTACAATAATAATAACCCAAAATCCCACGATAACGCCCAGTGTACGGAACCCTCAGCAAATCACCGCTCTGGATCACTCTGCAGCTCTCCTAACCTGCAAATGATCTACAACACGGTATAAAACCGTTAGCTAACCATACACATATATAAGAAGATGCTATAGCACACTCACATATCAATAATATTAACACCTCATCATGATATCACACATTTACCCGGTTTATTATCTTTAATAAGTCCAAACACTCAATCGTATAATAGATGTATATGAATATACGTGACACGAGGAAAGTATATAACCCTCGCCTATCTGTGCAATAGCTAGCTGGAGTGGTATCACAACACTTTCCCGTATACCATATGGAGTGGTAGGTGCCCTTCCCGTATACCAGAACACATAGCTTACAGAGAACTTTCCAGACTCCACTACGGGATGAAAGGTAAGTTGTCACAACCACTACAATGGGCGGTCAATATAACATAGGTCGGTAATGAACCATATCGCATGCTATAAAGCATATAACAAACACCACTCATGCACACATCCAGTATAAGGATGGCAGCTAAGTAAGTCCTATAGACTTACCTCAATCTCAGAAGTCGTATCGCTACGATTAGCTCTCACTCAGGTCCACTCCAAACTGGAGGACAACACGGCCTATACAAGGCATACATATATATATATATCAAACTCCTATCACACAAAGGGGTCACACCTAGCCCCAAGGGATCCATAGGGATCATATCCAACTCGTAAACCTCAAAGCTCTAACCGGCATATCTATATCATACTCATCAACATCCGATACCTAGCATGGTACTAGTTCCCTCATAATAGGAAAGGAAAGGAGCTACCCCACTATAGGTAGTCCCGGGACAAGACGCACCTGCGTGATCAAGGGACGCAGGAGCGGAACAGGTAACCCGCAGGCGCGACAGGGAGCAGCCGCAGGCACGGTGACAAGGGGCGCAGACAACGCAGGCAAGGCGCAAGCGCTGCGGCATGGCTTCCGCAGGGGCGGCGTCTTCCGGGCGCGGGGGCGGCGACAGTGCAGAACGTGATCCCGCGGCTTCTCTTTGGCTCTTCACGTGATCAAATCACGTCCTCTCTCATCCAAAACCACACACATACATATACATACACATTCCAACATTAATCTATGATCAATACATCTAATCCTAAGCTAAGGAAGGAAGAATCAAGGAAAGAAAGAAGGAGAGGCAAGAAATCTTACCACCTTTGTGGTCCTAGGCTGCAAGGAGAGATCACACACCTCAGTAGCTGGCTTTCAAGCTCAGCATACACATCAGCTCATCAACCACCACAAAAACCACACAAAACTCTTCCAACTCTTAAGAGATTTCAAGAACAAGATCAAGAAGGGTGAAAGAGAAGCAAGAAGGACGTGAGCACTGAGGAAGAGAAGTGAAGAAGAAACCCTTGATCAGCCAAGGGAAAGAAAGAAGTAAGCAAAGGGTAAATCACGGGTCAAAGGAGTCAACAAAACCGGCTGCAGCCGCCGGAAACCGCAGGGGCGGTTCCTTGAGCCGTAGGGGCGGAAACCCGCAAGGACGGCAGTTATGCCCGCGGGTGCGGAAAGGCCAATCTCGGCCAAAGCCAATCTCGGCTAAGGTCCAATCTCGGTCCGAAAGACTAAGGCTCTTACATCTCACCCCCCTAAAAACAAGTTTCGTCCCGAAACTTGCAAAGTCCTGAAACCACTCGGACTCCAAAAGCCGAGGTACAACTCTCTCTATAACCTCAACATAAGCATGGAGGAACTAATCAACTCCAGCAATCAAAACACTATCCAAAGCCTAGAGGAAAACCATCTCTAGCTAAACCATAAACATATCACAAGGCATAGAAGAATCACATCTCTAGCCGTATCATATCCATAATAGAAAGGCATGGAGGAAGAACATCTCCAACACTACTATGTCCATCAAAGTAGCATGGAGGAAAGAACCATCTCTAGCTAAACCTATCATATCACCATAGCATGGAGGAAAGAACCATCTCCAGCTATAACAATAATCATACTAGCACAACAAGATCTAATAAGATCATAATCACATCAAAGCTAGCATGAAAATAAACACATCATAGCATATAAGCATATAAGCACATAACACTCACCAAGGTAGTACTAAGATCTACTCGGTTGTAACACCCCAAATCTGTAGGACTCAAGGTGTTACTGGGTTAGGATCTCACAATGGATCCTGACCCTAGCCTAACAACAAGTTCACTAAATCTTACAACAAGGCAACAATAGATTAAAACAAAACATAAAACTGATATATATATATATATATACACATATCAAAAAGGATGATACAGAGTACTGCTGAGTACAAAGTCAAACAGAAATCCGTACAATATTAATAACCCAAAATCCCACGATATAGCCTAGTGTACGGAACCCTCAACAGATCACCCCTCTGGATCACTCTGCAACTCTCCTAACCTGCAAAGGATCTACAACACGGTATAAAACCGTTAGCTAACCATACACATATATAAGAAGATGCTAGAGCACAATCACATATGAATAATATTAACACTTCATTATGATATCACACATTTACCCTATTTATTATCTTTAATAAGTCCAAACACTCAAGAGTATATAAATCGGTATATATAAATATACGTGACACGAGGAATATATATAACCGTCGCCTCTGCGTGCAATAGCTAGCTGGAGTGGTATCAGCGCACTTTCCCGTATACCATATGGAGTGGTAGGTGCCATTCCCGTATACCAGAACTAACTAGCTTACAGAGAACTTCCCAGACTCCACTACGGGATGAAAGGTAAGTTGTCACAACCACTACAATGGGCGGTCAATATAACATAGGTCGGTGACCATCATAAAGCATGCTATAAAGCATATAACAAACACCACTCATGCACACATCCAGTATAAGGATGGCAGCTAAGTAAGTCCTATAGACTTACCTCAATCTCAGAAGTAGTATCGCTACGATTAGCTCTCACTCAAGTCCACTCCAAACTGGAGGACAACACGGCCTATACAAGGCATACATATATATATCAAACTCCTATCACACAAAGGGGTCACACCTAGACCCAAGGGATCCATAGGGATCATGTCCAACTCATAAACCTCAAAGTCGTAAACAGCATATCTATATGATACTCATCAACATCCGATACCTAGCATGGTACTAGTTCCCTCATACTAGGAAAGGAAAGGAGCTACCTTACTATAGGTATTCCCGGGACAAAACGCACCTGCGTGATCAAGGGACGCAGGAGCGGAACAGGTAACCCGCAGGCGCGGCAGGGATCAGTCGCAGGCGCGGTGACACGGAACGCAGGCAACGCAGGCAAGGCGCTGGCGCTGCGCTTCCGCAGGGGCGGCGGCTTCTAGGCGCGGGGGCGGCGTCTGTGCAGAACGTGAATCCGCGGCTTCTCTTTGGATCTTCACGTGATCAAATCACGTCTTCTCTCATCCAATTTCACACACAAACATATACATACACATTCCAACATTAACACCCTTAAACATGCATCTAATCCTAGGCTATGAAGATGGAATCAAAGAAGAAGAGAAGGAGAAGAAGCAAGAACTCACCACTACTGAAGGTCCTAGGCTACAGGGAGAGGTCACACACATCAGTAGCTGGCTTCCAAGCCCAGCATACACACATCCATCATCAACAACAACCACAAAATACAACTCTCAAGCAAAACTCCAAGGAGAAACAAGAACAAGATCAAAGGAAGGGATGAAGAAGCAAGAAGGACGTACGAACTGAGGAAGAGAAGTGAAGAAGAACCCTTGATCAGCCAAGGGAAAGGAAGAAGTAAGCAAAGGGTAAAGCACGGGTCAAAGAAGTCAACGAAACCGGCTGCAGCCGCCGGAAACCGCAGGGGCGGAAACCCGCAGGAGCGGCAGTCCTGCCCGCGGGTACGGAAAGACCAATCTCGGCCCCAAATCCAATCTCGGCTAAGGACCAAAACTCGGTCCGAAAGAATAGGGCTCTCACATCTCACCCCCCTAAAAACAAGTTTCGTCCCGAAACTTGCAAAGTCCTGAAACCACTCGGACTCATAAGCCGAGGTACAACTCTCTCTATAACCTCAACATCAGCATGAAGGAACTCATCAACTCCAACAACAAACTATACTATCCACGGCATAGAGGAAAACCGTCTCTAACCAAACCATAAACATATCACAAGGCATAGAGGAATCACATCTCTAGCCGTATCATATCCATAACAGAAAGGCATGGAGGAAGAACATCTCCAGCACTACTATGTCCATCAAAATAGCATGGAGGAAAGAACCATCTCCAACTAAACCTATCATATCACAATAGCATGGAGGAAAGAACCATCTCCAGCTATAAACAAGAATCATACTAGCACAAAAAGATCTAATAAGATCATAATCACATCAAGGCTAGCATGAAATAAACACATCATACCATATAAGCATGTAAGCACATAAGACTCACCAAGCTAGTACTAAGATCTACTCGGTTATCCTACTGGTGCACCTATCTCAACATAGAACTCTGGATAGTTCCTCTAGATACTATCCTCAGTCTCCCATGTAGCCTCCTCGGGTCCTCGTCTCGACCACTGTATCCTTAACATAGGAATGTCCTTTGAACGCAGGCGTCTCATACCTCGCTCTAGGACTGCAATAGGATGCTCAGCAAACGTGTGGTCCGGCTCAACCACCAAATCATCACAACTCACATTGTGTGTCAGATCTGCTATGTACTCCCTCAGCTGAGACACATGAAATACAGGGTGAACACCCTCTAATCTCGGAGGCAAGGTTAATCTGTAAGCTGTGCTCCCAACCCGATCCAGAATCTCGAACGGTCCGACATATCGGGGGCTCAACTTCCCCTTAATGCCAAATCGCCTAACACCTCGTGTTGGAGACACTCTCAGCCACACATGGGCTCCAACCCTGAACTCTAAAGGTCTACGCCGCCTGTCAGCATAAGTCTTCTGACGACTCTGCACAGTCAGCATACGCTCTCTAATCAATGCTACTCGAGCCATATCATCCTGAATCTGATCAGGTGCCAAACCACTGACATTGCTCGGCTCATCCCAGCATAACGGGGTACGACATCTCTGTCCATACAGTGCCTCATATGGGGCCATCCCAATAGATGCATGCCAGCTGTTGTTGTATGAGAACTCAACAAGTGGGAGATGATCCGTCCACACTTGTCCCCAATCCAACACACAAGCTCGCAACATATCCTCCAGGGTCTGAATGGTCCTCTCTGACTGACCATCTGTTTGAGGATGGAACGCAGTCGTGAAGTGCAAACTCGTCCCCAGGGCAGTCTGAATCTGCTGCTAAAACCTCGAGGTAAATCGTCCATCTCTGTTTGAGACGATCATCCTCGGTACACCATGGAGTCTCACTATCTGCCTAGTGTACTCCTCAGCTAATCTGCTCACCGACCATGTCTCCATAATAGGAATGAAACGTGCCGTCTTCGTCAATCTGTCCACAATAACCCATATGGCATCAAAACTCCGGCTCAGTCTAGTTACAAAATCCATGGTGACGTCCTCCCACTTCCTCTGTGGAACAGGAAGTGGATGGAGCTCACCTGCAAGTCTGAAATGCTCTATCTTGACCTGTTGGCAGGTCGCACACTGTGCCACAAATCTGGCCACATCGGGGTTCAGCCCTCCCCATCAATATAAACGTCTCAAATCCTGATACATCTTACTCGTACCTGGATATACAGAGTAAGATGTACAGTGAACCTTCTGTAAAATCCTCTGTCTCGCTGCATCAACACACATCCCAAGCCTAGCTTGGATGCATCACTATAAACAACAAAATCAGATGTACCCTCTGGCTGTGCCAAAATAGGAGCAGAAGTCAAACGCCTCTTCAACTCCTCAAAATTCAACATACACTGATCAGACCATACAAATCTGGTAGTCTTCCTCAGCAAACTCGTCAGTGGACGGACAATCACAGAAAATCCCTCCACAAAGCGTCTGTAATAACCGGCTAGGCCAAGGAAACTACGTAGTTCCTTGACATTCGTCGGCGTCGTCCAAGTTGCTACTGCCTCAATCTTGGCCGGATCCATCTTAATCCCTTCAGCTGTAACCACATGACCCAGGAATGCTACCTCTGGCATCCAGAACTCACACTTAGAGAACTTAGCATAAAGTTTTCTATCCCGCAAAACCTGCAATACAGTCCTCAATTGTCCTGCATGCTCCTCTCTACTACGAGAGTACACCAGAATATCATCAATGAAAACCACCACAAACTGATCCAGGAAGTCGATGAAAACAATGTTCATCAACTCCATAAAGACGGTTGGGGCATTCGTAAGCCCAAATAGCATCACTACAAACTCGTAGTGGCCATATCTGGTCCGGAATGCTGTCCTATGCACATCATGCTCTCTCACCCTCAGTTGGTGATATCCTGAACGCAGATCAATCCTGGAGAACACAATCGCTCCCTGTAGCTGATCTAACAAATCATCAATACAGGCAATGTAATCTATACATAATCTCAGTGATCCGTCCTTCTTCCGTACGAAGAGGACAGATGCTCCCCATGGGGACACGCTAGGGCGAATGAAGCCCTTCTCAGCCAACTCCTCGAGTTGCTTCTTCAACTCCAGCATCTCGACAGGCGTCATCCCGTATGGGGCCTTCGAGATCGGTCTCGTACCAGGCTCTAACTTAATATTAAAGTCCACACTCCTCTGAGGCGGCAAACTGGACGGCTCAGCAAAAACATCAGTAAAATCACAAACCACTGGGATATCCTCTAATGCTGGACTCTCCCCCTCCTTCATGACATAACACCAAAAGGCCTCGCAACCCTGTGCAATCAATCTAGCTGCCCGTATAGCGCTAATAACTGTGCTTGTCTTTCCAAGGTCCCAACCTCGGAAAACCTCTATCTGGCCTAACTCGGTAGAGAGGGTAACAATCCTCCTATCTACATCTAGGATTGTAGAGTGTCTATCCATCCAGTCCATACCTAAAATGACTTCTTCATGCTCTAATGGCATGACAAAGAAGTCAACTAGTAACACACGGGTCCCTACAGAAATGGGACAACCGTGAATCTCACGTGTACCTCTGACCCTACCACCATCGGGTAACCCTATAATAAAGGGCATCCCCTGAACTGTATCTAAACCAAGACGCTCTACATAGGCATCAGAAATAAAAGAGTGCGTAGCACCAGTATCAAATAAAACTCTAACAGGTAAACCATGAATCAGAATGGTACCTGTAGCAGTAGGTGCAACTGGCTTCTCTGCACTCCTCAACTCAAAAACACGACCCTGTGGGCCTCTGGTATCAGTGGTGCCCCCACCACGACCTCTGCCTCTACTCGGCCCAGGAGCAGATCCCTGAGTCGTAGGGCGATCTAGGACCCTCTACTGTCCCTGAGTCTGCTGCTGCTGAGGTTGCCTCTGTCCACCTCCCATTGCATTGGCAGGGGAAGAACCCTGCTGAGATGAAGCTCCGCCCTGGCGGCAGTAAACAACTTTGTGACCTTGCCTATCACAGGTGTAGCAAGTCACTAATGGCCTCGTGCACTCGGGCCTCATATGCCCCCGATCACCATAGTTAAAACACTGGCGTCCCTTCTCTGCAACCGGTGCAGATGAGGGATGACTCTAGTGTCTCTGACCACGCCAACCACTAGCAGCACCACTAGTACCACTGGTCTGCCCTGTACGCTGCCTCTTCTCAGACCCTCCGGTCTGAGAAGCTCTCCTCTATCCAGCTCGCTCCCTCTCATAGTCAGAAGCTTTGTCCTGATAATCCATCAAAGACTCACAGTGAAAACCCGCCATATAGGTCCGGGTAGTATCCCTCAGTCGTCGGGAAAAGAGATAGACGTGCTGATCTACAGAAGGTGCAGTTGGTCCCAGTAATGCCAGCTCCTCCTGAAACCTCCTGATGGCCTCAGAGACTGGTACATCCTCAAACCCAGACTCAACAAAATCTCGCAGTTTCTCCCTCCTCAGTGAGGCAGGGCAGAAACGCTCTCTAATCATCGTCCTCATATGCTCATAACTGGTAACCTGACCCCGTACTGATCTCCACCAGTGTTGTGCCAAGTCCCGGAATAAAGTCTGAACCAACTCGATCTGTCTGTCAGCTGGACATCGAATAGACTCCAGAGCTGAGTCTACATGCCCTATCCAAAGCTCAACCTCTAACCCCACCTTCCCAGTGAAAGGGGGTACACCCATCTGATGAAAAGCCTTCAACCAAGTGTCCGGTCTAGGTCCTCTATGCTCCTCTGGTGCTCTGGCAATCTCAGCAGTAGGTACCGGTACAATTGGCACCTGAGTAACGGTGTGGGACCTCTCAAATGGTCCCTCCCGTGCTTGTAAATCTGGGGCACGTCTACCGGCTTTGACAACCTCCTCTACTCGTCGGATATAAGCTCGGAACTCTGATCTCCCCATGGAGACACGATCAGACTCACCAAACTGGGCTCTCTGTGCCCCCTGTCTCTCAGCTGCACCGTTCCCAATCTCAGGAACGACGCTCTCAGCAACCTCCTCATGTATCTCTCCCGCATGTGAACCGTCAACAGGAGTCCTACCCCGTCCTCTATCTAGAGGGGGTCTACCTCTACCTCGTCTAGCTGCAGGTAAGGCTCTAGTCTGAACCATCTGCAGAAGACGTAAACCTAACTTAGAAGGCTATATATATATATATATGCCATATGTATAGATATATATCAAATCAATCACAACAGAATATCTATATATATCTATACTGTCGAGATCTTCAGAGGGGCCATGGCTCACGTACACGGTATCCCAAAACATTTGTACTCATTTCAAAATCAGACCCCTTTCGGGTTCTATTTATTTATCTATACGAACTTTATTGAAGATTACTAGTGCCATTGTTGTCAACCTGGGCTCTAATACCAACTTTGTAACACCCCAAATCTGTAGGACTCGATGTGCTACTAGGTTAGGATCTCACAATGGATCCTGACCCTAGCCTGACAACAAGTTCACTGAATCTTACAACAAGGCACCAATAGCTTAAAACAAAACATAACACTGATATATATACATATCAAAAAGGATGATACAGAGTACTGTTGAGTACAAAGTCGAACAGAAATCCGTACAATAATAATAACTCAAAATCCCACGATATAGCCCAGTATACGGAACCCTCAGTAGATCACCCCTCTGGATCACTCTGCAGCTCTCCTAACGTGCAAAGGATCTACAACACGGTATAAAACCGTTAGCTAACCATACACATATATAAGAAGATGCTAGAGCACAATCACATATCAATAATATTAACACTTCATTATGATATCACACATTTACCCGGTTTATTATAGTTAATAAGTCCAAACACTCAAGAGTATATAAATCGGTATATATGAATATACGTGACACGAGGAAAGTATATAACCGTCGCCTCTGCGTGCAATAGCTAGCTGGAGTGGTATCAGCGCACTTTCCCGTATACCATATGGAGTGGTAGGTGCCCTTCCCGTAAACCAGAACTAACTAGCTTACAGAAAACTTCCCAGACTCCACTACGGGATGAAAGGTAAGTTGTCACAGCCACTACAATGGGCGGTCAATATAACATAGGTCGGTGGCCATCATAAAGCATGCTATAAAGCATATAACAAACACCACTCATGCACACATCCAATATAAGGATGGCAGCTAAGTAAGTCCTATGGACTTACCTCAATCTCAAAAGTCGTATCGCTACGATCAGCTCTCACTCAGGTCCACTCCAAACTGGAGGACAACACGGCCTATACAAGGCATACATATATATATCAAACTCCTATCAAACAAAGGGGTCACACCTAGACCCAAGGGATCCATAGGGATCATGTGCAACTCATAAACCTCAAAGTCGTAAACGACATATCTATATGATACTCATCAACTTCCGATACCTAGCATGGTACTAGTTCCCTCATACTAGGAAAGGAAAGGAGCTACCTTACTATAGGTAGTCCCGGGACAAAACGCACCTGCGTGATCAAGGGACGCAGGAGCGGAACAGGTAACCCGCAGGCGCGGCAGGGATCAGCCGCAGGCGTGGTGACACGGAACGCAGGCAACGAAGGCAAGGCGCTGGCGCTGGCGCTGTGGCACGGCTTCCGCAGGGGCGGCGGCTTCTAGGCGCGGGGGCGGCGTCTGTGCAGAACGTGAATCCGCGGCTTCTCTTTGGCTCTTCACGTGATCAAATCACGTCTTCTCTCATCCAATTTCACACACAAACATATACATACACATTCCAACATTAACACCCTTAAACATGCATCTAATCCTAGGCTAGGAAGAAGGAATCAAAGAAGAAGAGAAGGAGAAGAAGCAAGAACTCACCACTACTGAAGGTCCTAGGCTGCAGGGAGAGGTCACACACATTAGTAGCTGGCTTCCAAGCCCAGCATACACACATCCATCATCAACAACAACCACAAAACACAACTCTCAAGCAAAACTCAAAGGAGAAACAAGAACAAGATCAAAGGAAGGGATGAAGAAGTAAGAAGGACGTAGGAACTGAGGAAGAGAAGTGAAGAATAACCCTTGATCAGCCAAGGGAAAGGAAGAAGTAAGCAAAGGGTAAAACACGGGTCAAAGAAGTCAACAAAACCGGCTACAACCGCCGGAAACCACAAGGGCGGTTCCCTGAGCCGCAGGGGCGGAAACCCGCTGGAGCGGCAGTCCTGCCCGCGGGTGCGGAAAGACCAATCTCGGCCCCAAAGCCAATCTTGGCTAAGGACCAAAACTCGGTCTGAAAGAATAAGGCTCTCACATCGGTGATCCTACTGGTGCATCTAACTCAACATAGAACTCGGGATAGTTCCTCTGGATACTATCCTCAGTCTCCCATGTAGCCTCATCAGGTCCTCGTCTCGACCACTATATCCTCAACATAGGAATGTCCTTCGAACGCAGGCGTCTCATACCTCGTTCTAGGACTGCAATAAGGTGCTCAACAAAGGTGTGGTCCGGCTCAACCACCAAGTCATCATAAGTCACGATGTGTCTCGGATCTGGTATGTACTCCCTCAGCTGAGACACATGAAATACAGGGTGAGCACCCTCTAATCTCGGAGGCAAAGCTAATCTGTATGCTGCGCTCCCAACCCGATCCAGAATCTCGAACGGTCCGACATATCGGGGGCTCAACTTCCCCTTAATGCCAAAACACCTAACACCTCATGTCAGGGACACTCTCAGCAACACATGGGCTCCAACCCTGAACTCTAGAGGTCTACGCCTCCTATCAGCATAAGACTTCTAACAGCTCTGAGCGGTCAGCATCCTCTCTCTAATCAGTGCTACTCGAGCCATATCATCCTGAATCTGATCAGGTGCTAAACCACTAACAATACTCTGCTCATCCCAGCATAACGGGGTACGACATCTCTGTCCATACAGTGCCTCATATGGGGCCATCCCAATAGATGCATGCCAATTGTTGTTGTATGAGAACTCACCAAGTGGGAGATGATCTATCACACTTGTCCCCAATCCAACACACAAGCTCGCAACATATCCTCCAGGGTCTGAATGGTCCTCTCTCACTGACCATCTGTCTGAGGATAGAACGCAGTCGTGAAGTGCAAACTCGTCCACAAGGCAGTCTGAATCTACTGCCGAAACCTCGAGGTAAATCGTCCATCTCTGTCTGAGACGAACGTCCTCGGTACACCATGGAGTCTCACTATTTACCTAGTGTACTCCTCAGCTAATCTGCTCACCGGCCACGTCTCCCTAAAAGGAATGAAACGTGCCGTCTTTGTCAATCTGTCCACTAGAACCCATATGGCATCAAAACTCCAGCTCAGCCTTAGCCCAGTCACAAAATCCATGGTGACGTCCTCCCACTTCCTCTGTGGAACAGGAAGTGGATAGAGCTCACCTCCAGGTCTGCTATTCTTTATCTTGACCTGCTGGCAGGTCGCACACTGTGCCACAAATCTGTCCACATCGGGCTTCATCCCTTCCCACCAATATAAACGTCTCAAGTCCTGATACATCTTACTCGTACCTGGATGTACAGAGTAAGGTGTACAGTGAGCCTCCTGTAAAATCCTCTGTCTCAGATTTGTATCAGTAGGTATACAGACGCGACCGCGGCGTCTCAAAACTCCATCTGCTCCTAGCAGGAACTGTGGTGCCTCATCCCGAGACATCCTATCTCGTATCCTCATCAATGTCGGGCAGGTTTCCTGCTTCTGTTGGATCTCGCCCAACAGATCAGGAAGGACCTCTAAAGTACGCAGTTGGACATCCTCGTCAGGAAATTGGATGTCCAACTCTAACCAGATCAGATCTCTCTGCAACTGATGCTGAACTGTCAATCTCTCAATCGCCTGCTCTCGAGGCGTCTTCCTGCTCAGGGTGTCGGCGACAATGTTCGCCTTTCTCTGGATGGTACAAAATCTCCAGATCAAAATCCTTGATCAGCTCGAGCCACCTACGCTGGCGGTTATTCAACTCCGCTGCGTGAAAATATACTTCAGACTCTTATGGCCTGTGAAGATCTGACATGTAGCACCATACAGGTAATGTCTCGAGATCTTCAGTGCATGAACTACCGCTACCAACTCCAGATCATGAGTCGGGTAGTTCTCCTCATAAGTCTTTAGCTGTCGAGAGGCATAAGCAATCACCCTGTCTCTCTGCATCAAAACACATCCCAAGCCTAGCTTGGATGCATCACTGTATACCACAAAATCCTCAGTACCCTTTGGTTGTGCCAAAATAGGAGTAGAAGTCAAACGCCTCTTCAACTCCTCAAAACTCTGCATGCACTGATCAGACCACACAATCTGGTAGTCTTCCTCAGGAAACTCGTCAGTGGACGGGCAATCACAGAGAATCCTTCCACGAAGCGTCTGTAATAACCGGCTAGGCCAAGGAAGCTACGTACTTCCTTGACGTTCGTCGGTGTAGTCCATGCTGCTACTGCCTCAATCTTCGCCGGATCAACCTTGATCCCCTAAGCTGATACTACATGACCCAGGAATGCTACCTCTGGCATACAAAACTCACACTTAGAGAACTTAGCATAAAGTTCTCTATCCCGCAAAGCCTGCAATACAGTCCTCAGATGTCCTGCATGCTCCTCTCTACTGCGAGAGTATACCAGAATGTCATCTATAAAGACCACCACAAACTGATCCAGGAAGTCGATGAAGATACTGTTCATCAACTCCATAAAGACGGATGGGGCATTCGTAAGCCCAAATGGCATCACTACAAACTCGTAGTGGCCATATCTGGTCTGGAATGTTGTCATGTGCACATCCTGCTCTCTCACCCTCAGCTGGTGATACCCAGAATGCAGGTCTATCCTGGAGAACATAGTCGCTCCCTGTAGCTGATCTAACAAATCATCAATACGAGGCAGTGGATACTTGTTCTTGATGGTCACCTTGTTCAGCTCTCTGTAATCTATACATAACCTCAGTGATCCGTCCTTCTTCCGTACGAAGAGGACAGGTGCTCCCCATGGGGACACGCTAGGGCGAATGAAGCCCTTCTCAGCCAACTCCTCGAGTTGCTTCTTCAGCTCCAACATCTCGACAGGCGCCTTCTGGTATGGGGCCTTCGAGATGGGTCTCGTACCAGGCTCTAACTCAATCCCAAAATCCACACTCCTCTGAGGCGGCAAGCTGGACGGCTCAACAAACACATTTGTGAACTCACATACAACTGGGATGTCCTCTACAGCTGGACTCTCCCCCTCCTTCATGGCATAACACCAGAAGGCGTCACAACCCTGTGCAATCAATCTGGCTGCCCGTATAGCGCTAATAACCGTACTTGTCTTTCCAAGGTCCCAACCTCGGAAAACCTCTATCTGGCCTAACTCGGTAGAGAGGGTAACGGTCCTCCTACCTACATCTAGGACTGTAGAGTGTCTATCCATCCGGTCCATACCTAAAATGACTTCTTCATGCTCTAATGGCATGAAAAGAAGTCAACTAGTAACACACGGGTCCCTACAGAAATGGGACAACCGTGAATCTCACGGGTACCTCTGACCCTACCACCATCGGGTAACCCTATAATAAAGGGCATCCCCTCGACTGTATCTAAACCAAGACGCTCTACACATGCATCAAAAATAAAAGAATGTGTAGCTCCAGTATCAAATAAAACTCTAATAGGTAAACCATGAATTAGAATGGTACCTGTAGTAGTCGGTGCAGCTGGCTCCTATGCACTCCTCAGCTCAAAAACACGTCCCTATGGGCATCTGGTATCAGCGGTGCTCCCACCACGACCTCTGCCTCTACTCGGCCCAGGAGCAGATCCCTGAGTCGTAGGGCGATCTGGGACTCTCTGTTGTCCCTGTATCTACTGCTGCTGCTGAGGTGACCTTTGTCCACCTCCCGCTACACTAGCAGGAGAAGAACCCTACTGAGATGCAGCTCCGCCCTGGCGGCAATAAACGGCTCTATGACCCTATCTACCACAGGTAAAACACATCACTAATGGCCTCATGCACTCTGGCCTCATATGTCCTGGATCACCACAGTTATAACACTGTCGTCCCTTCTCTGTAGCTGGTGCAGATACAGAACGACCCTGACGTCTCTGACTACGCCCAACAATAGCAGCTTCAGCAATACCACTAGCCTGCCCCGTACGCTGTCTCTTCTCAGACCCTCCGGCCTGAGAAGCTCTCCTCTGCCCAGCTCTCTCTCTCTCATAATCGGCGGCTCTATCCTGGTAGTCCATCAAGGACTCACAATGAAATCCCGCCATATAGGCCAGGGTAGTATCCCTCAGTCGTCGGGAGAAAAGATAAACATGCTGATCAGCAGGAGGTGCAGCTGGACCCAGTAAAGCCATCTCCTCCTGAAACCTCCTGATGGCCTCTGAGACTGGTAAATCATCAAATCCAGCCTCAAAAAGTCGTGCAGTTTCTCCTCCTCAGTGAGGCACGGCAGAAACGCTCTCTGATCATGTTCCTCATCTGGTCGTAACTGAGAACCTGACTCCGTACTGACCTCCACCAGTGTTGTGTCAGATCTCTGAACAGAGTCTGCACCAACTCTCTCTGCCTGTCAGCTGAACATCTGATAGACTCTAAAGCCGAGTCCACATGCCCTATCCACAACTCCACCTCTAACCCCACCTTCCCAGAGAAAGGGGGTACTCCCAACTGATGAAATGCCTTCAACCAATTGTCTGGTCGAGGCCCTCTATGCTCCTCTTGAACCGGAGGAATCTCAGCTGCAGGTGCCGGTACAGCTAGCACCTGAGTCACTGTATGGGATCTCCCAGTGGATCCCTCATGTGCGGGCAGATCAGGAGCACGTCTGCCTGCCCTGGCGGCCTCCTCTACCCATCTGATATACTCTCGGAAGGCTGGTCCCTCCATGGAGACACGATCGGAGCCATCTGACCGGGCTCCCTGTGATTCCTGCCTCCTAGCTGCCGCGCTCCTAGTCTCGGGAACGACACTCTCAGCAACGTCGTCGTGAATCTCCTCTTCTGCACGTAGATCAGCAGTAGGAGTCCTACCCCGTCCTCTACCTAGAGGGGGTCTACCTCTACCTCGTCCAACTGCAGGTAGGGCTCTAGTACGAACCATCTGCAGAGGACATAAACCTAACTTAGAAGGCTATATATATGCCATATGTATAGATATATATATATATATATATATATATATATATATATATATATATATATATATATATATATATATATATATATATATCACACATCACATCAGATAGTATCTATCTATATATATATATACCTATACAGTCGAGATCTTTAGAGGGGTGATGGCTTCACGTACACACTAACCCAAAACGTTTGTACTCATTTCAAACCAAAAAACTTTTGAAAAGTCAGACCCCTTTCGGGTTCTGTTTATTTATCTATTCGACCTTTATCGCATATTACAAGTGCCATTGTTGTCAACTTGGGCTCTAATACCAACTTTTTAACACCCCAAATCCGTAGGACTCGGAGTGCTACTGGGCTAGGATCACACAATGGATCTTGACCCTAGCCTGACAACAATTTCACTGATCTTACAACAAGGCACCAATAGACTTAAAACAAAACATAAAACTAATATATATATATACATAGCAAAAGGATGATACAAAGTACTGCTGAGTACAAAGTCAAACAGAAATCCGTACAATAATAATAACCAAAAATCCCAAGATAACGCCCAGTGTACGGAACCCTCAGTAGATCTCCCCTCTGGATCACTCTGCAGCTCTCCTAACCTGCAAAGGATCTACAAAACGGTATAAAACCGTTAGCTAACCATACACATATATAAGAAGATGCTATAGCACACTCACATATCAATAATATTAACACCTCATCATGATATCACACATTTACCCGGTTTATTATCTTTAATAAGTCCAAACACTCAATCGTATAATAGATGTATATGAATATACGTGACACGAGGAAAGTATATAACCCTCACCTATCTGTGCAATAGCTAGCTGGAGTGGTATCACAACACTTTCCCGTATACCATATGGAGTGGTAGGTGCCCTTCCCGTATACCAGAACACATAGCTTACAAAGAACTTCCCAGACTCCACTACGGGATGAAAGGTAAGTTGTCACAGCCACTACAATGGGCGGTCAATATAACATAGGTCGGTAATGAACCATATCGCATGCTATAAAGCATATAACAATCACCACTCAAGCATACATCCAGTATAAGGATAGTAGCTAAGTAAGTCCTATGGACTTACCTCAATCTCATAAGTCGTATCACTACGATCAGCTCTCACTCAGGTTCGCTCCAAACTGGAGGACAACACGACCTATACAAGGCATATATATATATATATATATATATATATATATATCAAACTCCTATCACACAAAGGAGTCACACCTAGACCCACGGGATCCATAGGGATCATATCCAATTCGTAAACCTGAAAGCCCTAACCGGCATATCTATATCATACTCATCAACATCCGATACCTAGCATGGAACTAGTTCCCTCATACTAGGAAAGGAAAGGAGCCACTCCACTATAGGTAGTCCCGGGACAAGACGCACCTGCGTGATCAAGGGACGCAGGAGAAGAACAGGTAACCCGCAGGCGCGGCAGGGAGCATCCGCAGGCGCGGTGACAAGGGGCGCAGGCAAGGCGCGAGCGCTGGCGCAGGCGCTACGGCACGGCTTCCGCAAGGGCGGCGTCTTCCGGGCGCGGGGGCGGCGACAGTGCAGAACGTGATCCCACGGCTTCTCTTTGGCTCTTCACATGATCAAATCACGTCCTCTCTCATCCAAAACCACACACATACATATACATACACATTTCAACATTAATCTATGATCAATACATCTAATCCTAAGCTAAGGAAGGAAGAATCAAGGAAAGAAAGAAGGAGAAGCAAGAACTCTTACCACCTTTGTGGTCCTAGGCTGCAGGGAGAGATCACACACCTCAGTAGCTGCCTTCCAAGCTCAGCATACACATCAGCTCATCAACTACCACAAAAACCACACAAAACTCTTCCAACTCTTAAGAAAGATCAAGAACAAGATCAAGAAGGGTGAAGAAGAAGCAAGAAGGACGTGAGCACTGAGGAAGAGAAGTGAAGAAGAAACCCTTGATCAGCCAAGGGAAAGAAAGAAGTAAGCAAAGGGTAAAGCACGGGTCAAAGAAGTCAACAAAACCGGCTGCAGCCGCCGGAAACCGCAGGGGCGGTTTCCTGAGCCGCAGGGGCGGCAGTCATGCCCGCGGGTGCTTAAAGGCCAATCTCGGCCAAAGCCAATCTCGGCTAAGGTCCAATCTCGGTCCGAAAGAATAAGGCTCTTACATCAACAACGTAGACCACTAACTCATACACCAAATCTAGAGGGAAACTTCTCATGGAGGAGCCTGAAAACATGAGATCTGATGAGCCGAACTAAAACACCAATAGGAATCCCATGGCCTTTAATGAACAGGACATTCCTAGAATGCCATAAGAAGTAGACCATAGACGAGAAGACGTAGGTCCTCTGTCATGGTTCACAACTTTTGGAGCAAAAGATATGACGTTTTTGGAGTTTTACAGATTTTTCGAAGAGTTCCGTGCATTATACTCTTTAAACTTTTTTATAAACCCAAAATTTTTAAATAATTGAAAATTTTTTTTGGACGGACACACTATTTAAATTATAAAACTTTTACAAAAAAGGTTCACAATTTTCGGAGCAAAGGATACAACGTCTTTGTAGTTTTACGATTTTCAAAGAACTTTGTGTGCGATATACCCTTTGAACTATTTTAAAAAAACGGAAAATTTTAATTATTTGAATAGTTTTGAACGGACACACTCTATAAATCGTTAAAATTGTTTAATCAAAGTTCCACGATTTTTGGAACAAAGGATACGACATTTCTAGAGTTTTTACCAATTTTCAAAGAATTTCGTGTACTGTATACCCTTTGTAATTATCAAAAAACAGAAAGTTTTAAATAATTCTTTTTTTAAATGGACACACTCTATAAATCATTACACAATTTTATTGCGAAGGATACGGCATTTTGGAGTTTTAATTATTTTCAAAGAATATCGAGTATTATACCCTTTGAATTTTTCAAAAAAAGGAAAGTTTTAAATAATTTAATTTTTTTATGGACACACTAAACAAATCATTAGACTTCTCAAAAAAAAAGTTTCACGGTTTTTGGAGCAAAGGATACGACAGATTATGAATTTTACCGATTTTCGAAGAATTTCGTGTATTATACCCTTTCATCTTTTTCGAAAACAGAAACTTTTAAATAATTTATTTTCTTGAATAGACGCACTCTATGAATCATTACGCTAACATAAAAAAATGTTCACGGTTTTTGACGCAAAGAACACAACGTTTTTTGAGTTTTTCCGATTTTCAAAGAATTTCGTGTATTGTATTATATACGCTTTGAAATTTTTCAAAAATCGGAGAGTTTAAATGATTGATGTTTCTAATGGACACACTCTGTATAAATCACTACACTTGTGCAAACAAATTTTCACGATTTTGGAGCAATGGATACTATGTTTCTGGAGTGTTACCGATTTTCGAAGAATTTTGTATATCATACCCTTTGAACTTTTTCAAAAACCGAAAATTTTTTAATAATTTATTTTTCATGACAAACACACTTTATAAATCATAACACTTGCATAAAACAAGTTTCACGAATTTTTGAGCAAAGGATACGACATTATTTTATTTTTACCGATTTTCAAAATATTTCGGGTCATATACACGTTGAACTTTTTCACAAACCGGAATATTTTAAATAATATATTTTTTGGACGGACACACTTGATAAATCATAACACTTGAACAAAAAAAGGTATAAGATTTTTATAGCAAAAGAATACGACGGTTTTAAAGTTTTACCAATTTTTCGAAGAATTTTGTTTAGATACCCTTTGAACACTTACAAAAACCGGAAAATTTTAAATAATTTATTTTTTTGTACGGACACACTATTTAAATCATAACACTTATACAAAAAAAAGACACGTTCACTATTTTTGGAGCAACGGATACCACGTTTTTGGAGTTTTACCATTTTTCCAAAAAAACATTTGTGTACTATACCTTTTGAACTTATTTAAAAAACAGAAAAATATAAAATAATTGATTGTTTTTTGAACGAAAACATTCTATTAATCATTGTACATGTACAAAAAAAAGGCTCACGTTTTTTGGAGCAAATGATACGAAATTTATGGAGTTTTACTGATTTTTCTAAGAATTTTGTGTACCACTTTGCACTTTTTTCTCAAAACCCCAAAAATTTTAAATAATTGAAATATTTTAGACAAACACACTATTTAAATCAAATTACTTGTGCAAAAAAAGTTTCACAATTTTTGGAGCAAAGGATTACATTTTTAGAGTTCTACCGATTTTTTGAAGAATTTCGTCCCCTTTCAACTTTTTCAAAAACCGGAAATTTTTAAATAATTGTTTTTTGGACGGACAAACTTGATAAGCCATAACAATCGTACAAAAGCAGTTCACGGTTTTTGGAGCAAATGATAGAATATTTTTGGAGTTTTACCGATTTTCGAAGAATTTCGTGTAGTACCCTTTGAACTCTTTCAAAAACCGGAAAATATAAATAATTGATTTATTTTGGACGGACACAGTTGATAAATCCTAACACTTTGTACAAAAAAAGGTTCGCGTTTTTGAGCAAAGGATACGACGTTTTTGGAGTTTTATCGATTTTTCGAAAAATTTTGTGTAACATTCTGAATTCTGGAACTCGTGAGCGTTACTGGCTTGGACCTCACAGTGGTCCCGACCTTAGTTTGACTGTAACACCTCAAATCCGCGGGACTCGGGATGCTACGGCGAGACCTCACAATGGGTCCCGACCCTTAGCTTGACAACAATTTCACCGGACCTTTCCAACAAGGCACAAATAAAGGCAAAAACTCAAAAACGTTTTTAAAGTATGCGAAAACCGCAAAAGCGTAAAGAGTACAAAGTGGAAACTCAGCGAGTCCTCATAACGACGTAACTCCGATACGGAAATCTAAAACATACAACAACATCAACAAACTAACGATATTGAAAACATAACCCAAAAACGTCCCCGTCCTATAATGTACGGAGACCCGCGCTGTCCACTCCTCCATCTCACTAGGCGGCGTCCCCTAACCTGCAAGGCATCTACAACCACGCGTTTAAAACCGTTAGCTCATATTCGAAGCATTAGAAAAGGGTGAAGGCACAAACACACGGATATCACATACATCACATACAAACTCCAAATACGTCCCTGACGTCTCAATAGCCCGTCTGCTCCCGTGATAAACTACGGTGCCTCTCCTCGGGACACCCTGTCCCGGATCCTCCTCAAAATGGGAGATCCCTCCTGCTTCTGCAGGATCTCTCCGGACAGGTCAGGTAATACCTCTAACTCGGACAAACAACGTCCGTATCGGGAACCGGATATCCAACTCCAAACCTATCAAATCCCTCTGCAACTGGCTGAACCGTAAGCCGAGCTATAGCCTCCTCTCGAGGTGTCCTCCTACTCAAAGCATCGGCGACTACGTTCGCCTTCCCCGGATGGCTACAAAATCTCAAGTCAAATCCTTAATCAGCAATCAACTCCCATCTCCTCTGCGGTTATTCAACTCCCGCTGAGTGAATATATACTTCAGACTCTTATGGTCTGTGAAGATCTGGCACGTAGCCCCGTACAAGTAGTGTCGCCAGATCTTCAGGGCATGAATCACTGCCGCTAGCTCAAGATCATGGGTAGGGTAATTCTCCTCGTACGGCTTCAGCTGCCGAAAGCGTACGCAATAACCCTACCCTTCTGCATCAAAACGCACCCCAATCCTAGCTTGGAGGCGTCACTATACACTACAAAATCCTCTACGCCCTCAGGCTGGGCTAACACAGGAGCGGAGGTCAACCTCCTCTTCAGCTCCTCGAAAGCTGGCTGGCAAGGCTCGGACCAGACGAACCTGGTAGACTTCCTCAGCAAGGAAGTGAGAGGTCGTGCAATCACGGAGAAACCCTCAACAAAACGGCGGTAGTATCCCGCTAAGCCAAGAAACTGCGCACCTCCTTGACCGTCCTAGGAGGCGGCCATGAGGAAACAACTCTATCTTGCCGGGTCAACCATGACACCTTCGGCGGAAACTATATGACCCAGAATGCCACCTAGGACATCCTGAACTCGCACTAGAGAGCTTAGCGTAAAGCTCTCTATCCTGGAGGACTCGAAGCACCGTCCTCAGGTGTCCCTCATGCTCCTCCCTACTGGGAGTAGACTAAGATGTCGTCTATAAACACTACACGAACTGGTCCAAGAAGTCGATGAAGATGCCGTTCATCAACTCCATGAAGACGCGGGTGCATTCGTGAGCCCAAATGGCATCACGACAAACTCATAATGGCCGTATCTCGTCCTGAATGCCGTCTTCGGCACGTCCTCCTCTCTCGATTGATACACTTGAAACGCCGGGTGAACACCCTCTACTCTCGCGGCCATGCCAGCCGGTAAAACACTTTCCCAACTTGCGCTAAGATCTCAAAAAGGTCCGATGTATCGGAAACTCAACTTCCTTCTCGGGTCTTCCTCACTACAACATTTCCATTATGTTTCTTCTTTGCTTGTCTCTAACAAAGAAGATCGAACTTCCAATTTACACCGTTGGCTTTGGTTCTTGTCAAACCAAACTTTGATGTTACTTTTCCTCAATTCTTGTTGCAAGTTCTAAGTAATGAAGGAAGTACTTTGCTTCACACTGCTTCTACTAACGAGACATGTATGCTATAACTTTTACATCGTCTCTCGATACTCAGTCAAGACCATGTCTTGAAGAATCGCTTGTACACTTCAAACCGATCGTACCTCGAGGCAATTTCAAAACAGTTGCACCAATGAATATCCTCTTAACTCTCAACGACTCCATTGTCCATTTTTGTCCCACTCAATACTTCATCGTCATCCGGAGTAGGTTAGCCATAGATGGTGTTACTTGGAGAATCTCTCACAAATCCGGTAAGGATCGCACATCCAAGAAACTTGTAACTTCTTTCACATCCTTTGGGGGTTGTCATCCTGAGACAAATGTCTTATTTGCGGGCATTAGTAAGCCCATATGGAATCACTACAACTCGTAGTGACCATGGTTTGTCCGGAATGCCTGTGTTTGCAATATCCCAGCCTCGACTTCTCAATTGTGACAATCAAACCTTAACTCGATTTTAGAAGAGACCACCGTCTCTCTTTTCGAAACTTGTGTTCTCCATAACAACTTTAAATCAAGAGTTTAAGATATAATCTAAGCTCTTGTTACCGTTCCTTTATAATTCCACAGCCTGGTTACTCTCCCTCACACTCATCCATAGACCATCCGCACATGCGCGTTCTCCGTTTGTCACCAATTAGCTAATAAATGACCTTCTCACATGTCAATGATTACCATTCTTTTATGCTTCCATGTTACCATTCTCATGAAGGTTACCCTCTCGGGTACCTTAAACTCCGTTAACTCATTCTTCATTCCACGCTCCTTTTCCTTCAGCGAGATAAATATACCCTTCTCGGCGTTGTTGAGTCACATGACTCGCCTTCATAGGTTAACCGCGCTCATGATATCTTGTAAGTGCGTCTTCTCAAAAATCTCTAACGTTAGTTAGCATCACGTGTTGCTCTCAATCTTCTTAGGATCATCAATTTTATACCTACTCCATCCTTTTTGGCGTTTCTTCGCCTTATCGTCATAGCAGAAACCGGTCAACTCCGCCGTAAATCCCCACCTTGCCATTCTTCATAATCTCGTAATGTTAACTTCTTCACTTAATGGTACCTCGTAAGCTTAACTTTACGGTATCTTACATCTTTCACACTTGGTTTCATCACGTTCTCATCTTGACTCAAAGTTAAGAGCGTCTAAGGAAAGCTCCAACTTCTCGTGATGGAACACCGACTCTAACCTTGTTAGAATGCACCCATCTCCTCCTTGATTCGCATCTTTAGTTGTCCACGCGTCTTCTTGAAGAACTTAAAGTCTGCTATCTCCATTGTTCTTGTCGTACGTAGTCCTCAAACACGGTAGCTCCAATGATGTTCCTCTGCGTCCTGGCAATGGAGAACTCTGCGCCCCGGACCTCCCAACGGTCCTATCCCTAGCCTCGGGAACAATGCTCTCTGCGACGTCCTCTACGGGACCTCGACTGCTGGTGCACCCAAATGGCAGGTCCGCAATGGGGATACGTCTCCCGACCTCTCGCGCTTGGAGGTCTTCCTACTCGTCCCCGTCTCGGGACGGTAGGAGAAAGAGGGGTCTACCCCTGGCGGGTCCTACATAAGCGGTAGCCCTCGTGCGGCTATCTAATAGCGTATGGCGTTTACTTATGTATAAATACATAGGTAATACTTACGATCTCGGTATGATAAACTTCTAAAAGCATAAAGGTAAACATGCACAATTACACTTCCAAGGCATACAAGCCCAAAACATCCTAAGGTCACATACATAGCTAGGTACATACAAATCCACAAACATCCTATGGTCATATATATATATACCTATATATACCTACTTCTAATCCAGAGATCTATGTCGCCGAGGTTTGCAGACGGAGTAAAGGTCCCGTACATTATAACCCAAACCCGACTCATGCACATGATTTTGAAAACGAAAAGTCAGAACCCGTGTGGATTCTGTTTATTCCTCATTCGGCCTTTAAAAAGACTATACTGCCATTGTTGTCAACCTAGGGCTTTGACCTCACAATGGGTCTCGACCCTTAGCTTGACAACAATTTCACCGGACCTTTCCAACAAGGAAGCACAAATAAAGGCAAAAACTCAAAACGTTTTTAATGTATGCGAAAACCGAAAGGTAAAGAGTACAAAGTGGATACTCAGCCGAGTCCTCAAAACGACGTAACTCCGATACGAAAATCTAAAACATACAACAACATCCACAAACTAATGATATGAAAACATAAACCAAAAACGTCCCCGTCCTATAATGTACGGAGACCCCGGCTGTCCACTCCTCCACCTCACTCAGCGGAGTCTCTAACCTGCAAGGAATCTACAACCACGGTTTAAAACCGTTAGCTCATATTCGAAGCATTAGAAAAGGGGTGAAGGCACAAACACACGGATATCACATACATCACATACAAACTCCAAAACACACAAGTCCGGTTTATTATCTTTTTATTACTAAGTCGTATCCCGTTCTAATTCAACTTCGGTTTGTGACACGAGACCACCGTGGTCTCGCCTCGGTCCCTACTTACCGGCAAAGAATGGTACGGATGCATCCGACCATCTAACCCGCCGGGCTAGTCGCCGAGATCCTCCTAGACCCACGCAGAGCTAGGCAAAATGTCACCGCCCGTTATCATACACTTGTGCCAATATATATAAGGTCGGTGGTCCTATTTACCGGTTTAGTTGTTTATAACATAAACAAAACTACAAGCACACATTAATGCTAATACGTAAAATACGAGCTAAGTAAGTCCGGAGACTTACCTCGTCACCGCACTCAAATCACCACACTCTTGCTTCCTTAAGGAGGAAGCCCACAACCTGCTCACAAGAGATATGCATATCAATACATACTCACGCTCAAGAAGTCTTAGACTTCACTCTAGTGATCTAACAAGATCACATAACCCTCAAGCTAGGAATGCATCCTAGGTCCCAAGTACTCACCACACTCTCCACACATGAAAGCAGCTCACAACAGTTTATAACCTCACAAGATATTAATCCTCAACCAAGGGAGGAACAAGCTAGCCTAGAAGGCCCATCATGCTCACATGCTCATATCCATCAACTATATCGAGCCTTAAGGGCTCCTAGGTTCACAACCACTAAGTGGCATTCTCAAGCTACTCTAGGCCTTCCTAAGCATGCTACCAACATGATTCAACAACAATACTAAGGAAGGAACGAAGAGGAAAGGAGAGGAGAAGCCTACTGTTGCAGAAACTGCAGCCGCGGAGTCAGTTGGCGCCCCCTGCGGAATACAAAAGCCGCCCCTGCGGAACCAGGAGCCGCCCCTGCGCCTTGCTGCCGCCCTGGAGTCGCGTGTGTGGCGCCGCCCTTGCGGCCGTGCCGAGCCGCACCCGCGGCCGTGCTGAGCCGCCCCTGTGGTTGGCCACTCCCGCGGTCGTGAAGTTCCGCCCCGCGGGTTCTGTGTAGAACGTCGTCTTCTTCGTTTTCGATCGTGGATCCTCGGCTCCAAAGTCCTTCTTTGCTTGTTGGATCTTCTCCAAACACCCACCAATGGTCTTAGGCTCCTCTCCACGACCTAATCGAGCTAAGAACCTATGGATGCAAAGATTTGAGCACAAACTCCTCAAGATCTTCATCCATGGCCATGGATGAAGGAGGGAAGAAGAAAAGGATGATCAGCTAAAGAAGAGAGGGGAGGGAGAGGAAGGAGCTTACCACAACATATCTGGAACCTCTCCAAGCTGTCCACAGTCCAAGAGTTGCAAGAGATTCAATCACAATGGAGAAAGAGCAAAGAGAGCCAAGAGAGGAAGAGGGAGATGGGAAAAGAACGTGAAAGAGAAGAGAGGGGAGAGAGAGAGGGTACAAGGGCTGCAATGTGTGGAGGGGAGCTGACCTCTTGTCACATCACCACGGAACGTGGAGTCGGAAATGACCCCTTGTCACTTCGACTCGGAACGAAGGGTCGGAAAGCGGAAAAAGGGAAAAACGACGAGTCGGCTCGGAATTTTAGGAATAAATTCTAGCACTCGACACCTCGTGCCTGCGGAAAGATCTATCTAAAAAGCTCTAAGTCTGGAAGAAAATTCCGGGCGTTACATTGACAGCAATAGCAACGGACCTTACAACAAGGCACAAATATTAATAAGCTAAATCCTTTAAAAAGAAGAACAAGTTTATATACGACAGACTCTAAACGCATAAGACACTCATCAACGTAAGGGAAATAAAGTCTACTGCAAGACAATAAACTGAAAAATGACGCCCACAACTCCTAGTACGGAAATCCAAGCTGGTCACTCCACTCCCGATTTCTCGGTAGAGATCTAACCTGCAAAGTTTAACAACACAGTAAAATCGTTAGCTACAAATCTAATACTAAGGATACTAGGGCACAATCACAATCAAGGGAATACAGTAAATCATTCAATATGCAGCAAACAATGTTCCGATTCTTATCTTTTTTCTTTAGGTGAAATTTGTCATTCTATTATTCAACTTTTCATGGTAGCACGAGGGTCGCCCAACCCTCGCCCCCGTCCCGTAAACCAGTAGGACTGGTTTCGATGCATATCCCCCTTATGCGCTACTGGATTGGTCGCGGGGAATCTTTCGGCACCATCGGCCCAGACAAAGTGCTACGGCCAGTTATAATATACTTGGACCTCTAAAGGCAGTGGTCTAGTTCGTTCATTTTATTATACACGCATAACACACACTACCCTAGTACACACTCAATATTATCATGACAACTAAGTGAGTCCTACGAACTCACCTTATCCGTACTGGTTTCCAATGTTATTCGCAATTTGTCAGTCAACGATCCGAATCATGAGCAAGATGTATCAACCCTTAGTACTCTTCGATTTTTCATTCTAATCAATCAAGGTATGATATCTAGCATCGATACCCTGACGCTTTCTACAACCTAGGTTCGCGGACCTAGACGTCCATTCCATATTCTCGTATCGTCATCACGGTCATTTCACTTAACATTCCGTTATCTCAAAAGTTCCGTATTTCATCTATCGTTATCCATCATCTTAACTACTCATAGTTCCATTTCAGTTCCAACTAACATAACATTCTCTAACCTTATTCCCAAACTTCTATTATTCCGATCGTTCTCTAATAGATCCTCACAACATTCCACGACAACGTCTACTAACTAACTTAACTCATTCTCACAAAAGAATAAATTAAATAATTATAATACATATAATTATTTATTAATCGGAAAAATAAATTAACGAGATTAAAAACGGGTTTTGGGTCTAACCGAAAACGACTTAGTTGCAAGGTTAATGGAACCTTATGGCACTAGGTGGTGTAGCAGTAGTACGTGGAGCTCCGGGTTTGATTCCTACAATATGTAAGGCGGAAAGGTTTTAGGCATTACAACACATCGTGATTTCGAGTCATAGTCCCGGAAAAACGAAATTAAATTGTAAGCTAAGTCACGGGCTTAGTAGCAGCAAGAGGAAACGGTGGAACTGGCGCTGGCTTCCTTGGAGTCCCGGGTTCGATCTCTTGGGCTATCAACAGATGTACACGGCCAAAGGAAACAGAGTGCTCTCACGTCCCCGGTTTGAGTGTGTCCACTACATATTTCCATTTACACGTAAAACAGTAGGGTGAAGTCGGGAAAGGGATTATCTGCGCCGGCTGGCGTGGTGGTGGTGCGACGGATCAACTCGCCGGTAGAGTAGTGAGGCCAAAGGAAACGGAGGGCTCTCACATCCCCGGTTCGAGTGTCGTCCACTGCATGTTTCACACACAAACTCTTCTTCAACTATCGTCATCGCATGTACACTTAAAACAACAGGGTGAAGTCGGGAAAGGGATTATCTGCGCCGGCTGGCGTGGTGGTAGTGCGACGGATCGACTCGCCGGTAGAGTAGTGAGGGTGGCAAGGAGGGACGGCCGGAAGCGGAAGGCTATCAAGCCTGGTGCAGCAGGGGACGTGGGGAGAGGTGCTCGCTGGTGTTAAGTCGAGCAAGAGAAGGTATTATTAACAGATTGAAAGTGAAATGAATATGTGTATTGTCTTTATCTGAAGAGTTTGTTACATCCCATTTATATAACAGTCGAAGCTGTTATACAATCTCTTTATTTACATAAAATGTCATTTATTTTGCTCATACTACTAGTATGCTCTATATCCCCTTCAAGCTGGACCAGGGAAAACAAGTCCAAGCTTGCCACAAAAAAACTTGTGTTGTTGTTCACTTAAAGCCTTAGTGAACACATCAGCCAATTGTAGAGATGATTGAGTATGAATTGTCGAGATGAAACCCTTCTGAACTTCATCTCTGACGAAATGACAATCTATAAGTAGGTGCTTAGTACGTTCATGAAACACTGGGTTTGCAGCAAGGTGTTGAGTCGCCTTGTTATCACAATGCATATGAATAGGTTTGGACTTTGGAGGAATGAACTCCCATATCACAGAGAAGAGCATCTAACCAAATGACCTCACTGACAGTCATTTACATCGCTCTATATTCACTCTCAGCTGAAGATTTAGAGATTGTTTTCTGCTTCTTTGTCTTCCAAGAAATGAGAGAACTACCAAGAAATAGACAATAACCAGTGATTGATTTGCAAGTGTAAGCACATGAACCCCAGTCTGCATCACTATATGTTCTTAGATTCAACATTGTTTGCACAGGATAATGGAGAGCAACATTAATGGTTTCTTTGAGATATCGAAGAAGGTACATGGCAGCCTGCCAATGAGGTAGTCTTGGAGTAGCAAAAAACTGGCTTAATTGTTGCACTGTGTATGCAATATCAGGTCTGGTGAGAGATAAATATAGCAAGAGTCCAATTACCTTCGAAATGACTCAGGATCTTGAAAATTTTCACTAGAATCTGGAGTGAGTTTCAGATTGCGTTGCATAGGAAAGGGAGTAGCTTTGCAGTCTATCATACAAGCATCCAAAAGTATATCATGAACATACGTGCGTTGATTAATAAGAAGTCCATCTTTGTCTCGATAGATTTCCATGCCAAGAGAGAATCTGGCTTCCCCTAAATCTTTAATTGAAAACTCTTTGTCCAGTCGAGCTTTAAGGGAAGTGATAATTGAAGGAATATTTCTAGTAATAAGAACATCATCAACATAAACTAGGACAATAGTTGTACCTTGAGATGATTTTTGTGTAAAGAGTGAATAATCCTGGCGAGACTGAGTGAATCCAATCTTTGTCAAGAGTTTAGTAAACTCTAAATTCCACTGTCGACTTGGTTGCTTAAGTCCATATAGTGAATGTTTTAAGCGACATACATGACCAGGAGATGTATTGGTATAACCTTGAGGAGGCTCCATGAACACTTCTTCCTCTAGGAAACCATGTAGAAAAGCATTGTTAATGTCAAGTTGATGAAGAGGCCTAGCAGCGGCCAAAGCAAGAAAAGCTCTAATTGTTGCAAAGTTTGCAATTGGGGAGAAAGTATGCTTATAGTCTTTGGCTAAGTCGGCCTTAAGGCTTTGTGTCAAGTGCAACTAGTCCAGGATAGTTGCACTTGAGGGGGGAGTGTTGAGATGTGTGGATTATTGTCTCCCACATCGACTAAATGAATAATGTGAACCTAGCATATAAACCCAAGGGTTACTCCTCCTATTGCCAATTGGTTTTAGGATGGAACCCCGAGGGCTAATGTGCGTAGGTTCATTTGTGGCGTGCATCATCTCCACGTCTTAGACCCGACGGATATAAAAGATAAATTTAACAGGTACAGAGGAATCTAACTATAGTCAAAGGGAAAAGGGTGTTCGTCGGATCCGCCCAAGGTGATCGACGGTGTTGTCTTCCTGGTCAGAGGGAGGGAGGAGGTGGAGGATGGCTGTGTGTGTTGCAGGTGTTCGAGAGGGAGGGCGAAAGGTACGTAGACCGTCGGTGTAGGGTGGTTGAGGTCGGAAGGAAGGAGGTTTCGCAAGGATGGCGGGGGCCGTGTAACTCCAGCCGTTACCGAACTCGGCTGTGGACGACGATGCCTCTCTGTTTGAATTTATTGGCCCAATTACTCGCATCCTCAGGTCCAAGGAAGGAGCGTGACGAAAGCGGCCCACTTAGGAAGGGAAGTGACACGGGGCCTTGTCCAACTACGGGCCTCCTTTTTGGTCTCCGGGCTTGTGGCTTCTTGGCCCACGACGAGGAAAGGAAGTGGTCAAGCCTGCTGGGCTGGTCAACGGCCAGTTTGGTTTATGGAATAAAACCGACAACCATGCTCGGTTTGGTTCACCTTAAATCTGTTATTGTTTTGGAAATTCGACTCGGATCTTGAAATGATAAATTAAAATCAAAATAATATAATTATGTTAAATTCCTCAATTTTTCGGTTATTACATTTTGTGTACTCCTTTGAACTTTTCAAAAACCCAAAAAATTTAAATGATTGAATTTTTTTGGAAAGACCTACTAGTTAAGTCATAACACTTGTATAAAATAGGTTTTTGGAGCAAACGATACGACGTTTTTGGAGTTTTACCAATTTTTTGAAGAATTTTGTGTACTATATATTTTGAAATTTTTCAAAAAAAAACCATAAATTTAAAAAATTTTTTTTTGGACGGACATACTTTATATATATCATAACAGTTGTACAACAAAAGGTTCATGTTTTTTAAAGCAAAGGATACGACGGTTTTGAAGTTTTATCAATTTTTGAAGAACTTCGTGTAATGTACACATTGAACTTTTTCAAAACACGGAAAATTTTAAATAATTGATTTTTTTACATGGACACAATCTATAAATTGTTAAACTTCTGAAAACAAATTTTTACGATTTTTGGAGCAAAGGATACGATGTTTTTACCACTTTACCGATTTTCGAAGAATTACGTGTAGCCCTTTGAACTTTTTTAATAACCGGAAACTTTAAAATAATTTTTTTGCAAGGACACACTTGATAAATCATAACACTCGTAAAAAAAAAATCACCATTTTTGGAGCTAAGGATACGCCGTTGTTGGAGTTTTATTGCTTTTTGAAGAATAGTGTGTACTCTACACTTTGAACTTTTTCAAAAACCGGAAAACTTTTAGATAATTTATTTTTTTTGGGCCAAAAATTGTGATGTAGTTGGGTCGGAGGAGGAACTTGAGAAAAAGAAAATCCCCGTGAAAGCACCTTCGTTAGAGTGTAGTCTAAAGACTTTATTTCAAACTTAAGGACAACGGACACACTCTATTCATCATAGCACTTGTAAAAAAAAAGGTTCACGGTTTTGGAGCAAGGAATTCGACATTTTTATAGTTTTAGTGATTCTCGAAGAATTTTTTGTACCCTTTGAACTTTTTCAAAAACTGAAAAATTATAATATTGAATTTTTTTTAGACATACACGCTTTTAACATAACACTTGTTAAAAAACAAAGTTCACGATTTTTGGAGCAAAGGATACGATGTTTTTGGAGTTTTACCGATTTTCGAAAAATTTCGTGTACTATACTTTGAAATTTCTCAAAAACCTCCAAGTTTTTAATAATTGATTTTTTTTTGAACGGACAAACTCTATTCATCATAACACTTGTGCAAAAAAAGTTTCACGATTTTTGAGGGTAAAGGTAAATTCATAAAACAAAAGTACTCATAAACCCAATATGATTTATGAATACGGGTAACAAGGTATATATACAAGGTGCCCAAACATAAAGTCTACGGCGCAAAACAGTGAAATCTTAACACCCAAGGTCTCAAGGTGGGCATACAAGTCCCCAAGTAGAACCAAATACCTGTAATAAAATCATACATATAGCTCACACACTCATAATCAGCTAGATCAAACTCAAAAGGCCTATCAACCTTCATCATATCCATCAGCAGATGGGAACCAAGAGATCCAAGTGTGACCAACACCATTAGAATAAGACATCACCGACCATCGGCATGGCCATCAACATGGAAGAGGTCAAACCCGGAAAGAGTGTCATCATCAATCATGGGATCTCTTATGTCAACAACGTAAACAAGTAACTCACACACCAACTCTAAAGGGGAACTTCTCATGGAGGAGCCTGAAAACATGAGATTTGATGAGCCGAACCAAAACGCCAATAGGAACCCTATTGCTGTTAAAAGACCGGGTCATTCCTAGAATGTCATAAGTAGTAGAGCGTAGACGAGAAGGCGTAGATCCTTTGTCGGCTTGTCCAACCTCTTCAAATAACCGAATGCCTCGGTCAATCAAGAGAATATGAAATAGAAGACATGTTGTCAGACATACCAAATCCCTACAAAATTTGTCTTCAAACCTCTCTAGCATATATGTGCATCCGAAAATCAGGTTGTCATGCGACTCACTAGCTCCTCTACACCAGCAGTAGGTCAGATCAATGTCAAGGAAAAAGAGTCTATCTTTGGTAAAAAGGCGTCCAAGGATGACCATCCAGATAATGAAGCAATGCTTCGGCGTATTCCCCAAATCCCAAACCAATATGTACCAATTCACACTTTGTGAATGCTCTCTAAACAGATCATATGCTCGAGTCACAAAAACTTCTACCCATGGCACCAGGAACCAAGAATCTATGTTAGACTCAAAGTTGGGTCCATGCATCTCACAATCTCATCTCTCGCCCCGAGGATAGCCTTTCTCAAGGGTGAGTCAAGTTTGTGAACAACCCAATCACAAGGCTCAATCACTTGGAGATAGCGGTGGTGTATCCACATCACCCAAAGACTATCACGGCTAATGTGAATGTGTTGATAGTGCTTACACATGAAAGCCAAGTTTGATGCACGAAGATCAAAAAGGTCAAGACCACCTTTTTTCTTCAACATGCAGACCCTATTCAAAGCAACTCTCATCCAACTCCAAAGAAACTTCCTACACATCCCAATCAAGCGATCCATAACCATGTTGGGGATAGGAAGAAGGGATAACCAAATGCAAACATTTACCTAGAGGACAACACGGATCAACTCAAGACGGCCAACAAAGGAGAGGTGTCTCTTGTTCGAAGCACTAATATGTCTCCCAATTTGCTCAATAAGGGGGACTAGTCCGCCACCCTGAGCTGATGGGGCGCAGTCAAAATGCCCAAATAACGGAGGGGAAAGTCACCAACAGCAAAGCCGGAGATTTGTATCAAGTCATTGACCTCAGTACGAGGAACAGATGCAAGGTAGATAGAGGACTTGGGCAAACTAAGTGCAAGCCCCTAGATCCTCTCAAAATGTCAAAGGCAGCCTAAAAAAATATCAACCGAGGCCTTGTCACCACGATAGAAAAGGGCAACATCACCAGCATACATCAAGTGTGCAATATGGAGGCCTCTACAATGCCGGTGAAACTAGAACTCAGGTCTAGCAGTCTCACGGCGAATCATCCTAAAGAGGAACTCTATACAAATAACAATTAGGGGGGGAAGGGGCATCCTTGGCGGAGGCCCCATCAACCCTGGAAATGACCATGAGAGGTCTTGTTAACCTGGATGGAGTAGGACGCCGTAGTGACGCACTCTATCACCCAGTGAATGAACCTGGTTTGGGAACAAGAGCTTCGTCATGGCATATCTCAAAAAGTCCCAAGAAATGGTATCATACGTCTTAGCTAGATCAATCTTCAAGAAATACCTCCTAATATCTCTCTAGACGTTATACCTCCAAAGAAGCTCCTGGACAAGGAAGATGTTGTCGGACATCAATCTCCCCATAACAAAAGTAGACTGCGTAGGGTTAATCAGAAAGCCAAGGCAAGAGCCAAGCCGGTTCACCATGAGCTTGGTGATGATTTGGTACACCACAGAGCAACATGAGATCGGCCTAAAGTGCTCAACCCGGGAGGGGATATTCACCTTAGCAATCAGAGACACTGAGGTGTGGTTGAGTTGTTAAAGAAGCTACCCATTAAAGAAAAATTCTGAACCGCAACACACACCTCCGGACTAGTGGTGCTCCAAGTAGACTTGAAGAACTTGGAGTTGTAGGCATCCGGACTAAGGGCTTTAAGACCCTCGACCGACCAAAGAGCCTCCTTAATCTACTTGAAGGAGACCATCTCAATGAGGCAGACAGTATCTTCAGTAGCAACACAAGAGCCATCCGCGAACTAGTCCCTCACGGCAATCTCCACTGGGTGGCCGGTGCCAAAAAGACCCCGAGGAAAGTCAACAAATCTCTCGGCCACCTCCTCAAGGGAGGAAGTGGTCGAGTCATCGGTGAGCTTGAGTGACGGGATGAAGTCCCGTCGCCCATTGGCCTTCATAATGCCATGAAAGTAAGAAGAAGAACGGTCATTGTTAAGGATGTACCTGGTCTTAACTTTTGGCTGAAGAAACTCTTTTCAGCCGCATTGAATGTAAGGGACTTGATGTTGATCGAGATCCAACAACTTGGTCGTGATGGACTCAGACTATGGGTCAAGACGAAGACAATCAATACAATAGGTATAGTCATCATTGGCAGCTTTGGCCTTCTCTACAATATGAGCAAAATGGCGTCTATTAAGACCTCTATGAGGCCCCTTAAGGCACTACAAGAGGGCACAAAGGCAAAAATGGTAAGTACCCCTACGGTGACAAACCCAACTCTCCCTAACAAGGCTCTGGAGCCAAATACCCGAATAAAATGATACATATAGCTCACGATTTTTGGAGCAAAGGATACGACGTTTTTGGAGTTTTATTGATTTTTGAAGAATTTCATGTTTGAACTTTCTCAAAAACCGGCATGTTTCAAAAAATTGAGTTTATTTGAACAGACACACTCTATAAATCATTACTTTTGTGCAAAAAAGTTTCACGGTGTTTGGAGCAAGGTATACGACGGTTTTGGAGTTTTACCGATTTTCAAAGAATTCGTGTACTACACCTTTTGAACTTTTTCAAAAACTGGAAATTTTTAAATAATTGAAGTTTTTTGGACGGACACACTTTATAAATAATAACACTTGTACAAAAAAAGTTCAGGATATTTGGAGCACATGATATGACGTTTTTGGAGTTTTACCGATTTTCAAATAATTTCGTGTACTATATTAGCCTTTGAATTTTTTTCAAAAAGCGGCAAGTTTTAAAAAAATTGATTTTTTAACGGAAACACTCTATTTATCATAAAACTTGTGCAAAAAGGGTTTCACGATTTTTGGAGCAAATGATACGGCGTTTTTGGAGTTTTATCGATTTTCGAAGAATTTTGTGTACTCTGCACTTTGAACTTTTTCAAAAACCGAAAATTTTAAATAATTGATTTTTTTTGGACGGACACACTCTATAAATCATAACACCTATAGAAAAAATAAAAGGTTCACGATTTGTATAGCAAAGGATACGTTGATTTTGGAGTACTTTTACCGATTTTCGTACTTCAAAATCGTGATACATCTTTTGAACTAATTTTATGCTGCATAAAGTATGTATGTTCCCAAAATTTCAATTATTTTTCATTTTTGCAAAATATTCAAATGATACATAGTACACGAAAACTGCCGGAAATTACTAAATTCAGATAAGGTTTTATCTTTTTCTTCAAAAACAAAAGTTTATTTGTATGATGCATAAAGTATGTTTGTTCCAAAATTGCAATTTTTTGAAAATTGTCATTTTTTGCAAATTATTCAAAGTGTATCACACCGGAAATTAAATTTGGAAAAGGTTTGTATCCCTTTTTAAAAATTCTTAATTTTTTGCACAAGTTTTATAATGTATTTAGTGGGTTAAAAAATTACAAAAAGTTTAATTTTAAAACTTTTATTTAAATAGTACAAACCCAAAAGATTTTTTTAAAAAAAAGTTAGATTATTTTTTTGGCGGCGAAATTGGTAAAACTCTCGCGCCGTAAAGCGCATATTATTAAAAAGAAAACGGAGAATAAAAATTAAGACCAACTATTCGTGGGGTTACTACACCCTTAATGCCATGTGCAAGTAAAGAAATAGTTATACCCTCTGGTGGATCCGGATTCTGGAATAAGGTGCTCACCAACAGAATAATTAAAGGCAAAGTTTGCGAGGTAGTCGGCAACGAAATTAACCTCCTAGAAAATATGACGTAACCAGATCTCTCAGCCTTTACGTAAGAAGTCATGGCATTGACCTACCAGATCGACTAGCAAGGGGATGGTTGGGCCTGATGTTGTGAAGAAAGTTTTCAACAAACTTCAAATCCATTTCTAACTCCTCCTTTCTATAGCGAAGATCCCAGCACAGCTTGAGACTCATGTAGATACCCCATAATTCAGTTGAGAGGATTGAGCAAATACTTATATTGTGCACTTCGTCCCTAATCCATCTCCCGTCATCATCACGCAAAACTCCACCCGCCGCAACCATACTACTGCCTCGTCGAACCACCCCATCTGAGTTCCTTTTGAACCAACCCTGGAATCAAATATTTGCACAAACGCTTCAGGACAATCACGGGCAATCCTCAACATTACTAGAGAAAAAGCCATGGAGTCCATCACTCGAAAGAAGAGCATCCCAAAACACAAACGGCTTCAGGATAATCACGGGCAACATGGAGTAATGTCTGAGGGAGTGAACGACAAATGCAGCAGGCCGAGCTTGAGGTCATGTGACGTTTGTGACGCTCGGCATTTGTAAGAACTTCACCTTTCACCCCTAACTGTAGGAACGTACAGATTTTTTCAGGACTCTGAAGCTTCCATATATCAGTGTAGATAGATCTTTGTTGGTTAGCAGTAAATCCATTTATAAAATGGTAGCCCTTTCTAATTGTATATTCCTCATTTCCAGAAAGCGGCCAACATAACACATCATTATTTTCGTTCCCAAAAACACTTTAAATAGTTAACTTATCAAAATTTTATCATAAAATGTTTTTTTGGTAATTTAATGCAAAATATAGACTTACCAAAACAAATAATTTCCTTCTATTTGTGAGGTACACAATCTTCTTCACTTTTGCACGCTTACTCTTAGTGTTTTAATCAAACTTTAAGCGGATAACGGACAAAAATGAGTGTAAAGAAGGTTGAATGTTTCCTACAACTAAATATCTCATATTAAACTAAAAATAACTAAAAATAAGAAACTATCATCTCTTAACCCAAAATAATACTAACTTTTAAAATTGCTGATACAAACTATCTATCAATGTATTTATCAAAAATAATACAAGATGTTTTTCCACAAACATTCCGATTCCGACGATGACGTAGCGTAAGTTCAAAAGTAACTTTTTATACTATAATGTAATTTAATAATTAATTACATCGAGTTAGAGGGGGACGGGCAACAAGCTGCACCACCACCCTTTTTGAATTGCAAAACCGATTCTCCTAAAAACAAAATTTGAAGACCTAAGAGACATAATGTTACCGTGTAAAACCTGTTGCACCCTCTTAAGAACCTCCACAACATCGGGCGCAAGAAAACCAAAAGTTTTAAAAGCGAACGGAAGAAACACGTGCTGGTTTTCGACACAAGCTCTCTCATGTTTAGCCACCTTAGCATAAGCTGCATTAAGTTGTTGTCTTACCCACCACAAAATGCCCATTGTCTAGACTAACCAGTCAGGGACGGAGCCAGAAAAATATTATGGATGGACGGAATTTGAAATTATATATATAACAAATTGAACACCACGATAATTTGCCTTTATCGATGACTGAATCTATATTAATCTTACTAAAAAAAATAACTTATAGGAGTTTTTTTATTTACAAGAAAATAACACGATAATTAATTAAATTTACTAATTATTATATAATAAAACTACAATTTATTTAACTATTTAAACACACTACAAAATACAATCAATTACTTAAGACAAAAAAAATGTAAAATTGAGGTTCAAGAATTTATTAATAAAAACTTATAAGTATGTATAACCAAAAAATGCTATCAGTTTATTAAATATTTACAATTTATATGATAAATAAAAATATATAAAATAAACAATACATCTTCAGCACTAAACACTAAGTAGAGAAGTAGGTTAATAAAAAACTAGTATAGTTCTCGTGTATGATTTAAATTTAATGGATAATTTAAATTTTAAAAAAAAAATGTGTATCATAAAGTCTTAATTAATTAATTAATTTCAAAGAGAAGTTTAAACTTTAAAATTAAATTAACAATAATTTTAAATCAATAATAAAAAAGAATAATTTAAACACTATTACATATTCAAATTTTGCGTCTCGTATACAATACAAATGTGTAAAACTAAATTGATTCTATTAGACCATTTTTGAAGATGGTAAAGTGAAATAATATTTTTTTTCAAGAAAATAAAATAAATTTTAATATATAGTACTTTAAAATTTTCAATTAAAAAAGATAATTTTAGATAGTTTTTTAAGGGGTGAAATGGGAGACTAGGCTCCTTTTGTAGTAATGAGCACTAAGTAGACTCATTTTCCTATCAATAGACAAATTAGGTCCAATTTACTTATCTTTTAAGATTAAATGAAAGGGCAAATTAGGAATATGAAATTACTTAAGCCCAAACCCAATTGGTTTAATGAAAGTCAAGCCCAATTGTTTTAATGAAGGACCAAGTGTTTTAATAAAAACCCAAATTCAATTATTTTAATGAAAACTCAAGTGTTTTAATAAAAGTACAAGCCCAATTATTTTAATGAAGGCCCAAGTGTTTTAATAAAAGCTCAAGCCCAATTGGTTTAATGAAAGCCCAATTGTTTTAATAAAGGTTATGCCCAATACACAAGCTTTGGACAGGCCCAATACACAAGTTTCGGACAGGGCTCAATACACAAGCTTCGGACAAGGCACAATACACAAGCTTCGGACAGGGCCCAATACACAAGCTTCGGACAGGGCCCGATACACAAGCTTCGGACAGGGCCCGATACACAAGCTTCGGACAGGGCCCGAAACACAAGCTTCGGACAGGGCCCGATACACAAGCTTCGGACAGGGCCCAATACACAATCTTCGGACAGGGCCCAATACACAATCTTCGGACAGGGCCCAATACACAAGCTTCGGACAGGGCCCAATACACAATCTTCGGACAGGGCTCAATACACAATCTTCGGACAGGGCTCAATACACAATATTAATAAATTGTGTAGTTGGTGGGTTTCGAACTCTGGATGAGAGACCCTTATACCAATTTGACTAGTTGAACTTGTATATTCCATTATTGTTTTTTTGTAATGTTATACTTAAAACCGAAGGTTAATACACAATATTGATACACAATTTCAAATACACACTTCTGTCATTTACAAAAGTATATCGTTTACACAAGGTCAGTTCCACAACTCTAAGCTTCAAATACACACTTCTGTAAGGTCAGATTACACAAGTCTAAGTTTCAAATACACACTTCCGTCGTTTACAAAAGTCCGTCATTTACACAAGGTCAAAATTACACAAGTCTAAGCTCAATCGAGTTACACAATCCCATTCGAGTTACACAAGTATAAGGTCCGTCGAGTTACACAAGTCCAATTTCCGTAGAGTTACGTAATTTTTTTTAAATAGTGGAGCAGTGAGCTCTAGACAGAACCCAAAATTTAGGACAAACTCATAAGCATTCTCTTATTATTCTACAAAGCTAGGCACGCCGGTCAATTGTGCATCACTAAATTAAGAACCAGTGACTTATAAGCTCTGAGCAATGGTTAAAAAGATCAAAAAAGTGTCCAATTCTAAATTTTTAATGAGACTAGTAAAAAGTGTCATTTGTGCACACTGCATAACCTCCATTTTGTAACACCCCAAATCCGTAGGACTCGGAGTGCTACTGGGCTAGGATCTCACAATGGATCCTGACCCTAGCCTAACAACAATTTCACTGATCTTACAACAAGGCACCGATAGATTAAAATAAAACATGAAACTGATATATATATATATATATATATATATATATATATATATATATATATATATATATATATATATATATATATCAAAAAGGTAATACAATGTACAACTGAGTACAAACAAAACCATATTGTACAACAAAAGAACCCATATCCCCGATAACGCCCCAGTGTACGGAGCCCTCAGTGGATTACCCACTCTGTGTCACTCTGCAGCTCTCCTATCCTGCAAAGTATCTACAACACGGTATAAAACCGTTAGCTAACCATACACATATATAGGATTGTGCTAGAGCACAAACACACATCAGAAATCTTAACACATCATCATGCTTTCACACATTTACCTGGTTCATTATCTTTATAAAGTCCAGCAATCAACTCGTATATAAATATCCATATAAACATATGTGACACGAAGAATATAACCCTCGCCTCTAGGTACTATAATCAGCTGGAGTGGTGCCTGGAACACCTCCCCGTGTACCCTAAGGGAATGGAGAGTGCCCGAACCGTTTACCAGGTCTGGCCTGACCACATAGAACCCCCAACTCCCAGCGGGATGAATGGAAAAGTTGTCACAACCCTACAATAGGCAATCAATACATCATAGGTCGGTGACCATCATAACGCATGCTATAAACATATAACAAACACCACTCATGCACAACATCCTATAAAGGAATGGCAACTAAGTAAGTCTCACGGACTTACCTCAACCTCGTAGTCGTCTCACTGGATCAACCCTCAACTCAATCCACTCCAAACATGAGGATAACACGGCCTATACAAGGCATACATATATATCAAACTCCTATCACACAAAGGGTCACACCTAGACCCAAGGGATCCATAAGGATCATATCCAACTCATAACCTCAAAGCCGTAACCGGCATAACTATCTCATACTCATCAACATCCGCTACCTAGCATGCTACTACCGCTCATACTAGGAAAGGAAAGGATCTACACAACTCTAGGTAGATCCGGGACAAGACGCACCTGCGTAAAACAAGGGACGCAGGGGCGGAGCAAGCAACCCGCAGGCGCAGCGGAACTCAGTCGCAGGCGCGGTGACAAAGCTGCAAGCAAACGCAGGCAAGGCGCAGGCGCTGCGGCACGGCTTCCGCAGGGGCGGCAGCTTCCAGGCGCGGGGGCGGCAATAGTGCAGAACGTATCCCCGCGAGTCTTCTTCCACTCTTCACGTGATCAAATCACGTCTTTAACATTCCAGATTCATATACAAGCATAACATACACATTTCAACATCACCCTATGATCATCTAATCCTAAGCTAAGGAAGGAAGAAACAAAGGAAGAAGGAAGAGAAGAAGGAGAAGAAGACTTACCACTGTTGTGGCCTAACCAGGAACTGCTCACCACTAGCACCTCAGCTGACTTCCAAGCTCAGCCATGCACATAGCTCATCAACAACCACAAAATCACATAAAACTCTTCCAACTCAAGGGAAAACCAAACTCAAGCTTAAGGAGAAAGAAGAAGAAGCAAGAAGGACGTGAAGCTGGATTGGAAATGTGATGAAATCCTTGCTCAGCAAGGTGAAACGGAAGAAGTAAGGAAAGGTAAAGCACGAGTCAAAAGAGTCAACAAAACCGGTTGTAGCCGCCGGAAACCGCAGGGGCGGGTTTCCTGGCCGCAGGGGCGGAACAACAGGGGAGCCGCAGGTGCGGCCTCACAGACCCGCGGGGACGGCTAAGGCCAAAACTAGCTCCCAAAACTAAGGCTCTTACACATTTGCCGATCAAAATAGTGTCTAGTTCTATGCATAACAGCTTAGAAGAGCAATCTTCCTCTCTGACAACATAAAACCATAAAAGCAAACAATTGAAAATTAATAAGAAAAACAAACAAGACTCAAGACTTGACTAAAATAAGTACTCTGTTTCATAAATCACAACAGCACTTTGTTGCTCCTGGCGTTAATTATTAGAGTGAAATAGATAAATCATTCCCTGTGATGACGAAGGTGGACAGATGTCAACGTGTACATACATGAAATTCATTATTTATTTACATATATTGTTGATTTGATACGATGATGATCCTGGAGGCTAGCAAGGAACAAATCGGTCGATGAGCAGACAGACAATGGAGTCGGAGAGGGTATCCTCGTCTTTTTCATCGAAAATAGATACCTTAGCTTGTTTTGATTGAAGCGGCTGCGACGCCATGGTTGCTGCGCTTTTGTTGGCGAAGAAGAGGTTGTTAGTGGTGGTGGTGGTGGTAACCGCTCGGATGTTGACCACCTTCTCCTTGAACTTAAATAACTCACTTGATACCGCCTGTATCATTTTGTCCATTTCTTGCGATGACAAAGGCGGCGGCGGCTTCTTCGACAGTTGCGGACGACGGAGGAGAGATGCTCCATTCCCTGCGATGACGAAGGTGGCGGCAACGACTTCTTCGACAGTTGCGAACAACGGAGGAGAGATGCTCCATTTCCTGCGATGACGAAGGCGGCGGTTGTGATGCTTCCCACCTTCAATCCATCCACCCTTCTATCGAGAAACCACGGAGCCCTAAAAACGAAGAGAAGGAGAAAGGTCGGAGAACAGCGTTAGATGTTAGGTTTTTTATTTTTATTTTTATTTTCGTTTTAAAAAAGTCAAAAATACCGAACTTGTCCCTGTAAAAACAATAAAACTACAAAAGGGCAACGGGTTTTAAATGTTTTTTTAATTAGAAAAATGGTAAGGGTCTAGTTAATATCTATAAAACCAAAAAAGCCCTACTCCCCCATTTTTCTCTTTTTTAAACTGTCTTGAAAAAAAAAATGTAACACTTATAATACATTTGTTGATTTAGTTATTATTTTCTAATTAATATAGGAATTGTATATTTGCATGTTAAATATAAAATAATAAGTTATCTAATAATCTTATAAATAAAATTAAATAAAATTTTTTTTAAAATAATGAATAAGAATATCTTAAAAACATGTTTTTTTTTGGAATCTCAAAAAATATGTTAAAGATTGTGATAAGTATATAAATGGAAACAATATATTAATATTTATTTTAGTTTATCAAAAATTGTAAATTCTAGAAAAATGACATGTGGCAAAAATATGAATGAGCAAGTGACATGTGATAAAAAAAATATTTTGGCTATAATCGTAGTATAATGTAATTCTCGTGTTTTGCACATTTAAAAAAACAATAATGTGATATAAATTTTATACTTTTATTTTCTAACAATTATAATTAAAATTATATATTTATTTGGTTTATTATAAATGTAATTTTCGACAATTTAAAAATAAAATTTGAAGTAATATACACCCGTATATTAGGAAATGAATACATGAAAACACAACTGTATCAATATTAAAATGTGTTTATAAGGTAATGATATCAATTAAGTAGATGTTGTCTTTTTAGATTAGAAATATTTTTATTTCAGATTGACTTGTATGGTAACAATAGCTATATTTTATTTAATGAAATATATAATAAAAATAAAAAAAAATAATTAAAACAAAAGATAAATTGTGAGAAAATGACACGTGTCATACAAAGTATGAATGAATGACATGTAGGATTTAAGTGCTTTTAGTTTAATATAGTATATAGATATAGATATATAGATGGCAACAAAAAATATATATAATTTTATCAAAAACTCAAAATTTTATGAAAATGACATGTGGCAAACAAATTTTTATGGAAGCACCACGTGAAAGAAAATGTTTTGGCTTTAATAATAGTATATAGATAGATTATATGTGTACAGGTATACAAGCTAAATATAGAAATAATAAAAAACAACAATAAAATACATGAATTGTTTTCAAATGCGAACGCGACAAAATGAACGCGCTCTACGCGCCACCTTGGCCAACTCCCTTTCGTCCCCAAAACCTCAAAAAATCAAGAAAAGTCCCCAAATTTCAGATCTGTCTTCTGCCTCAAATCAGCCTCTCATATGGCTCGTCAGACTATAAAGCTTCTCTTGAATCTAAATCTCTCAACCCTAAACTGCTTAACGTTGGAAACAAAGTCGTCTCCCATTGGATCTGGAAGGAAATACCTAGAGAAGTTGGCAGAAGTGCTTCTCACAAAAATGATAGTCAAAGTAAAGGCAAAAGCAAAGCAAGCAGAAGATCAGATCACTCCTTATGGCGGACGGGAGTTGGCACGGTTGTCGCGAGACATCATCGATGGCTGGGAGGAGCGAGTCTGAGTAGTTTCAAGTTCTTTAAAATCGTTAAAGAGCCGACTCGAGGAGTTACCCTAGGCCTAGTCGGGGTACTAGTTGTACAAGATCCAAGCTCTAACTTGGTTGTTGCAATTATCACTTGGATTCGTCTGAGTACTGTCCGAGAACTCCGACCAAGATGGAAAACAGATAACTTTATATCCAGAACCAAAAAAAGGTGTTATATAATCTATCTCCTTGCTTGTTGGTGCTGTGAGAGCCCTTTTCTTTCGGACCGAGATCGGACCATAGCCGAGATTGGCTTTGGCCGAGATTGGCCTTGCCGCAACCGCGGGCACGTATGCCGCCCCGCCCCTGCGGCCCTGTGATCTGCCCCTGCGGGTTACGGCGGCTGCAACCGGTTTTGTTGACTTCCTTGACCCGTGCGTTACCTTCTTACCTTACCTTCTCTTACCTTGTTGAGCAAGGGTTTCACTTCTTCACTTCACTTCTCCAGCTACCTACGTCCACCTTGCTTATCCTTCTTCCCTTGTGAGCTTGTTCTTGTTTTCCTTGGAGTTGGCTTTGGAAGTGTACTTGTGGTTGTGTGCTGATGCTAGTATGTGTTTTGCTGTGCTTGGAAGCCAGCCTTGGTGTTTGATGATCCTCCCTGCAGCCTATAACCTTCTGCAGTGGTGAGTGCTTGTTCTTCTCCTTCTCTTCTTCTTTGATTCCATCCCTTGAGCTTAGTTTTAGATGTATGTTGATCATAAGATGACGTTGAATGTATATTTATGTGTATGTGTATGAATCTGAAGAACCGAAGAGAAGCCGCGAAGTTGCCTTATGCACTGTCGCCGCCCCCGCGGCCAAGAGCCACCGCCCCCGCGGCTACCATGCCACAGCGCCTGCGGCGTGCCTGCGCTTGCCTGCGTTCTGTGTCACCGCCCCTACGGCTTCTACCTTCCGCGCCTGCGGGTGACCCCTTCCGCCCCTGCGGTCTTAGTTCACGCAGGTGCGTGTTGTCCCGGAACTACTTATAGTCAAGTAGTCTCCTTTTCTTTCTAGTACGAGGGAACTAGTATCATGCTAGGATTCGGATGATGATGAGTATGGTATAGTTATGCCGGTTACGGATTTGAGGTTTACGAGTTGGAATTGATCCCTTATGGATCCCTTGGGTCTAGGTGTGACCCTTTGTGTGTGATAGGATTGTGATATATATATATGTGTGCCTTGTATAGGCTGTGTTGTCCTCCAGTTGGAGTGGACGTTTCTGGGTTTTGCTCGTAGCGAGATACTTCTGAGATTGAGGTAAGTCCATAGGACTTACTTAGTTGTCATCCTTATATTGGATGTGTGCATGAGTGGTGTTTGTTATATGCTTTATAGCATGCTTCTTGTTGGTCACCGACCTATGTTATATTGACCGCCCATTGTAGTGGTTGTGACAACTTACCCTTTCATCCCGTAGAGGAGTCTGGGAAGTTCTCTGTACGCTAGCTAGACTTGGTATACAGGAAAGGTACTGATACCACTCCTTATGGTATATGGGAAGGTGCGCTGATACCACTCCAGCTAGTTATTGCACGCAGAGGCGAGGATTATATTCCTCGTGTCACTTATTTTCATATACTGATTTATATACTCTTGTGTGTTTAACGTTATAAAGATAATAAACCGGGTAAATGTGTGATATCATGTTGATGTGTTATTGTTTATATGATGTGTGGTTGTGCTCTTGCCTACCTTATATTTGTCTATGGTTAGCTAACGGTTTTATACCGTGTTGTAGATCCTTTGCAGGTTAGGAGAACTGCAGAGTGATCCGGAGGGGTGATTTGTTGAGGGTTCCGTACACAGGGCGTACTCGTGGGTTTGGGTTATTTATATTGTACGGGTTTATGGTTGACTTTTGTACTCAACAGTACTGTGTATTACTTTTGATCAGTATATATATATACATCAGTTTTATGTTTTGTTTTAATCTATCAGTGCCTTGTTGTAAGATTCAGTGAAGTTGTTGTCAGGTTAGGGTCAGGATCCATTGTGAGATCCTAGCCTAGTAGCACTCCGAGTCCTACGGATTTGGGGTGTTACAGGTGCTTTATGAACGAGCCTTTAAGAACTGTACTTCTGAGAAGGAAGGCTGATTATGAAAATGAAACCACCAAAATCATGGTCCTATGCAATTCCATCTCCAATGTTTGGCATATGACTGATCTTATGCGTCATATGCCACGACTGATCCATTACTTGCTTCAATTAGGATCTTTGAACTCTGAGGTGTTATTAGAACTTATGATTTATGTTCTTTGGGATTGACATGTTGTTGGGGTTTCTTGCCTCATGCCTTATAAAATGAAGAATCAAGAATACATCCGTGTCTGCCAACCAATTGATAGGAATGATAACGAGACCACTGATTGCATTACTAATTGCCTTACAACCAAATCTATGAGAGTACGTTAAGATGATTAGTTGCATTACTAATTGCCTAACAACCAATTCTATGAGACTTAAGATGAGTATAATGTATATGCTTGTGACAACCTCCTTGCAATTTTATTTAACTATTGTTATGGAGGTAGAGCCTATGAGTTTCGATTTAGCTCATAAGAAATGCACTCTAGATGACCAGCCCGATAAGTCCAAATTTATGGCATCAACGTCTTGTATCATAAGAACTCTATATAATCAGCATCCTTGTTGTTTGTATTATGAAATTAACTTTGAATTGGTTGCTAGTCTAATAACAAGGAACAAGTCCAGGAGACCAATACTCAAGAAAACGATTGGAATCAATGTAAGCAGATGCATAAAAATGACCCAAAATGAGAAGCAAGAGGCCGCAAGAACAAATGTAAAGACTTGTCCGAATTGTGAAATCGGGAAGCAAGAGCAGACAAGGGATACTGCCTACAAAGGTCAGGGGTATGAACCAGCAAGTCTGAATAGAACATATCCTCAATCGAGGAGGAATCTGAACAAATATAAGAATTGTATGTTTAGTTCTCTGTTTGAACGACAAAGCCAACCTTAGGCTTATGATTTCAATTTACTAAGGCAATTGGTGGATGTGTTGGACTATTATTCGGACCTAATCTCTAGCGTGTCTTTTCATAAAGCACCAAGTGCACATGATCTACCCGAAAACTACAGCACAGACAAAACATCTATGTTACTAGCAAAAGAGGTAGGAACAAAGGGTAAACTACCACCCAAATCAAGAAATATGTATAAATGAAGATCACCTTCTGGAATTGTAGGGGAATGAGGAAGAAATCTTTTTGGACCGATCTGAATCTCACGTGCAAAAACGAATGCATCCAAATCATAATCTTGGGAGAAACAAAGATTGATTGTGAACGTGACGAGGTACTATGGAAAAATGTTGGGTTTGATAATATTTTATTTATCCTTGCTATGGGTCACTCTGGGGGCTCTGTATGCTATGGAAAGAATACCAATTTCGAAATGAAAAAATCGAGATCATTAAAACTCACAACAGATGTATTCAAATTAAACACATAAATTTTACCGCATTAATTGAGACTCACATTTTCGGAATACACGCACCACCGAACGAACAATGTAAGGAAGAATTTTGGGCTTATCTATCAACGGAAATTAGATCGCTAAGCAAGCCAGTTATAGTCATTGGTGATTATAACGAGATCCGAAAGGCCACTGACAAGATGGGCGGTGCCACCATCGCTAATAACAAACTTCATAGACTAAACAATTTTGTTGATCAATGTAATATCAGTGATATTCTTACCAAAGGAAACAAATTTACATGGAGGAAGAGAAGGGATGGTATCAACAACACTTATGGACAGAACTATGGTACTAGAAAGGGTCTTGTAGGAATACCCTGAAATATATACAAGAAACTTAGCCTTTACATCATCGGATCATTGCATTATCACAATCGAATTACAAAAGATGACTCCAAATTTTAAGAATAGACCATTCAGATTCGAATCAATGTGGATGAAACGACAAGATTGCAAAATCCTTATTAAACAAACGTGGAGAGCGCGTTACGGTGGAACTCATATGTTTAACTTCGTGAAAAAGACAAATCTTTTGAAACAGAAGCTCAAACAATGGAGCCGAGAAAATTTTGGGTACATTAATAAACAACTTAAAGTTGTCGATGAACAAATCGAGCTACTGCAAAAGAAGTTGTATACTTCATTTAATTAACAAGCGAATGATAAAATAAACAGATTATCTAAGAAACAAGAATGCATTCTGGACTACCAAAATAAATACTAGATGCAGCGAGCCAAAACCACTAAACTCTATTTAGGAGATATAAACACGAAATTTCACCATAGAAAAGCTACTAGCAGGAGAAATAAGAAAATAAGCTAGCATAACTAGAAATGATGGCATTGTTATATCAAAGGACAACGAAATTAATGAGGAATTCATAAACGATTACAAGGCCCGTTTCAGTGCAACAAATATTGACCAGCGAAAACTCCAAGAACTAGGACAAGTTATTCAACCGGAAATTACACACAAAGAAAATATAGAACTAACAAAGCCCTTCTCTTCAAAGGAGATTAAATATACCTTATTTAATATTAGTAGTGATAAATTTCCAGGACCGGATGGAATGCCAACTGATTTTATCAAAAGTATTGACATATCGTTGGACCAGATGTCATCAGAGTTGTGAAGAGCTTCTGCAGATCTGGGAAAGTTCTCAAATAGTTGAATCACACAGTCATTGCTCTATTGCCAAAAATGGACAACCCATCAACAACATCTAACTATAGGCCTATAAGCTTATGCTCGATAGTTTACAAAATAATTGCAAAAATTCTAGCATGTAGACTAGGTCGAGTCCTACCAAAACTAATCCACCCATTACAAAGCGCCTTTACAAACAATAGGGAAATACATGATAACGTTCTCATAGCTCATGAAATTTTTCACGGATTTAGATCCAAGAAAGGAAAAGAAGGCTATATGGCCATTAAACTAGACATGGAAAAAGCGTACGATAAAATGGAATGGAACTTTCTAAAAGATGTCCTCCAAAAATTCGGATTTAGTGAGAAATTTAGGAGCTGGATCAACGAGTGTATTACAACTGTATCGTACTCGATGCTAATAAATGATTCCCCAAAAAGTATCATTGTACCCCGAAGAGGAATCCGACAAGGTGATCCGTTATCCCCACTCCTATTCAATCTAGGAGCTGAAGTTCTAGCCAGAAATATACAAAAATTAAGCAGAGAAAACCCGAAGACAATCGGTTTTCCCATTACGAAAAACGGCACAATTATACCATTCCTAGCGTTTGCGGATGATAATATTATTTTTACTAAAGCAACAACGGATGCTAGCAATAAGATTATGACAGTTCTTAGTGACTACTGTAAAGTTTCGGGCCAGGTTATCAACTATCATAAATCCTCATTCCAACCATCTAACAATGTTGAACAAACACACAAAAGGAGGATCCAATCGCTCCTTTGTATTAAATCCTCCAATAGTATCGAACATTACTTAGGATGCCCTATTGTGAATGGAAGGATAAATAAAGATATCTTCAGCACTGTCATCCAAAAATCAAAACAACAACTAACAAAATGAAAAGCAACGTCACTTTCGCAAGAAGGAAGGGCAACCTTAATAAAAGCAAACCTAAATGCGAAACCGAGCCATCTTATGCAGGCCTTCATGCTACCAACAAGTATTCACAACGAACTTGATAAAATTAACAAGAATTTCTTTTGGAATAAAGGTCCAAACTTTCGGCCGCTCATCAGCTGGGACAAAATTTGTAAGCCGAGATCCTTAGGAGGCATAGGGTTCAGAAAAGGTGAGGATATGAATAAAACACTTCAAATGTAGCTACTATGGAAAATCATGGCAGAACCAGATAATGTTTGGGTTAAAATAATAGAGGAAAAATACCTTCGTGGACAATGCATTTGGAACTATGAATGTGGAAATAACACTTCTTGGCAATGGAAGAGATTGAACAAACTCAAAGAGGAATTCAACAAAGGCCTAAGATGGCGAGTAGGGGACGGAAAAACAATAAATTTCTGGAAGGACAAGTGGTTGTTGGAAAAGCCACTATTAGAGCTAGCATATGACAAATCCAACATAAATCCCTCAGAGACGGTTAGTGCGTTTATCTCTGATGGAAAGTGGATGCAACATAATGTTGAACAACTAAGAACAAAACTCCCAAGTGACGTTGTCAATAGAATTAAGCACTATAATCTCCCTATTAACAATATTAGAGATAGAGTATACTGGCATGCTAACATGGAGGGCTGGAACTCGACAAAGTCAGCAATGGAAATAATACAAAAACAGAAAGTTGGTGTGACTGAAGACAAATCTTGGATATGGAAAATGAGCATAATACCTAAAGCCAAAAACTTCTTGTGGAAGATAGCCCTAAATGCCATTCCAACAAAAGATAATCTTGACAAACAAAAAATCCCGGTAGTAATGCATTGCGTGTTTTGTAATCATCACACGGAGAGCGCTAAGCACTTTTTCCTTGAGTGTCCATGCACACATCAAGTCATAGACAACGCTAAAATATCAGAACTAATTAATGAATGCGATATTTCGGCACAAAACATTTATGATTATCTAATTCAAATAAAAGAAGCGTTATCCCCTTCAGAACTCAGACAACTGGTTATGATTTGGTGGAACATTTGGATGGCCAGAAATCAAACTATCTTCCAAAATAAAAAACCAGCCCCAAATCTGAAGCAATTTGCTTTAAAGAAAATTGTTGAATGAGATGAAGCTAATATCGAACTAAAGGATAAATCTCCTCAAACAAAATCTAGAAGATAAAGTAAAAACATCAAATGGGAGAAACCAAAAGATAACTTTGTCAAACTCAACTTTGATGCATCTAGAAACAATAACAACCAATATGCGTTCGGTTATATCATACGTAATAACTCGGGTCAGTCATTGAGGCAGAAGCCTTTGGTCTTCGGGAAGGTCTAAAGAAGGCCACACTGATAGGGATCTCATCAATCGAGATAGAAGGAGACAATCTAATGCTCATCAATGCAATAAATCGGTCTTGGACCCCCCCTGGGAGACGGATATGATCATATCTGATATATCTATCTTGATCTCGAGCTTCACACGATCCAGTGTCATTCATATCTTTAGGGAAATCAACACGGTAGCTGACAAACTCGCTTTTTATGGTCACACTGCTTCAACAGGAGATGAGGAGCTACCCGATGATGTTGTTTACCTCATCCGTTTGAATGTCGTAGGTCGGTTGGTCTCTAGGAGATGACCCATCTACTCTCCTTACCTTGTATCAAAAAAAAACAATAAAATACTATTAGATAGGGAGATAGTTGCAAATGTAGTCACTATCCTACTTCCTACTTAATTTTGCACGTAGAGATTGAAAAACTTTTATACATACACGGAAGAAATTATTTGGGTTGGTTGGGTAGACATGTGTTAAAAAAAGTACCATTACCTATGGACGAAATTATTTGGACTGTACATTTTTTGTGGGCCGGGGTGGGTGACCGCCCAGTCGAGCCCAGCCCTGGCTCCGCCCCTGCAGTGGGAAACCCCTGTCACATCAATACAAGCATGCTTCCCACTCATCCATCCAAATTAGGGTGTAATCCGATCCAAGCCGCTCGGGCTAGGCTCGGCTCAGCTCGCCAAAAGCTCGTATCCGGCTTGTTCATATTACAAAACAAGCCGAGTTCGAGCTCCATTATAGGCTCGGGATGAGCCCGGGCCGCTCTTCAAGACTCGTCAATTTAAAAAAAAAACTAATAAGGGATTTAGGGTTATAGCCGGTTAAGTCCGTTCACTTTCACATTTCCATTCTCCCGAATCTCTCAGCCTCTCTGCGCAGCCTGTGCTCTTCCGCCTCTTCGTCCACGGTCCACGCCTCGACCGGCTCGACGGCCGCCGGCCGGCCTCTGCTCTTCGGCCGGCCTCTGCAGATCTGCTCTTCGTCTCTTCCCCTCTTCCACTCCTCCTCCTCGACAGTTCACTTCGTCTCTCCACTCCGGTCGACGCTCTAGCTAGCCTCCCTTCTTCTATCGACGCCTCCACTCCGGGCGACGCTCTGCTCTTCTGTCGACCCCAGGGAAAGATCCAGGATTCAACGCTCTGCTCTTCTACTCTTCTGTCATTTATAATTATTCTCTAGTCTCTACCGTTTGTTGGACTGTGCATTGTATTTGTTTTGCCTTTTGTAATAATCGTGATATAGTACTTTTAAATTGTGATCTTCCACTGTGTTTTCCGAACGAACCTACATCTAACGAGTTCAAACGAGCCGAACGAGCCTAGACAAGCCCGAGCTCGAGCTCGGCTCGTACAAAAACGAGCTAAACAAGCCGAACCCGAGCTTTAAAATTAGCTCGCGAGCCGAGCTCGAGCTTAATCCAAAGCTCGTATAAAATTTCAGGCTCGGCTCGGCTCGAATAAAATCGAGCCAAGCCTGAACACCTAGGTGCTCGGCTCGAGCAGCTAAAATTACACCCCTACATCCAAACACTAAGACGTCCGCCGGCCCGAACGTAGATCTTCCCTCACGTGGATCAGTCAAGAAGGTCACAAGCGCCTCAATCTTAATTGAAACTACCGCTCTCCTAAACACGTCGCATAAAACATCACGGACTAGATCATGTCTATATTTGAAGTTAGGAATCTCTTTACAATGAACAACATGCTCCCAAAAACATCTAAATGCTTTCGACAGTTGGGCATAAGACAAGTCCCATTAACCGGATAAAGCTGAATCATCATGCGATACTTAAGGACCGAGCGATACTCAACCGGGGACATACACTGCCCAAGTCCATCAATAGGTATGGCAAGAAGGAAATCTTGGCTATGCACTTATTGAAGGCACTTAAAAACCGCTTTCTGTTTCGGGGTAAAACTGAAGGCAGCTTCCATCTCATGTACAATCTTACCGAAAGGAGCACTCGCCAAAACCTGTTGGGCTTTACGGGGGACGGTGTTCTTGATAGTAAAAATAGAAAGATCGAAATCAGGAATAGAAGCCTAAAGATTGCCCAAAGCCCCACAAAACTCAAAGCCTAAATCCACAACTCCATTGTCCCGCAAAATGTGGTCTTGAAGGTCCCAAGACTGGGTCCTGGAGGCCACAAAAGAAAAAGAAGAAGCTTGCATAGCAGAGGAAAGCCCAAGACCCCCAAACCGAAGGGCCCCTACACACCACAATATCCTCTACCGATCAACTAAGCCCATCATCAAAATAAGTTTTTGCACTCTCTCAATTCTCTGGATGACAAGTTGTCAAGCCAAAATACATCTTAGAAACACTCATACAAGAACGAAGTAGGAGAAGTTCACTTTGCGGGTCTCTCAACTGTGGAAGAAGATGCATCAACTCAACTGCCTTAACCGCTCTCTTCATGACAAGCTCTCTAATAAACCCCATGTCTCTACTCATTGCCCCACCCAACAACTTAAATCCCCTTGCAATGTCTTGTTAGAATAGTCCATCTCTAAGTTTCGACCCATCACACGAAGGCCAAAAGAGCTCAGTTTTACGAACATTCAACTCGAGCCCTAAACCTGGACCAAATTGTCGAATGATATCAAGAGCTCTAGCCACCTCCACAGACCGACCAATAATCGTACCATTATCTACATACCAAGCGGGAAGGAGAGGCTTTCAATTGTCTCTAATCCTATGCAAAAGCGGGTGCAAGACAAGAGAAAAAATGAGTGGTCCTAGAGGATCAGCTCCCCTTGCTGCACACCAGTAGCCGACCATATGCATCCATCTCCAAGGTATAACTGAGCAACCTGACCATACAAGAAATCAATCCATAAAGAGATAGATGAACATCTCTCTCTAACCTCCCTAAGCAAAACAGACTCGTCAACTAGGTTGAAGGCATTAGAAAAATCCACTATCATTATAGCGAAGGAACCATTGTCATAACGCTCGCTCAAAAGCCTATTAATATTGTGCAAAATAGCCTCTACACCACTTGAAACACCGACTCCAAACTAAAAATCTCCAAGAAATTCTCTCATATCTTTACAAACTCTCTTCGTGGCTACTTTAGACACCAACCGTCTCCATCAGTGCCCACTACAATGGGTTGAACCCCATGGTCAGGCTTCAACAACGGTGTAAGAAGAGTTGAAGCCACAAACTCAGCTAAACTCAGTGGACACCTACCTCCCAACCACAGATTAACCACTGAGGTAATCGCTCTCAAAAGCCTCGTGGCAACCGCAGAACCCTCACCACACATGGCATCTAAGATGTGTGGTTCCCTCAAGCCGTCTCTACCACAAGAAGTACCCTTGGAAAAGGACTTAATGCATTTAAAAGTCAAATCGATCAGCAACGAGGGGTGGTTCGAGAAAGCTAGTGCAAGGCTTAGAAGGAGGAGGCTTGTATGGATGCTTAGCTTCCAACACCCTCAAAGTCTCATCTCTATAAGCAGCAACTCCATAAGAACACAAAACCTTAACAACAATTGTAAAATGCTCATCTGAAACCTTACGGAGACATTGCTTGATATTAGGGCTCTTGTCTAGATCAGCTCCATCACCCGAGTCACAATCCACCCTCACAAAAGGCCTATGCTCAGAACCATCTAACAATGTCCGCACAAGAATCGAAGCACCCTCAACCTCTCCTCAAGTAGACAAGGCCTGTAAAATCCGTTGATATATGTTGTATCGACTTTCTACCTCCCGATCTTTTATCTCGCCTATTCATAGGCCTGAACACCTACAACGTGCACCGAGTAAGCAAAAACAACATAACTCAAGCAGCTACACACCTTGGCTCAACAACCACCTTCAGGAGAGCACCCAACAACGCTTGAGAGAAACTAAGATGGAAACTATGAGGAATGATTTTCACCGTAGAAATAGGAACACGCATAACCCTCTCCAACATATTTGCATCAAACACCATACCCCCGCCATCAGCCACAACTTGATCTCCAACAATCGGCCTTGAGATTCCCATAACCGGCCTCGAGATACCCACAAGGTATCCCCCATCCTCACTAAAAGCAAAAACATAACCATCAGGGTGACGACATTCACAACTCAGAGCATGAAGACCCATACATCGGCCATACAACCACATCCTAAAAACCGTCAACACCTCCACAAATGCCACAAAACATCCAAGTCACACTCAAGGATGCCACGAAACTCATTCTTGTGTTCAATTACACAGAGGTGTTGTCTTTTCAGATGACTAATCAAGCAAGAAAAACCTCTACTTCCCTCCCTACCATTACCACACCCATGAAAAGATCTAAGTGGACAATGAATGAAGCCATTGCCCTCCGACGACATTTGAACCCTCACCTCACCTTCAAATCAAATCTCATACATATTCAATTGGAATACCCGCAACAAATTTCTTCTTGAACTATACCCACCAAGTTTTTCCAAATCAACAATGAAATTATTCATTGGGACATTGTAACAAACGTTTGGTGGGCACTACCCATCACAGATAAAGGGAGTTGTGTTGAACTGGATTTGAAAACTCGCTATAGTATCATTGAAGGAATCTGCTTCCGGTATTGTTAAATCGCAGTATCAAATTCACTGGACAATGCTACTCAAATTAGGGTTAATCCTTATTAGCTTATAGCTGAAGACTAGAACTAATTTGTTATGATTTTCAGTTACTTCTAGAGCCACTACTCCCCTAAACATAGGCACAATTTGTTTATTGAGTTGTATATAAATTGTAACTGTTATTGCTAAATAAACACAGCAGAATATTTTCATCTCTTCTCCTTCGTTATATGGCATCAGAGTGAAAGTATCAACACCTATCTGCTTTCAGATTTTTTTTTCTTCCCAGCATGGCTCATCTTCTCACCGCTTCTCAACTTAACCCTCCACCCCTCAATTTTCAGATTCCTTCCATCAGCGTTAAGTTGGGTCGAGATAACTATTCCCTTTGGCGCATAACCATTGTCTCAGCTCTTGAGACTTTTGACTTGGAATCTTTTATTTTGGATCCAAGCCCTCCTCTCGAAAATATCTCTGTCGAGTCTTCTGATGGCTCTGTTGTCATTCAACAAAATCCTAATTTTACAATCTGGAAGAAACGAGACCGCTTTGTCTTGCTTTGGATCAAATCCACATTATCTGAACAAGCTCTTGGTCATATTACTCCTTCATCCTCTTCCAAGCAAGAATGGGATGCCTTAGCTCGTTCTTATCAAGCCCAGACTCGTGCTCGCCGCATGTCCATGAAGGCTCAACTTCATACCTTAGTCAAAGGGTCCATGTCCATGATGGACTATATCGAACGAAAGCGTTCTATTGCCGATTCTCTTGCTGAGAACTTTCATCCCGTTTCTGATGAGGATTTAATGAGCCATATTCTTCATGGTTTGGATTCATCTTACAGCCCCTTCATGGCTGCCTTTATGATGAAGTCCGAAAATCTCACAATTGACGATCTTCTGGGTCTTCTTCTCCACGAAGAGGAGCGTCTGGACCAAGAAAGTCTACGCACTAATACAATCCCTTTGCCTCCAATATCCGCTCCTCCTGTCCCTGCACCCTCAGCAAACTACAGTCAATGACATCCTCCACCACGCTCATCTTCTCCTCGACCCGGTGCCCCTCCGGCATCTGGTTCCCGGCGCCAAGATCAACGGCGTGGCCGTCCTTACTGTCAATTGTGTAACAAACCTGACCATGAGGCAATCGATTGTTGGCAAAGGGCAAATCAAGTGGACTTCCCTTTGCCTCCAATATCCGCTCCTCCTGTCCCTGCACCCTCAACAAACTACAGTCAATGACATCCTCCACCACGCTCATCTTCTCCTCGACCCGGTGCCCCTCCGGCATCTGGTTCCCGGCGCCAAGATCAACGGTGTGGCCGTCCTTACTGTCAATTGTGTAACAAACCTGGCCATGAGGCAATCGATTGCTGGCAAAGGGCAAATCAAGTGGACTTCCCTTCTAGACGTCCCAATCCTTGTGATTCGTCCAAACAGGCTCACGTTGCTCAATCCAATAGTCCATCCACTATTGACCCGTCTTGGTATTTCGACACCGGTGCCACGGATCATGTCACCCCTGATGTTGAAAAACTATCTATTTCAGAGGCGTATTCTGGGGACGACAAGCTTCAAACCGGTAACGGTGATCAATTGCATATTTCTCATGTTGGGTCTGGTACTTTGTCTTCTGCGTTACAATTGCCTAGTGTCCTTGTTGTTCCTCGTTTAACCAAGCATCTAGTTAGTGTCTCTAAGCTTACCCGTGATAACAATGTTTACATGGAATTTTGGCCTGACCACTGCTTTGTGAAGAACTTTCAGGGCACCAAACTACTACACGGGGTCGTGGATAATGGTCTCTACCGCATTCAGCCAAATAATTGTCCCACTTCCATTGCACTCACCGGAGTTCGGACCTCACTTCATGGATGGCATCCTCGTTTAGCTCATCCTCATGAAACGCTTCTTTGTCGTTTTGTTTCTCTTTAATATATACCGATTGCTTCAAATAATTTTCCTTCGGTTTGTGAACCTTGTCAACTTGGAAAAAGTCGTCGTTTCCATCTACCGTCGGCTCATGTTATATCTTCTAAACCTTTTGAGTTGGTTTACTCCGATGTTTGGGGTCCATCTCCACATTTATCGCTCAATGAAAATCGTTATTTTGTCTTATTTGTGGATGATTGTACAAAATTTATGTGAATTTATTTTATGTCCCACAAATCTCAAGTTTTTCAATTATTTGTGCAATTCCGTAATATGGTTCAAACTCAATTTAATTGTGAAATAAAGCAACTTCAAACCGAATAGGGAGGTAAATTTAGAAATGTTTCCACCTTTCTTCGTACTTGTGGGATTCTTCATCGTATTTCATGCCCTTACACCCCAGAACAAAATGGGGCGGTTGAACGTCGCAATCGCGTCATCATTGAAAAGGGGCTTGCTTTAATGGCTCAATTGTCTATTCCACCACAATTTTGGGAACACGCCTTTAAAACTACTACATATTTAAATAATCGGACTATCACCCCAACGCTTAATTTTGTCTCTCCATTTCAAAAACTCTATAACAAACCTCCTGATTACACATTTCTTAAAGTTTTTGGTTGCCTTTGTTATCCATTTTTACGGCCTTATAACACCTCTAAAATGGATTTTCGGTTTGTTCCTTGCGTTTTTATCGGGTATAGTCCAACCCATAAAGGTTACTTGTGTTTTCAACAATCATCTTCTTCTCGGGTGTATGTCTCCCGGCATGTTGTTTTTAATGAAGAAGTGTTTCCCTTTGCTAAATTACCATCCATGCCTTCAGGTCCACTTTCTCCACCCACATTTCAGCCCAACTCAACTTATTTACTACATCACGCAGACCACCTCTCATCCATTCCTTCCGGTACTTTACAACACCTTGTTTCCCACTCTTACGTATCTACACAACCTCTCATTCCTCCGCCTTGTGCGCCCTCTCTCGTCCCAGCTACAACCAGCGCTCCTCCTCCTATTTCCCAATCACAGTCCGCTGCACCTTCCCACTATCGTCCTTCCAGCTCGACCACTCATCCCATGGTCACTAGGGCCCGTACGGGTTCTCTCACACCAAAAACCTATGCTACATCCCTCTCCAACTCATCAGTAGAGCCAAGGACTTTTTCTCAAGCCTGCCAACACTCACATTGGCTAACTGCGATGCAAACAGAATACAATGCCCTCATGAGAAATTGCACTTGGTCACTTGTTCCTCGCCCCCTTAATACTAATCTGGTTGGTTGTAAATGGATTTTCAGGGTTAAGCATCATTCCGATGGTTCCGTCGCTCGTTACAAAGCTCGTCTTGTGGCTAAAGGATTTGGTCAGGAAGAGGGTGTAGATTTTTTTTGAGACATTCAGTCCGGTGGTGAAGCCCACAACCATTCGGTTAGTCCTTTCAATCGCTCTCTCTCTCATGGATGGTCCATTCGTCAACTTGACATCGATAACGCTTTTCTTAACGGTGACTTGTTTGAGGTTGTCTACATGGAGCAGCGTCCTGGTTTTGTTAACTCTCATCATCCTTCGTCCGTATGTCGTCTTCACAAGGCTATCTATGGGCTTAAACAAGCCCCCAGAGCTTGGTTTAACAAGATAAAGCACTATCTCGTTACTCATGATTTCCGAGCGTGTCAATCAGACACATCTCTGTTTGTGCATATTACTCCTGCTGTCACTATTTATGTACTGGTGTATGTCGATGATTTGGTCATTACAGGTAGCAATGACGTCTTGCTTCAACGATTCATCACAAATCTTCATGGGATGTTTGCTCTAAAAGACTTGGGTCCTCTGAACTACTTTCTTGGTCTTCAAATCTCTCGTTCCAAGTCTGAATTTCGTCTCTCTCAAGCAAAATACATTACTGATATTCTTTGCCGCACAAACATGCTGGCCTCCAAACCCATTTCTACACCTGCAGATCCTTCAACTCGCCTTGTCAAGGACGGCGAACCCTTTTCCGACCCAACTCTATATCGTCAAGTAGTTGGTTCCTTCAATATGCCACAATCACCCGTCCAGACATAGCCTATGCCATAAATCGTGTTTGTCAGTACATGCATTCTCCTACTCTCTCCCACTGGAAGGCTGTCAAACGTATATTACGGTACCTAAATGGTTCCATCTCCTATAGCTTGCAGTTTTCCCCTACATCTGCTGCTGGTTTGCTTGCTTACACGGATGCAGGATGGGTCTCGGACATTGATGATTGTCGCTCGCAATATGGCTTTTCCATTTTTCATGGCCCAAACCTTATCAGTTGGACGTCTCGCAAACAACGGGTTGTCGCTCGCTCTAGCACTGAGGCTGAGTACCGTGCCTTGGCCTACACTGCTGCTGAATTACTTTAGATCAAACAGTTGCTTCTTGATTTACAAGCTCCACTACGTCAACCACCAATGCTTCTCTGTGATAATATTGGGGCAACTTTTCTGTGGAAAAACCCAGTTCTTAGTTCAAGATCCAAGCATATACATCTTGATTTTCATTTTGTCAGAGAGCAAATAGAGGCCGGTGATCTTGCTATTTCTCGGGTCTCCTCAGTTGATCAACTTGCCGATGCGTTCACAAAACCCCTCTGTAAGGATCGTGTTCAATTTCTCATACACAAGCTTCAAGTTCGACTGCCATGAGTTCGACCTTGCGCTTGCCGGGGGCTATTAGCTTATAGCTGAAGACTAGGACTAATTTGTTATGATTTTCAGTTACTTCTAGAGCCACTACTCCCCTAAACATAGGCACAATTTGTTTATTGAGTTGTATATAAATTGTAACTGTTATTGCTAAATAAACACATCAGAATATTTTCATCTCTATTCCTTCGTTATAATCCTCTTCTTACTCTCGATCCTACCATTTCAATCTGATGCCTTTGTTTTGAGCATAGATCTAGGATCCGAATGGCTCAAAGTCGCCGTTGTCAACCTCAAGCCCGAGCAGACTCCGATTTCAGTCGCCATTAACGATGCTCATAACACATCATCATTTTCATAACTTTAAATAATATATTCACCATTATTATTTATATTTTATTCTCACATTTATTCTCAGTTTGATAATGCATACTACTTGTGTCACTAAGTTTATCTAATTAATCATAAAATGCAACATATTGACAGTAGAACCAAAATGAAATTGAAATGTAAAATTACAGAAACAAATATAGCTAAGACTAATGATGCATATTGGAAGAATAGGAATAAAAGGTTTGATTAATAATGATCTTAATAATTCAATACATCTAACAAAAATGAAGTTTATATCTAGAGTAAGCATAATATGAAAGAGTATATTTGAAGCCATTCCCCCTGGTGTTGATCCCGCCATGAATTCTTGCGAATGTGGTTAATTACGACTTTACCTCCTCGATCTTTCTAACAAGTCCGTCCATGTCAAGTCTTTTATCCACGTCTTTTTGGCAACAACTTAGTCCTATGTTGAGAAGCTTTCTTATTTCATCTGCTGAATTGCCAATTCCACCCATGTCCTTATCGAAGACATCTTCGTCGGACTTGGATAAGGAAGAGGATATCTCTTCGACCCAACTCTCCATGCTATCGTCTTTCCCTACTGTAAGACTACTCGTAGGAAATTTCCCTGTGAGTATCTCTAATATTAAGATACCAATGCACCATACGTCCGTTTTCTTAACTATGTTTCCTTTTGCCGAGAAGTCGGGTGATTTGTAAGCCAAGAGGACTTGTTGAGCTTGCTCGTCATTTACGAGAGGTATTAATCCGTAATCCATTATTAGAGGGTCTAGTGAATCGCTAAGGAGAACGTTTGAAGATTTTACGTGACCGTGAGGAGGAATATGATCCATGTTGTAATGTAGTTCGGTGTGAAGATAAGCTAATCCCTTTGCGACTCCCTGTATGATTTTTAACCTGGTGGGCCAGTCTAGCTCTTTACCCTTGATGTTACCGTGGAGTTTGCTGGCTAAGCTTCCATTCCCGATGAAATCGAGAACGAAAAGCTTTTCTTCTCGTCTGTAGTAGTATGCTAAGACAGGTAAGACGTTGGGGTGTCGTAGCTTCCCTAATTTCATGATGTGTTCGTGGAAATCGTGTCTTACCATCCTATTCATGTGTCTGAATCTTTTGACAACCATGGGTTTACCATTAGGAAGAATTGCTTTGTATGAAGATCCAAAGTGACCGCTTCCTAGAACTTCAGCTGAGGCTCTCAGTAATTCCGCCAAGTCGAATTCTTCTATGTCGTCTCGTGCAAATATCAGCTTACCAACTTCCGCCACTTTCCGGGTTGGACGAGGATTGACTTTTGAATCATCTGTCATGCCGCCTTTGCTTCTCTCGTGGTCGACAGGGGCAATGTCGTGAACTTTATTGTCCGCAGACGAGTTTCTCCTCCTTCGGATTAACACACATAGCATCACGAGAAATGCCAATGCAAGTAGCAATAACAAGATGGCTAAGGCGATTATAAGGGCCTTTGAACTCGAGGGGTTGTTGATTGGACAGGGATCATCAAGAGGGGGACCGCACAAGCCTTTGTTACCTAAATAGTTCGTTCATTATGTATAGGATGAACGATAAGTATGTTAGAGAGAAGAATTCAATTCAATCATGGAGAATATATATATATATATAATAAGAATGATATGCATTTTATAGATAACGTACCTGAAATGGAATCTGCAGACATATTCCCCAAGCTTGCGGGGATGGGGCCTTCTAATTGATTGTGGGACACATTTAGAGCAGGTACATGTCCCTGTGGGAAATCGGGTATGGTCCCCTCAAACCGGTTACCCTCAAGTCGAAGCTCAACCAGCCTGCTCAATGTTGTGACAGATGAGGGAATTCTACCAGTGAAGGCATTATTGGCAAGGAACAGCCTTCTCAAGCCATTCAAACCCTTGAAAGCATCATCAGGGATGTTACCGGAGAATTGATTGTCGGAGAAATACACCAATCTTAGTGTGACGAGTCTTCTCAAATTCGGTATGGGGCCTTCAAATTTGTTGTTGAAAATGCTGAGGATCCTAAAGTTCTGTAGCCGAGTCAAAGACTCAAAATCAAGAGAACCAGCAAGGCCCATCTTCTGGAGTTGCAATCCCCAGACACGGTTGTTGTAGCAGATGACGCCTATCCAAACACTATTGTTGCCCAAGCAAGGAGGCGGGTTTGCTGTCGGGTTCCAGTCAGGAAGCAGGTTTCTTTCATTTGTAACGGGTTGGAGGGACGCCTTGAACTTTACCAAGGCTTGCGCCTCAGCCAGGGAAATTGCGTTTTGAGGTGGGAGACCTTGAGGTACAGGTAGAGGTACAGGTAAAGGTACAGGTAAAGGTTGAGGTTGAGGTTTAGGTATAGGTATAGGTATCGGTATAGCTACAGGTACAGGTTGAGGTTTAGGTATAGGTATAGGTATAGGTACATGTTGAGACATCAACACCGGAACAAAATTACAAATTATCCATAGGACAATAGACTGAAGAAATGGCGCGCGCACAACCAGAGAGGTATGGTGCGCGCCCATCAACATTATTTGTGAATAAATACAGATGGGCTCGATTAGGGTGTGAAATGATCTTTTCCTAAGGAATCAAAAGACAGAGACCTGTATAAATATCCAACATATCTAGCTTATTCGTTTTGCAGATCATGCAAAACCATTAAACGTACAAGGAACAATATATGGATTGACTACTAGTTTTTTTGTCTCTTTAATTAGGTCCTAAGCTTAAAGAGAAAAGGATGAACCTTGGCATGTAAAATGATGGAAACGTCTCAATCTGCAAAGCTAGAAGATATGTTCCAAATATGATGTGGGCGTTCCGAGATCGTATATTGATTTTTTTTTTGTTTTTTCCTTCTTTGCATGAAAAAGAGACAGCAAGATCACAAGAGAGGATTTACTTAGGCCATGACCCATGCATGACCAACGAGATCCTTCAAATTCTCTGGTGAATGGTTTTCCCTTCCTCGTCTATCTACAAAATCCATCCATCCATAATGATTCCCAATTATAGACTATGCTACTAAAACTTCCAACATCTTCGATATATCATATGATTCCTAGCTTTTCGTTTCAATTGGTAGTACACTTGTCATCAAAACCTAAATAACCTCAACTAAAGATTTCAATAACAAATATATATCAGACAATCTTCTTCAATATTTACAAATAATTTAAGGAAGATTTTGCCTTATATCACGCACTCTTTCAAATTTCTCTTATACGTAGTGTATTTTTATTTTTTCTACCGGGGCACAATTTTGGTACGGACATGTAAAGGACTCGCTAATGTAACAATGGAAGGTGGCTTTCCTCAGGGATCCACTCTCAAATAATATCAGTACTGCTAACTTTATAAAACTGAACGGGACATGAACAAGCTCCATAAATATGTGCTTTACTGGTAGAATACATACAAAAATCAAAGGAAATCCCTTCAATGTTGCAAGTAAATTAATTAGATTTCAGAACAAGTGTGCATGCTTATTTACGCACAATAACCAATTGAATTATAATGAGTCAAGAAGTTAGGAGCATACCAAATAACTAAACATTTTGCCGAATGTTAGCTCCAAACCCTTACACTGATGGGAAAAGACAACAATATATAGTTCATAAGTAAAGATAAAAAAAAATGAGTGAGAGGTAACAAAATGTACGTACATATATGTGAGGAAATCATATATTGTACATGGTGAAAGAAATATTCTCAAGGCCCGTCATCCTTATCACCAAGCAGGTTGCATATATCAGAGCATTCTGACAAGCTGCGCATAATAAGACATACGCCTAGTTAAATTGTAACAGCATAAACTCTAAATCGTCTTCTGGCTAAAATTTTATCCAATCAACTTTTCACTTGGAGAACTAATGTCTAAGACGTCTAGCTATAAAACAAGCATGTTGCTTCACCATAAATAAACAAAACAAGCATGTTGGGTTCTATGGCAAGATAGGCAAATCAAGGGACCATAAGGGTAAGAAGAAGGTAGTACAAATGCTAAACAGAATAGAATACTATGGAAAAAGACGAACACACAGGAAGTGATTCTTCTACCTTTAGTTATAAGTCTCGAGTTTAGCTCTGAGAAGCAAAAACCTTTACAAACATGGTAGCAAGCCCCCGAAATTGGACCTGTGAGACCCAAAATCACCAGCTATTGGTCGGTGTTTTTTATTCTGAAAAGGCTGACGGGTTAAATGAGTGTCAAATGAATTGGTCAGGTACTCAGGTGTCATGGCTACTCGACGAATGGCAGATGATCTATATCAGTAAGCTATTTTTTATGTCACGCTAAATGGAAATTGTTTATTATGAAAGCACGGAAAGGGACTCATTTCTCATTTGATGCAGTGATGAAATTTGAAAAATAAATATGCGTCTTCACAGGATCATAGCTTTGGTGTATCATTTGAATAAGTGTGTTACAATGTATCACTACCAAAATTTTGAAGCAAAAAAAAGCAACAAATCACAACTGTAAGGAGACTTGATAACAGAGCATTTACCAGTATTGACGGCTACGGAATCCTTGCTTGAAAACCACAATTGGCCTGAAAGCAAATCAAACAACAGAATTAGATTGAGGCGATGGTGAATCACCACCTAATATTGAATTAAGCAGCAAATCTCAAGCCAAATTTCCAATAAAATTATACCGGCGGATAGTAAAGGGACCTTCTCCGGGAGATCCATCACCACCTCGAATGCAAGTATTCAAGCATTTAACAGTACAGACTTCCGCCTTACGAGACTTGGGACGTTGAATCTTCAATGGCTTTTTACACGCAGAAGTTGGGGAACCGCAATTTTCGCCCGATAGAGAAGGCGGAATGTTGGAAAGAGTCTCGGAATCTTGGAATTGGAGTGCTAGAGCTTGATTTGAAGTTATGAAGAATAAAGAGCTAGTAGTAATGGCTGTCGCCGCCATCAATCCGATTCCGAGTCGCCGGAGGTTGAGAAATTCGATTTTTGTGCTTGCGTTTTTCGAATTACTGCAGCAAGCGGTTGTTGATCTAATTGCAGTGCCGGTGTTTAAGACTGGAAAATTTGCACTGTAGCAACTGGTACGACAGCTTCTTAGCTCTAGTAGTACCATCGCAGGGAGAAATTGAAGCCTTCTCTCACTTTTCGGCGATTCAGATATAGCAAGTGTTGCTGCTGATTTGCTGCGGTTTTGTTGGCCTTTCCATTCCCTCTCCTTATCTCTTGTCCTACTCACTTCGTCATATCATCTGGCTGACTGGCTAATTGGCTGTATATGGAGGGAATATTACGCCAATACCCTTCCCGCTAAGCAGAGGAATTTGACATGGAGTGAGATATTTGATTATCTACCGCCAAATTTCACATTTTTTATACCAATAAAATATGTATTAGGTCCTGTAACCGTATCGGTATTCAACTATTTAAGAATGGGTATGCTATTGATATTGTTTGATAGATTTTAATATATGAACGACAATACAAAACAGAGAGAAGTTTTATGAATAAGTTTATCTAACAAAGAGTTCCGTACAGAAAGAATGAGAGATGAAGAAGAGATATAGGATATTTGATGCCTCTAATTTTAATAATTGGAGAGTATATCAAAAAAAGAAGAAAAGGTATTATATATATATATATATATATATATATATATATATATATATAAGATTATTTATAAGCTTTTTTTATGTCGAATATCAAATAGTAGTGGAATCATATAAAATTTAGCAAAGGGTTTTATTGTCATCCATTTCTTGGAATGGCCTATAAACTTTAGAAAAAAAATTACTTCAGACCTCATGTTAATAGTTTTAACCTGTGCTGTGCCAGAGTGAATATCTGCAAGCTTTACCCTTTTTCTGCTTTCATATATGATTTTACAATTTGCAAAATGGATCAAGAAAAGAGAGATTTTCCTTTATGAGTTGGGGACATTAACAGATGAAGGAAATATGTAAAATCGTGTAGATTTAGTTGTACATTGCGTATACCTCTAAGATGGTAGCGTCAATTGTCAACATCTTTGTAACTTACATACAGAATTTACCAAAATATACAGAAAAATAATGATTTTCGGAGAGTGAATTCTTCAAGTGTTTTTCTCCAAAACTGAAAGAGCTGGTGTCAAATAGTTGTTTGCCTTGTCAGGAAGATGTGCCACCTGCATTTGTACAATCGAGTTACAAGAATAAGCGATTAGTTTTCGAATCATCTTATTTAGATTTCATCTGCTTATTCATCTAGTTCTCAGTTACTCACCAGTTCATAGAGCTCATTCCCTTGCTCAGCTGCATATTCATAGCAAACCTGGTTGCAAAAACGAATGAGGACTGGATCTTTATGTCAAAACAAAGACTTGTATAAGAAGAAGAAAAGGGTTCACTCACATCAAAACTCTTATTTCTTGCCATCGAGTCATGCAAAGCTTTCACGCAGATGTCAGCCACATCAGCACAGCTTATTCCCTGCAATGTTACACACCCTCTATTGGTATCAAAAGTGTTTCGTAGGCCGATTGGAAAGCTCAATATAAACAGGTTAAAATTTTGGACCTGAGAAATCCGGTTTCCTTGATCAAATATTAGAGCCCGCTGTCCACCAGGCTCTTCCTGGAATGTGGGGAAAAATATATCATTTACATTCATGGTATTCAGAATATGTGAAGTAAAATAGTGTCAAGTCAATGATTTGTAATAGGTACCACTGAAAACACTTGGATATTCTTTGGAGAAAAACATGAAACAAAGTTAGATAAACAAGCATTTCAAACCTTCAAGGGGCCGGGACGAATTATTGTGTACCCAAGCCCTGATCGTCTAAGTGAATCTTCACCAGCCTGCAGATAGAGTAAAAGCAAGAAGCATGAGGGATGTGGATTTTACTAGTAAACTGACTAAACAAAGCATTAAATTTTGACATAGAGATTTGAGTGTGTACCTTTTTAGCTTTCAAAACTTGCTCCCGTCTCGTAGACTCTATTCCTGATCCAGTGCATGAAACTAAGATAAAATCTGTTTCTTGCCCACTCTGAAAAGCAAGTACTTCTTGATTTTACAACCAACAAATTCTATTTATGAACCGAATAAATAGTTTGTATACAGTGTTTAAGATAGGTTCATCAGCTCAAATCATGCACAGTGAATGTGAAAATCGCACTGCTTGGGTACATAAAAATGGCATACAATCCGCATGCAGAAGCACAGTTTGCAAGTATAAGCGAGTGAAAAGTCTAGCACAAATTGGGTGATATATTAAAAGTCTAAGCTATCAGAGCAAAAAATTAAACCTGAAAATGCTTGCTATTTGGGAAGTATGTGTGAATACGTCTATGACCAAGAAGTAGCAAGCATAATCTTCACGAATTTACAAAAGGCCAGCATACTAGAAGCACATCCCTAAGAACTTAGCATATCATACCCATCAAGTGAAACCAATCGCCTTCTATCACCTAATCGAAAGGCCAGCATACTAGGTAGTCTATAGAAAAGTTGTTCCATTTGTGTTCTACATGAACATATAAAACCAAGAGGTCCAAGACCCTGTGTAAATTGATACATCCCTGATCGCAGATTTAAATGGTCACTGATGACTTGACCCTAAACCTTTCAGTAGTCTAAACCATAAGCTAAAGAAAGTTTTGAACTTACGGGCAGGGCTTTTATGTATTCCAGTATAAGCTGAAAGCTTCTTGGATCCTGATTCGCTCCTTTAGCGCCTTCAACCGGTCTCTGCAGCAGAAACAAACAGATATATAAGGCTCCATTTTCTGATTTATAAAAAAATCATGAAGCCCTATGTGGAGGCATGCAAGATGCGTCCGTCATCTAGGAAAAAAATAAAGGAGAAGAGAAGCTACCAAGCAGCATAGAAGTAATCAGAAAATTTTACAGGGGTAATATTTCCAAGCAAAAGAAAAATTGCAAAAAGTGATGGAACATGTTCAAGTCCAAGCCAGGTGAAACAATGCAAGTAGTTCCTAAACGTGTGGTTAAACCATTTTCTATTTTTATGACAGGAAAAGTACCTGTCTTCTAGGCTCGAAACGGATGGTTAAAGTGTGCACAAGAAACGGATCTAGAGGTGGATCACTTGTATTCACAGGACGAAAAGACGAAAAAGGCACCCTTACCTGGAAAATTCATTCAGGAAAAGTTAAGCACTGAGGTTCACCTCTATTAATTTTGAGAAGACACTGAATAAAAACATATAGCTGACAATCAACTAAAAAATAAAGGTTTCTCACCCTACAAAATCCCATTTTTGTGCTTATTCGTGCAAAGTATATTTTGCTTTTAGATGGATCTGCAGAAGGACCAGCTGCAAGGATTATGATATACGATCGACCATTGCCTCCAACAGAAAAGATAAAGCCTTCGTAACTGTTCATAACAAAACAGCACATGTTAATCCTTTTTGCTTGCTAAACTGAGCTATTCAAGGATTAAAGAGAACAACTAATACCGGTCTAGAGTGCTGCCAAGAGGAAGCGAAAGTTTTGTAGACAGTTCAGCATATCCTCCTCTGGTGAAAACATAACCTATAGAAAACTTGAGTTTTTTAGATGGTAAAAGATGTACAATAGAGCATGCAACAAATTCATCTCTCCAAACTGTACCTGAGAAGACCGCATTTCCAAACTCATCCATTTCAAACTTAGCATCCATCCCTCCATCATACTTGGAAGCAACCACATCTTGAAAGTAAGTTCCCTGTCGTACTTCCCAGCCATTTAGTGAATCAGGTGATTTGAACTTTGCAATTGAAAGCTTGCTCTTGCTGCTCTTTCCTGCCCGGGTTTGTGCCAGTTTATTGTTGTAATCCTAAATATATCACCGAAGAGTAATCAAGATACATAATTTTTCACCTCAGTCCTCACACAAAGCTCTAGAACCATGAAATCACAAACCTGAAATGCTTTACAAAGATTGTAAACCCCCAAATTATCAACTCTGTTGAGATCTCCGGTGATCGTTGAACGAGCAGTGGCACAATAGATGATCTTATTACAGCCTTCAACAGCTGGATAGAGAGTGGAAGGATCACCAACGTCACCAATCACCATATCTACTGATATTGGAAGCATATCCATAACTTGTTGATCAATTCTCCTAACAAGGGCCTTAATTAAATACAAGTCAAGTCAGTTTCAAAATCTTAACGGCTAATTAATCTGAATACTCACTAATAACAAATATAAACAGCTAAGTAACCTTGACTGTGTAACCTCTGAGCATAAGCTTTCGGACAACAATACGGCCAATTCGGCTGGTAGCGCCCACTACAAGCACGGTGGTGTTTTGAGCGCCGGGTATCACAAACTCACACATTGGAGCGCCTTCTCTAATTAGAAGCGTATCATCGGCGAATGTAGTTCTTGAGATTTGCCCTAATCCTGAAAACTTCCGCCACACCTCATCGAACAATTGGCGCGATTTTCTTCCCAAACCAACAGGATTAACCTCATCCACGAGACTCTTCATGCTTCGATTCTGATTCTTCTCGTCTTCTTGCTTTTGTTCAGCTACTTTACCATCATCCAAAGTCGCTGTTAACACAACTCCTTTCTCCTCCTCTTTTTCCTTCTTCTTTTTCCTGTAAGTCCTCCTCGCCTTCTTCGTCTTCTTGCCAGTGTTACTGGTAGTGGAAACGGTTGGTAACTGATCGTCATTGGTCTCTATTTGGTCAGTACCAGCTCGGGTGACCATAACTAAACGGTTACGAATCCTAGCAGTAGCAACTGGAACTGAGAGTGAATTCCCGAGGAATTCACAAGGCAGCGAAATTGGAGAAGGAGGATGATCTTGCTTCTTCAAAGAGACGATGCCATAGGTAGGGATTAAACGCAAATTTGCCGTCGCCATTTCAGCTCGTCCCTCCGGTCTCCTCCTCTCAAACTCAAAATACTCAACAATCCTCAATCTCCACCATGAAAATGTGAACAACTAACGAATGAACTCAAAAAACAATCAAATTGTAGTCAATAATCGACGGAAGCTAACTTCCAAAAAGTGAGAATTTTGTAATCGGTTGGTAAGGAGTGATCAAAGTATCCAACACCACAAAAAGCAAATGGTGACACGGCTTAATCTCGTCCACCTCATTTCCGTAAAGCGGGACGAAGTTGATTAGGACTTATGACTCGCCAACTCTTCATGAGTCGCTACTTCTCGACCACTTGTTAACGATAATTGCCAAGTAATGGCCGCTTTAGAAAAGAATATACAATTTTGTCCATTTAACCCAAATTCTTTTTGGATAGAAATTGGAATCCTCCATATAGATTTTGAGAATTTCACATTCTCCCCAAAGATTTTGCTTTTTTGTAAATGGTCCGTTTCAAGGCCAGTTTTTTATTATTGTAAGGAATTATAAATGAAAAATAATTTAGAGAAAATTACAGAAAGAAACCCACAACTCTTTCAAAGTTTAAAAATAATTTAGAGTAAATTACAAAAGACGTCAGCTAGGAAAGAAATGTTAGCAAAACCCGCATTTTATTGTAAATGGTCCGTTTCAACGTCTACTCCTTAAGAACTTTTTTGCAGCACGGCATAAACTATGCTGATAACTGTCAAACAGCCAAAGTGATTGAACAAACAAAGAGGTAAATTCCAATTCTCCTACAAACAGAGCCTTAAAAGCAGACATTCAAGAAGATTTATTTAGTGCATTTTGCATATCTGCAACTACTGCTTCAAAGTTTGAATATCTGAAATTTGGATCCCGTCATGGGTACTGTCCTAATCTTTGTTGTCTGCCAAATCCTAAATACAAAATAGAACTCTGGTTTAGGCCAAAAAAACGGAACCATCACTCACCCTCAGAAACGACCTTGACTGTTGTTTGATGCTCCCGCCATAACTGAGAGAATATCGGTCACAGAAGACATGGCACTTAGAGCAGCCTTCAAGATGTCTTGTGAACACCCAGGTTTTACAATTTTTTTCACCTAATGACATAAAAGACGACAGTTGAGTTCAGAGAACTAGTAACGTTATTCAAACGGAAGAGCCTAAATTCAAGTATTTGAAACAGTAGTGAAAGCCAGAAAGGCATGTAAAATGAACCTGGTCAAGATATTCCTGCAGTTTCTTGATACGGCCCATGTAGTCCTGATCCTCTACGCAAAGACTAACCGACTTAGCATCAGAACCAGGACCTTCAAACTGGAGAGGTCCTGGGTTTCTGTATATGTCCTCCATTAAGAATCTCGATGCATTTTGTCTCAGTAACCTGCAACGATAGGACAAAAATAGACAAGATTTCATATTAGAGAAAATATATATACATACATAAGCATACAACACCAACTCAAAAAGCAATGAACATACTCATAAGCTTTGCCTTTAAGATCCACTGTTGCAGTGTGAATTGCAGGATGTCCGACTAAAGAGGCTCCTGGTCCACGAGAATGACGCTTAACAGTCATCATTGTCTGAAAGTTGTTTCAGAAATACAAGCTAGTAAATCCATTAGTGAAAAGAATTCATTTCTCCAAGAAAAAAAAATAAGTCCCTCACTGGAAGAAAGACTGAACTAGTCACTGTGTTAAGGACCAAAACTAATCAAGGAACAGTATATGCAGATTAAAGCACAAAGGCAAGACATGTAAAATTAGCATGTGGATAAAAGAACCCTACCGTAAATGGAGCAGCGCCACATTTCCACTTGTTAGAAGGATTTTTCAGGTTTGTCACTGTTGCCATGTATCCATTCAGACCAGCAGCAAGAACATGGTAGCATATATGACCAAGTACCTGAGGAAAGACGGTCCAAAATGCATAACAAAGATCAGGGTAGGGAATTAGATTGCTCTAAAATTCCAAAATTATAGCCACATACATATGCATAATCACAATCAAATTTTGACGGTAAGGATCCTCGAGCTTGATAGCCAAAGAAGTGGCATATTGCATTGAATTTCTTCCCCTTGTATGTGCCTGCTTTCTGTGGAAAAGGCATAAGAAGGATATCAGTTGTTTATTTTTAAACCTTTAACTGTCCTGCATTAGTAAAATCCTGGAAATATAAAAGTATGCATTCAGTCATAAAAACACATGTATGTACATGACCATTATAAACAAATTACTGAGTTTATAGTGACAAACACTGACATTGCTGCAATGGGTAAAATACGAGTTTTACAAGACCAAAAAATCATTTTATCTCCACCAGATCCATGCATGTTACTTAAAAAAGATTACCATGGCTTCTGAGCAGTGAACTTTCCAGTAATATTGTCCATGATATGTGCTTTATGAAAACGAATCAAAGGCTGCACCCGTGTTTTAATGCAGTGGAGTGCACCAAAACAGTAAGGATACTAGAGCAACAAAAGAGGAAAGTTTTTCTTCATCTATAAATTGACAGTCTTGTGTACTAGCTATTTGTCATAACTCACTAAACGAAACTACCGTTATGACAAATATAATATATGAAAGAAGTGTTAGCTAAAACCTAATAAACTCAATTAGGTTAGCAATTAATAATAGAATTAACAGATACATAGCAGAAATATCAGTAATTAAATAATGAAAATAGCAGGAAAAAAAAAGAAAGGAAGAATATTGCAGTGTAAGAAAATCAAACAAAGAGAAGGAGAGGCAACACAAGAAAGAGAGGGGGGAGAAATTTTGGAATAGGAGAGTTGGAGTCTTAAAGATTGGTGAAGCACAGGTCAAAGCTTCATGTGCTTGTCACTGTGCTTCATGTTGGCTAATTATGTCTAACCCACCAAGTAAGATATTTGGGCTAGGATGATCTGCAATTTCAGAATCTAGGAGAAGTATTGTCGTAACATTTAACAACTGGCTTTCACTAATATATTTCAAATCAACTATGTAATCCTCAACTGAAAACTGCATAAAGATGACAAAAGAATGGCAAAGTACAGCAAGCATTGAGAAGGGAATACACTTGATAAAGTACAAGGTGTTTCATACCATGCGCTTGTTTATTTCTTCTTCAACAAGGTGTGCCAATAGCTTTTCGGTCTCGATCTACAAAATACAGTCAAAAGAATTGAAATTATTAGGGGGTATTTGAAAGTATAACTTTTTCCCACAATTGTTGGGGTGAGATATGAGGGCAGAACAAGCATCTATACCTGTGATAACTGAGCAGAATCATCTGATTCAGGATGAAGAAGCAGCTAAAATAACAATAAGCTTCAAATTAGATAGGATGATAACCAATATTTAAAAAGATGACTGGCTAGAAAGAAACGCACAAGTTTTCAGGTTATATAAGATACAAAACCTGTTTTTTAATGAATGGAGGCAAAAACTCAAACAAGGCGGATGCCCAAGGTGAAAGTTGCGACGAAATCTTATCAACAGAGACACCTTGTCTAAGAAGGCCATGAATTTCCTGAAACATTTAATTTTATAAATTAGTGCATCCAGATTCCGGACAGTATTGAGTGGAGGCCCCTCCCAGGGAGCAAATCATATAATTGTTGGAAACTGAAGATATATCCACTGAAAAAGGTGCAAAAGAAAACACTGAAGAATTAAATTTTTTGACAGAAGTGTACAGAAGCAGGAATTTGGAAGATGATGGAACAAACCTGTAACAAAGCATATACTTCAGGTATGTTTTCAATTAGACCCTCCGGAAGTAGTATGACACCGTGATTCTTGTCTATGAGAAAACAGTGAATCAGAAAACACAGTAAAACAAAATGAAACAAGTATAAAATTAAACAGACTATGTCAAACCTTGTTCAGCCCGAGCTTGAATAGCATCACAAAGTTGTTTTGTCAAGTCAAAAAGGGTCAGCTTTGAAGCAGCCACCTCTTCACCAAGAATGACCTGGAAACATCAAGCACATCTTAAGTAGAAGAACAGAGAAACAGATCCTGCTACAGAAATTTCAGAAAAGGTGAACGATCGAAAAGGTTAATTGCAGGTATAGTGTATCATGTAAGAAGTGAGCTAACCATGTTGGGATGTGATTGGAGAGCACACTCCAGAGAAACATGTGATGCTTTGCGTCCCATGAGCCTGATGAAATAATAATACTGACAAAAAGAAAGCATGACATTAAGACCTTACAAGCATGCAAATTGTCCAACTGTAATAATATAGCTCTCTTTTTTTTTTCCAAAGAAATCAAACCACCACAAATTCTTGGACAGTGTACAATTTCAAGTAATCAATGGATCACATGTGTACATGAACAAAAGTACGCATCATACACAGCAGAACTAATTATTAAAGAACAAAATTGTATAACAAATGAGCAAAAGTTAGTGTATAAGCGGCAATATCTTCATTTAGCAGCCAATCACTTTACACGAAGTACCAAAACATATTATTATACCCCCAATGAACCCTGTTAAAGCCACCACTAACCCTTAACTGTTAGGTTATAGTCTCAATAAACCTAGAGTTATAGTATGTCTTAATAGGCAAGCAACTAAATAAGAACCCCTGTCAACAAGTCTATAAAAAGTGTGATCCGAATTTTTTCAGCATTCTTCTTTTTTTAACAGAGAGAAAGAGGATTAAGTGACAAAATGTTATAGCTTCACACATTCAAATTAAGTTGGCAATTCATTGATAAACAGGATAAATATCATTAGCCACTTCATGTTCAATTGTCTAAAAGTCTTCCATTGAACATGAGAACAACTTAAGATGTTACACAAAAATGATAGGAGCAAGAAAAAATTAAACATTTTGAAATAAAGAGCATACCTTCTCTGCAGACAAAGCATCAGTGCACATGTTGCTAATAAGTTGAGAGTTGACCTATTCACAGGAAAAGAAGAAGTCAGGACCTCCAATCGTTGTTTTGGAACCAGAGAAGCAATACAGTCCTGAAGCTGCTATTGTAATTGCAAAAATCCCTCCTTGAACACAACATTAAAACAGGAAGTAGATGTACCTTACAGATGGTGTCAAAACCAACATCAGTTTCGACATACTGATTCTTCAGATCACCATTCAAAGTGACAGGAACTCCAACAACCTAGAAAAGGTACAGAATTACTCATTATTTTGATATTTGTACAAATAGAAACCAAATTACTTTATGAAAATCGAGAAACATTAGAAGTAAATTTTATGACATGATCGCAAGGCTTAGGCCTCATCTATCCAGATTCAACCCACTACTCTTACAAATGTGACAGATAATCTGCAATGGAACGACGAGCAAACAATTTACCTTCGTTGGACAATTGGCCTCTGCAAAAAATTCCGCAAGCTGAGCAGCATCTGTATTAGAGGTTACCCCTACAAATAGAAAGCAAGTGTGTGTCACCTCAACGAAAAATATGATTATACCTACGTGATGCAACCCTATCTACCTCCAACGACAACAAGACCATCCAGCTTCAAATCATTGCAAGCTGCTAATGCAGCATTAACTTGTTCAGTAGTTCTGATCTGATCTTTAGTTCTTCCCAACAAATCATAACCACCTTGGAAATTAAACATCACACTTATCAGTACAAATATGATGGTCACGTGTAAAATGAAGAATTGCAATTGAGCAATCTTAAAAAAAATCACTTACCTTGATTTTTGTATGTAGAAAGTACATCATCTGTGATCTGAAGAGTTTTCTGTGCAAACAATCCTTCAGTACCACCTGTAATACACCTCACATCAGGTTCACGCAAAAGAGCTCCAACATATCTGACTTCCAAACTTATAATGATAAGGTGAAACTTCAATGCATGACAGAAACAAACATTGACCAATAATTACCGAGAAACCCAATCAGCACATTGTTGGAGTTGTGAATCTTGAGAGCTTCATGAAGGCCCCAAATGACATTATGACCACCAGGAGACTGTCTCCCAGAGAAAACTAACCCGACCCTGTTTCAATGACAGTAAAACCAGATCATAAATGGTATATCTGTGGAAGAAATAATCACAATTCACAAGATATGAATATCCTACTCAAATCATGACCTAAATCGCAATACCTAATGGGAGGATGCTCGGTAATAATCTTAGCATCAGCAACTTTAGCAGTTGCTCTAAGAAAATGAACCAAACGCTGGCCATAAGTGCGAGGATAGTATCTACTTATGGCGGATGCATCAGTGGGATCGGAGACAGTAGTTGCATCACCAAATTCTACTCTCACAGTAGTCCCCTGCAAAGCGCAAACATGCAGATTGAAAATTGTGACCAAATCCGCGCGGCCATTTATTCAGAAAAACAATCATTTCGAAAAGCATGACGAATCTCAAATTTAAGCAAATTTGTAAGGTTTAACGTATCGAAGGTTGGGAGATTAGATTTTGATCATACAATCAGCAGCAGATGAACCCTATAAGAAATTTCACTGAAACAAACTCCGTTAGAGAGATAACCTGGAGGCAAGGTGGGAGCTCCGGTTGATAGAAAGATCGTTGTTTTTGAAGATCGGAGAGTTCTCTCGCGATACCGAAATCTGAATCCATTTTTCTTCGTCTCTTGGTAGTAGTTTTGCGGTGTTCAAATGGTGTGTAGTTGTAACGCTTGCTGCTGGCTATTATTATATACCTAACTAAAAGCCCTGTACGCTTTCTACTCCAGTGTGCCTCACGCTATTTACCAGCATGCCATTCATAGACTCCTTCGCCCATCTTTTCATTTCTCTTTTTCTGTTTAGCTTTTATTTTTTTCCACCTCTATATACAGCTATACTTTCCTTGCTTATGCCAACCCTTACAAAATATCAGTGTACTAAGTTTGGGTCGGATGATTTGTAAAATATTCTAGTTACGAGATATTTTGGTAAAATAAATATTATTATTTCAAAAATAAAATAAAATAAACGTTTAGGTGTTGGTTTGATATGTCATTATTTAAGTTTTTGAAAAGTATTCATAACACGTATTGAAGTTCTTAAATTAAGATATAAATATTCATTTTATATTATAAATATTTATTTAAAATTTTCAATGAAACCAAATTCATTAAGCAATCTCCGCTAAAACAAGTTTCGTTATAGATTGCGGGAAAAGACACACAAAGACTTGCTCATCCTCATTGAGTGAGCAAACTCTTGCGAGGATTCCGCAATCTTATTAGCACCGTGTGTTTTTTGTTTAATTATTAGCACTATGTTTAAGAGTGAACAAGCCGCAACTATTTGCTAACTGACTAATATTCTCGATAATAAAGTCTACGCGGTTCCGGACTCTTAAGGACTTTTTCTCTTAGTTCTCTCAAGGTTTGGACTTTTCCTCTTTGTATTTACTAAGTTTCAAAATTCTTCTTTGTACCCTCATGATTTCATTTGTTTCCTCTTAATACTCATTCTTAATATATTACATTAAAATCATTATAAAATAATTTTAAAAATCATAAAAATAAATTTAAAACTAATTATAACCTCATTAAATTTTAACTTATAAATTTATAATAGAATAATTTTTATATATATTTTTAAATTAAAAAAAAGTAAATTAAAGATATAAATTTTGAATTAAAATAATATATAAATTAACATAAAAATAAAATAATTTATAATTTTTCTTAAGAGTCTAGAAATTTTAAAATATATTTTAAAAAAATTGAAGTTAATTTTCTATAATTTATGTTAATTCGATTTTTATTTTTTAATATTAATATTTTATAGTTTATAATATACTTTTCCATACTCTGGAAAAAAAATTAAAATATTTTTAAAAAATTTTGAATTAAAATAATTTATATAAAGTTAAATTCAAAAATTAATAAAAACTTACTATATTTTTTAAATTCTAGATCCTTAAAAAAATGTTTAAAAAAATTTTAAAAATAAAAATTATGTATAAAAACTAATTCTATCATAAATTTATTAATATTAAATTTAATGAGGTCATAATTAAACTTAAATTTATCTTTTTAATTTTAATTATTTTATAATAATATTTTAATGTAATATATTAAGAATGAGTATATAGAGAAAATATATAAAATCACGAGGGTACCGAGAGGAAGGATGAAACTTGGTGGATACCAAGATAAAAAGCTCTAAATTTGAGGGTATCAAGAGAAAAAAAATCCTAGAATTAAAATAGTTCACCAGCACTTGAAATCTTAGTCCATGGACAGCCTCATGAATAGAGCTGATCATCCCCGGGTCGGCCCGTCCCGCCCGCCCGGAAAAACGGGAGGATATGATCAAGGTAAAAAGCCCGGACGGACTGCTCAACCCGGCTCGGCCGGACAAACGGGCCGAATCCGGTCAAAGCATAATAAAGCCCGGTCAAGCTGCTTGCCCGGGCCGGATTTATATATATATATATATATATATATATATATATATATATATATATATATATATATATATATATATATATATATATATATATATATATATATATATATATATATACTCTTAAGAAATCCCTAACTCCTTAAGTTACTAACCCTAACTAAGAGAGAAAGAGTTCAGCCGAAAACTCATCTCCCTCGTCTCTTCTCCTTGACCCTCAGTCCCTATGTCCTTCATCTCTATTCTTCACCGATCGATCGACCCTCACTCCCTCAGTCGTCTCCTCCCTCGACCGTCAGTAGTCTGACTCGTCTCCCTCGACCCTCACTCGATCGTCACTCGTCTCCCTCGACCCTCACTCGACCGTCAGTCGTCTCCCTCGACCGTCAGTCGTCTCACTCGACCTCACTCGACATTCTCTCTCAAATCTCACTTGCTTCGTCCCTCGACCCTCAGTCCTTCATCTCTATTGTTAATGCGGATTGTTTTTGAAGCAGGTTGAATGTTGTTTTTTAGACCATATTTATTGCAGAATGAATGAATTGTTGATGTAAATTGTTTGGATATTGAATATAACTCATTATATAGGCAAAAATAAGCTTTTTGTTGACAGTGAAAAAAGTTGATTCGGGTACCCGGCGGGCAGCCCGGTACGGACATCCGGACGGGTACGGATATGGCTCTAAGCCCGGATCCCGGGCTTAGCCCGGACATCTGGGCAAAAAAATCAGAAAAAGCCCAGACCGAATCCGATCCGAACCCGGATAGTATCACCTCTACTCATGAACCCCTGTTTATAGCCTCCGTAATCCCTAGCTTAGCCGCTTCAGCCCCCAACCCCCATACGGGCCATCATCCCCTATGCTCCCTCGGCGCAAGTACCCTAACACTAACCAACACTCCGGCATCATCCTGATAACGGCCACCGCAATCTTGTCATCTTTCACAAAAGCTCTATCGATATTGATCTTGAAGCTCCCTTCACAGTTAAACTTCGATTGATGTAATAAATAAATAAAAATTAAAAAAAAAAGTGGCAATTAGTTTTTCAATTTTATAATTTAATTATGTTAGTTAAAACACCCCCCTTTCCGATGCTAAGCCGTATACAGATATGATTTGGTGGATCCGGTTTGCATTTTGGAGAATCTGCAATAGAACTTTATACGAGGAGTTTAGAGAAGCTAAGGGATCCAAAACAGTAAAACTTTGACGTCAACAATGAACATCCACTAAGTCGTTAGGGCTGTCTCACGTCGTACATCAAAACGGAAATTGGAATAGAATACAGTCCCAACATCAAACAAAACTAAAATAGAATACGGTCCCACATCGAACACAATTCAAAACATGATACAACGTGAAAGTGTGGTTGAGGACTACAAATTGAGAAGGCCAATCCTCTCAGACAAAGTAACATGTAAAATTCTCCAACTCTCCTACAAACAAAGCCTTCTAAGCAGACACTCAAGCTTTTATTCGACCACATTGCACAGGCTAATAAGCATATTTGCACTCACTACAAAGCATTAAACATCTGAAAATTGGGAGCCAAACATTGGGGGTGCTTTTCATCTGTCAAATCTTAAGTTAAGAACAGCAAAAGAACATCACTCTGGTTTTCAGAGGGACAAAAAAAGAGAATATAACTCGACCTCAGAAACGAACTTGACTGGTGTTTGATGATGCGGACATAACGGAGAGAATATCGGTCACAGAAGCCATGGCACTCAAAGCAGCCTTCAACATGTCTTGTGAACATCCAGGTTTCACAATTGTCTTCACCTAATAATCAATACAAGAAGACATATAAGTTCAAAGAACTGACAAAAACGCAGAAATCCAAGTGTGCTGCAAAACTACAACAGTTATATGGCCTATAGTAACATCTGCATGCTCTGATACAACATGTAGTGAATGATATGTTATTCACCTTGTTCAGATATTCCTGCAGCTGCTTGATACGACCCATGTAATCTTGATCCTCTACGCAAAGACTGACAGGCTTGGAATCAGAACCAGGACCCTCATACTGGAGAGGTCCTGGGTTTCTGTATATGTCATCCATTAAGAATCTGGATGCATTTTGACTTAACAGCCTGCAACATCAATGCAGTACAAAAATTGGCAACTTTGACAAGGGATTGTCTCACATACAGCCATTTCACTTCATATGTTCAGGAGGAAAAAATATGCATGTAAATATATGAAAAGAAAGATATATAGACGTATAACACACTAAGTGAAGCACCAGAGGCATACTCATAAGATTTGCCTTTAAGATCCACTGCTGCCGTGTGAATTGCAGGATGTCCAATAAATAAGGCTCCCGGACCACGAGAATGTCTCTTCACAGTCATCATTGACTGAAATTTGGTTCACAAATATATCAGGCATTCATAGGAAAAATAGAGAAAATGTATCCTTTCATTTGAGGCCCAAAAATAATAGAAATAAAGTTAAATCTCAAAACTTCAGCGTATTAATTTAAGAATCTAAGAAGTGTAGAATTAGCATGTTAATCAAAGTAAATCCCTACCGTAAATGGAGCAGCACCACATTTCCACTTGTTGGAAGGGTTTTTCAGGTTTGTTACAGTTACCATGTATCCATTCAGACCGGCAGCAAGAACATGGTAGCATATATATCCAAGTACCTACAGAAAGAAGGCCAAAAATGCCCGTCAAAGATCAGGTTTGAACACCGTAATGCCTCTAAAAATTCTCAAACTACAGCCACATACATATGCATAGTCGCAATCAAATTTTGATGGCAAGGATCCACGAGCCTGGTATCCAAAGAAGTGACATATTGCATTGAACTTCTTCCCCTTGTATGTCCCTGCTTTCTGTGGAAGCAACAAAGTAAATAAGTATATCATCACTTCTGTTTTCCTCATCTTTTCTGAGCTTTTCCAAAGTTATAATTTTGATACTTATATACAAACTAACTATGTCATAGCTTTTTTTAGGTTAACAGCTAATCATTTAAATCAACAACATATATATAATATATGTATACGTTAAAAAAGAAGAATATTACACAATGAAGATAAATAAAATGAAGGAAAGTGTAAGGAGAGGCAGCATAAGAAAGGAGGAGGAGAGAGGTATTTTGGCATTGGTGACTAAAAGGTAGGTGAAGTGCAACTCAAAGTTTCATGGGCTCTACTGTGCTACTTGTTGCCTAGGTGAGCATAATCTTACATAGGACAAAGCGTTTGGGCTAGGTGCCCTGAAATTTACAACCTAGGTGCATTATTTTGAACACTGGGGATTGCACATACAAATCGAACATATCCTTTCTGGACAGAGATTTGATGAAATATAATACTACCAAAGAAGTACAGCAAGTGCGGAGATAAAAATTGCTTAACAAAAAACTTCAGAAAGTAGAAGGTATCATACTGTACGCTTGTTTATTTCCTCTTCAACAAGGTGCGCCAACAGCTTTTCTGTCTCAATCTGCAAAGTTGAAACAAGGGAGTTGAATTTAATAGAAATGTTTCAAACAAAATTTTTTTTGCCATAATTGTTGGGGAGGAGTCTAGGGCAGACCAAGTATCTATACCTGTGATAACTGAGCAGAATTATCTGATTCGGGAGAAAGAAGCAGCTGTAGCAATTATGAACCTCATATTAGATAGGAATCAAATACTTAAATGGCTAGAAAGTACATCTTGCACAAGTTCATAGTTTATATATATACAAAACCTGTTTTCTGATAAACGGTGGCAAAAACTCGAACAAAGCGGATGCCCAAGGTGACAATTGCGATGAAATGTTATCAACTGAGACACCTTGCCTCAACAGGACATGAATTTCCTGAAAACATTTGAATTTTGAAATTAATGAATCCAGACAGAATAGTATGAAGACACTGCCAGGACAAATTATGCAACTATTGGACATTGAAAATATATCCACTGAAAATGTGCAAAAAAAACAACCCTGAATAATTAAGTTACTGCAGAATTTTTGAGATCTTGGTTCATTCTACCCATTTCTTAAAAACACTATTTTCCTATTCGTCTTCTTTATTTTAGTATCGGGAAGAAGGGTCCGGGTATAGGAAAATTAAGAGCACTAACCTGTAAGAGAGCATATACTTCAGGTATACTTTCAATTAGCCCCTCAGGAAGTAGGATGACACCATGGTACTTGTCTATGATAAGAAAACACTGAATCAGCAAACACTATGAAACATAAACGAATCAAACATAAACTTAGGCAGATGCTGCCAAACCTTGCTCTGCCCGAGCTTGAACAGCATCACAAATTTGTGTTGTCAAGTCAAAAAGGGTCAGCTTTGAAGCAGACACCTCCTCCCCAAGAATGACCTAAAAACATCAAATTATATAAGTAGAAGAACGAAGGAACGTAACCTGATCCAAGCCCCTGGTATGGGCATTTCAGGAAAGGTAAATTATTGAGCATGCTAATTTTATGTGTAATCTATCATGTAAGAAGAGAGAGCTAACCATGTTGGGATGTGATTGGAGAGCACACTCCAAAGCGACATGTGATGCCTTCCTCCCCATGAGTCTGATAAAATAATAATACTGAAAAAATATACAACAAATAAGGCCTTGCAACATTCAAATCGTACAACTGAAAAGTAACTTTCAGCTTTTCTTCAAAAATAACTTAATTTGCCACCGTAAAATGTTGGACTGTGTCACAGTGAAGCATTCAGACTATTCAGTATAACTCCAGTGTACATGAGCAAAAGTATGGATTGTTCAAAGTGAAACGCATTCATTAAGATCGGATTATAGAAAGAAAAGGATAACATTTATATGTAGAAGCGCATGCGTTTACTTAGTAGTCAGTCCTTCCACATTAAGCTCTGAAGGATTTGTTTATACCCGCAAAAATATATTTAGATGCGAGGAAGGATCTATGAGAGCTCAAAAGTAAAGGGTAGTTTACTAGAGAAAGGATTAGTCAAAATAGGGAATGAAAAAGACCTTAAAATTGTGAAACTGGGAACGTGCTAGGTGTGAATTGTAAGAGGGAAGCATGAGAGAAAGAGGAAGTGGAACATTGGAACAAAATATAATGCAGCTTCGCAAAATAAATATATTTAAAAAAAAAACTTCGTAATTCCTTAAAAGGAGGACATGTCATCATTTCATGCCTATGATAGTCCATCCGACATGACCATGGACAGCCTTTTTTGTTATATAAGAATGTAGGGACCAATAAGAATTTGAGCATTTGATAAAACCGGTCAAGAAAATACCTTCTCCGCAGACAAAGCATCGGTGCACATATTGCTGATAAGTTGAGAGTTAACCTGTTCAGGCAAGAAGGACTGGTCAGTTATTCCAACAACCAAATCTGAAATCTAATGACACCATTGGGGCAATATAGTCCTAAAACTGTTGTTGCAATAAGAGCAATATGGTCCTAACAGTCTTATTTCCTTAACAAGACATTTCCACCTGCATTGCACAGAAAAACAGGTACTAGATCCTACCTTACAAATGGTGTCAAAACCAACATCAGTTTCAACGAACTGATTCTTCAGATCCCCGTTCAAAGTGACAGGAACTCCAACAACCTAGAAAAGGTACATAATAATACTCAATATTCAGATATTTGTAAACTGAATGTAAATTGACAAACTACAGAAGAAGTAATTTTAAGACAAAGGCACATTAGGCTTAGGCCTTGTCAATCCAGATTTACCTCACTACTCCTACAATGTGATAGAAAATAGTCAAAATACCTGAACAGAAGAATGAGTAACAGATTTGAAGCTTACCTTTGTTGTGCATTTAGCCTCTGCAAAAGTTTCTGCTAGCTGAGCAGCATCAGTATTAGATGTCACCCCTTCAAACAGAATTGGAAGGGTGTCAACTCAAGGAAATACATCATTTAAATTAATTTAACTTTTAGATGCCACCACATCTACCTCCAACAACAACAAGACCATCCAGCTTCAAAGCTTTGCATGCTGCTAATGCAGCATTAACTTGTTCTGTAGTTCTGATTTGATCTTTTGTCCTTCCCAACAAATCATAACCACCTTTATAATAAAACATCACACTTATCAGTATGAATATGATCACATATGAAAAGAACTGTAATAGATCAATTTAAGAAATCACTTACCTTGGTTTTTGTATGTAGAAAGTACATTGTCGTTGATCTCAAGAGTTTTCTGTGCGAACAACCCTTCGGTACCACCTGCAATTGACATCCATCAGGTTCATGCAAAGGACTCCCAACATAAGCTAATGCATTATCATAAAAATGCATTGCATACTGATCGCTTGTTATGATCAGCTGACGCTCAAACTATCAGCTATAGACAATCTAAAAGTTTGAAATTGCAACAGCCCGTGATATAGTTGAACAAGGATGTTAAAAGGGAAGAGATGCAGATATATAATCTACTGCATATAAGGTGGTATTTACAAATAAAGAGGTTAAACATATGAAAAAATTTGAAACAACAAACATCAATTGATATTTACCAACAAATCCAAGTAGCACATTTTTTGAGTTGTGAGTCTTAAGAGCTTCATGAAGACCCCAAATGACATTATGACCTCCAGGAGACTGCCTTCCAGAGAATACTACCCCCACCCTGTTTCAAAGATAGAAAAAACAGATCACAAAATTGGTATTGAGTGTCGATCTATGGAAAGAATCATCAAAGGATACAAATGTCTGAAATCATGACCAATATGCATTAATACCTAATAGGAGGATGTTCGGTGATGATCTTAGCATCAGGAACTTGAGCAGTTTCTCTAAGAAAATGAACCAAAGGCTGGCCATAAGTGTGAGGATAGTGCCTACTTATGGTGGAGGCATCAGAAGGATCAGAGGCTATGGTTGCATCACCATATTCAACTCTCACAGTAGCCCCCTGCAAAGCACAAACATTATTAGTTCCAAATAAATTCGTACTAAGCATCCAATTCAAAACACATCCACGCGGCAAAGTGTTCAAAACAAGAATCTCTTACAAATCACGAGAAACAGCAGATCTACGAATATCCGTGCAAGTGCTAACATGTCGAAGCTTGCCAGGTCATTGAATGATACAATTAGCAGCAGAAAAAACCTAAAAACCTTAAAGAGTTGAACCAGAAACGATTTTTGACCTATGCATCAAATTCAAAAGCCATCCGCGCGGCAAACAATCAAAAAAAATTACATCTTACAAAACACACGAGCAATAGCAGATCTAAAAATATCCGTGCAAGTGCTAAAACATCGAATGGTTAACAGATCAATAAATTATACATTTAGCAGCAGAACAAAAAACTAAAATACTTGAGAGTTGAAACAGACATTTGAGAGTTGAAACAGACATTCACGGATTTCAGATCCAAGGAGAGAAATAGAACCTGAAGGCAAGGAGGGAGTTCCGGTTGATAGAGAGATCGTTGTTTTTGAAGAGCAGAAAGCTCTCTTGGGATACCAAAATCTGAATCCATTCTTCCTCTCCCTGTTTGCTTTGTTCGTAGTTTTGGGGGGAGGAATGTGGTTGCGGCAGCTCGTTTTAAGCTTGTTCTACCTACCAGAAACCAGTGTGCCTTTGCGCTATTTGAACCAGTGTGCACTCCCCCTCTCTAATATACTATCAGTGTGCTTTTCCTCCAGTATCCGACCCAACCCCACCTAACCTCAAACGAGAAGTGTTTTTAAGATTTTAGCTAATTAAAAAAAAAAAAAACTGCCTCCTAAATCAAGAAATGTTTTTGTGTTATAATCAAGAGTATATTCTCCGAGTATATGCCAATTGTGAAGCGTTACTTATTTTACTGATGTAAAATTATATGGTTTGTGAAAAAACGTAATAGTTAAAAAGTGTTGTATATCTAGAAAGTAAAATGAGAATTATTATATTTTTATAAGGTCCATTTGAAAAAATAGCATACGGAACTTATTAAGTTTACGAAGATCATAGAAAAATATAAAGGATGTGATATGGGTAATTGAAAACCTAGTTTATGGAAGTTTAAGTTAGCTTACACAAGCTTAAATTTTTCTTAGTTTAAAAGCTACACGAAGGGAAATTTACAGTAGCTTATTGAATGAAATATTAGTAAAATAATCATAAAAAAGTAAATCATTTATATTATTTTAAATATATATCAGTTACAATAATATTAATTATCTCGAACACTCATCGAGTTTTTCGAAGAAAAAAAAGCGTTCAATCGGCTATTAATGTCAACTAGTAAGCTTCAATTAGACTACCAAGCTTTGACTCTAATAAGTTCAAGGATCATCAACGTCCCAATAATGAACTTAATTTTAGGGGGAGTTATTCACCCCTTGTTAACCTTTGATGAGGGATGTTGTATAATTTAGTCGAAGTACCAGTAACATAAAAGGTCAATACTTTTTTTTGGTAAGAAATAAAAGGTCAGTATTGAATTATCATCACAAATAATACTTATTGGGATGTATACCGACTTACTGAATATTTTTTACTTAATAAAAAATTTAAAACGGTCTTAGTTAAGCGGGTGATTTCAAAAATTGTCAATTGTATCTTCCATTCGAATTAAAAAGAGCCATGAACGTGAATAACCATAAATTTTAGAGTAAATGGAAACACTGAAATACTGAAATACAAAAAAAAAAAAAAAAAAAAAAAAAAAAAAAAAAAAAAAAAAAAAAAAAAAAAAAAAAAAAAAAAAAAACTTTATGCCATACAATATGTTGTATGTCGCACAAAATAAGGATTCAAAATCATAATATTAAAAAAACGCATGAAATGTTACAAGAAATTAAAAATAAAATTAGAATAAACAAGTTTGCATGTCTAGTTACTATAAAATTGAGTATTTGGTTTTTATGAACAAAATTATTTTTAATAATGAACCTCTTGGCCCGGATAATAAAATTGTTGCATTTATTAAAAACCAAATCCACAACTGAAAAACCAAAATTATTGACGAAGAGAATTATGATATCAAACAAAAAAACAACAACACGAATACGATAAAAAGGAGGGAAAAAAACACAACATTTAGTGGAATAAACCAAAGCCGGGTTTTCATAAACTTAACTTTGACGGCTCAAAACTCGACTCGGGTGTAACATTCATTGGTTTCGTGATCCGAAATCATAATGGAGAAGTTGTTAGTCTTGATGTAAAGAAAAATAACTTCAACTCGGTTATAAAAGTTGAAGCTTTCGCTTTTAAGTCTGGATTACAAGAGGCAATTAGACTACATATCAAAAAGATTGGAATCGAATGTGATAATATGTGTGTTACCAGGGCACTCCAAGGTTTGTGGAACTGTCTATGGCTGTCGAGATGATTATATTCGACTCCAGATTTGATCTTTGTTTTTTTTGATGAAATCCAGATCAGATATGTTTTCAGATAAATAAACTGTGTTGTCGACCGATTGACTCATCTAGGAATCTCGACCCCCAACACTATTTTTTCTGATGATCCCGAACTTCGTGTTCTCACCCGTAATGATGCTTTAGGTTGAATTACCTCCTAGAGGTAACCAACCTAACCGCTTTCCGTTTTTTTAATTTTTTTTTTTTTTAAAAAAACGTATGAATTGTGAGATGGTCAATGTTTTCAACCTTGGGTAGTTCAAGTAAACAAAAACAAAAAAAATAGTATTGCTCAAGTCCATCCATCCACTATCATACCTAACCTTCCAACGCAAATATCCACCCACCAAACCATCATATAGCGTATAATGTAAGTGCTAAAAAATAAATAGGACCATTAAAGCCCTTTGGTTTCATGAACCAAAACATGTTTATGTATTTTTAGTGTTTTATCATAATTTAAAATTCTAAACTTGATTTATAATAAGTAATAAGTGAAGATTTACTATGTTACTCCATCGTCCCACCTAGTCCCACCTACCCAGCTTTCCAAATACAAAGCCACCCCTCCATGCACCTATCAAACCTTCATTATCCTACCTATATTTGACACTCCATATAAATACACGGGCAAATGAGGGCTCATCCGTCAATGAATGTCTCGCTAACGCAACCTAACTCGTTCAGTTTTAGTGCCCGTTTGGTTGAAGTGGTGGAATAAAAACGGAATGAAATCGATTAAGGGAAAGGAATGAAAATGAAATTGATTAGATTACTTTAATGTTTAAAAAGACTTCTAACAAACATAGTTTTTGATTGTTTCGGAATCAATCCGTTACCGGGAATGATTCCTAGCAATACCAAACGAGCCCTTAGTCTAGTTGAGCAACCAGCTAATCGTGAGATGAGCACAAACACCACATGCTCGAAATTATTGCCCAGTTGTACCGTGGTTGCATTGTACCGAGTAGAATTCTGCCAGAACCAAACTTTGTCCGTATCCTTGGCTCTAATAGTCCATTAGACACCAAAGTTATATTTGAATTCACTTCCATTTAAGTGTGGAAAATGTTAAATCTTAATTGTACCCGCAAAATTTCATTACTGGAATCAAGTAAAAGAACAAACTTCAGAAGCCATGGTACAACTGGGTAAAATGAAATTTCCTGGATAAAACTCTTTGTTTCTCTACCATCAATAACTGAAATCTTCGCAATAAAATTAAGTCAGGCACTGAGTTACCAAAATTCCACAAACCTAAACCCTGATCAATGTGCAGCCTGCTGAGTTTGTGGATGCTCCATAAGTTGACTCATTAGTTTGTAACTGCGCCCAGATAATGTTTTTGTGTGGTCTATCAGCTGTTCATACCTGCGCAAGTGTGCATAAAAACAATGTTAAACGATGCAATATCGTCACGCAATTATAAGGTTTGATAAGGTCGGATTTCTTACACATTGGGGCAATTGGGTTCCATCAAGACAGTTCCAGACTCAGAATCAATGGTGGCGTCTACTTTTGAGTTGCGGATAAGATTCACTAACCATCTCTCGGCTTCCTCGTAACTCAAGTTCAATTTTTCAGCAAGGACACTGGCAACAGAAAGATACAAAACAACAATGATTAATGAGCAATTCAACTAAACAGTCATTAGACAATAAGATCAGGTCAGCCACAAATGATCTTGGTAAATAACAATCAAGAACATAATATTATGACCAAAATTTCATCAACTCTTTCTTTATGCGAGGTCTATTGGTCTTTCTTTCCAGAGAACCATAGGATTTAATTATTTACAGTAATTTTCATAGGCTACAACACCCAAAGTGTCCTCCATTATAATAGCTTCAAATCCTTCAATGCATCAAAAGAACCAAAAAAAGGGAAGAAAGTAAAAGCTGATAATAAGAGGTCCTGGCGTGATTATCAATTTCACATCAAAACATCATAACAGCATTATGGTGATACACTTTGGCTTCAGCTTTTGGACCCTTTCATCACGTTTTACAACTTGAAAGATGAGAATTTTTTCACTAGCAATTGAGTAGGGAAGTGGGCATGCAACAAATGCGAGACACATACCTCATGTCAATTCGCTGATGGATCCGGCAATAGGTTTCACAAATGAAAAGACGGGCGTTCTCAAGAAACTCGTCCCTCAGTGGAACTATTGTATAATTTCCTTCCTCCACTCTTTTCCCAAGGAATGGATCATTTAGTATGACCTATTGAGAATTTAAACATAAGAGGAAGATGTTGATGACTAAATGTTAGGGGAAACTTGTTGCCAAGATGCAAAAACTATTAAAAGATAATTCAAAGACATACAAGAATTAACTACCACTGTAATTGTTACAAAAAATTACCGAGAAACACACCTCTTCACACTCTCTCATCTTCTCTTGGGCTCCATCAAAGTCGTAGTTAACATAAATGCAAGCCAAGAACTCAGTGATGGGATCTTTGTAGGAATATTGCTCCTGCTGAATGACCTTGATGAACTCTTTGAACTGAGGCCTTCTCCTTTTGTTGACAATGAATGCAGTTGCAAGATAGCGCAAAAGATGGGGTGCATGGGTTTGGATAGTATTTAGGTACCTGTATAAGATAAGTGTTGTCTGCTTAAGCCAAGGAATAAGATATTATAATAAAAAACTACTACTGAACACTGGTAGAAAGGTCGCTTGAAAGTAAGCTTTCAAGCTACTCCAAAGTCTCCAACATGGACTATAATAGAGTAATTGCCCAAAAATGGAATATTATAGAGGAACTATATGCTGAAAATGCACTCATATTAGCAATAGTTAGATAAGTAGGGTGACAAACTTGTCTTGATTGAACAGATCAATGATCTGTGTCCTGCCGTTATCATTGTTGAAAAAAATAAATAAGCTCCAGTGCATCAGCCATATTCTGCTCTGAACCTGACTCACTGGTGAGGCAAAGCTCTGCCATAGTTCACAGCACAGGCATTAACTTACTGAGTTGAAACGAAACTAATAGATCAAAGAAAATACAAGTGCACATTAGATATCAGTACATACTCTGGAATCAATAACTTCTTTCAGATGATTTAGTTCAGTAAGCGCCACATCCCAGTTTTGCATCAAAATCTCAGCAGCGAGCTTTCCCCACAGTGCACTAAGATTTCTCTCACTGCTTGTGCAAAGGGCCCTGTATTGGTATAGATAATCAGCAGCACCAGAGTAGTTTCCGCATTCAAATTGAAATTTGGCATACTGATACAGAGCTTCTATTTGATCCGGCCCAATCTGGAGGACAGATACAGTTTCTAGATTAGAAGCTAAGATAAACCGCTAGGAAGAATAATTTATTTGCAATCTAAATGAAAACATTGACCACATTATGGAGAATTGACCACCTCAAAGGAGAATCATAATACTCTTATCAGATAGTATAGTGATAACAAGTAGATAAAAACAAGTCCCTTGTCATCCTACCCTACACATTCCAATTAAACTATGTTCCATTGAAAACGGAAGAAGGAAAAGGGGCAAGAAAACTGAGGAAGATAACAAGCGGATAAAAAAACCTGGAAACGTTCTTGCAACATCTGAAGATTATACTGTTTGTCACCCCTCAACTCCTGAACCGAACTAGGATTTTGTAAGAACGCAACAAGTGGCGCCGCAGCTTCCTCCAGAGACTTCAACCTCGCCACGACCTCCACCCTCCTATCCACCATATCTGAAAAGTATCCAACGCCCACAAAAACAAATCAGAAAATAAGAACAAACCCTAATTAAATCAAACATGCGAAACCATATAGACTACAGCGAGCGAAAGGAGTGGGAAATGACACAAAAGCAATACCTTGAGGCACATCCTCGGTCTGATAGAGACTTTTGTGGATGTCCATGCCATAATCAACCATATTCGTCATATTGAGAAGGTCGATTTTAGCCTTTAACAGCTCCTGGGCAGGATGTAGTTCGCGTTCGTGGAGAAACTCGAGGATTGGAAACACTAGATGCCTGTCTAGGTTTGGTGCAATCTTCGGGGTGAGATCGTATTTCGCCATTGTTGATATTGTTTGCAGTGGATAGGTTTCGCAGTAGCGGCCGCCGAGAGAAAATCACCGGAAAAGAAGAGGCCAGTGCGATTATGCGTTAACCTATATGTCCGGAATTCCTTATTGTAAACCTATTTTATATTGGAAAATCTTCCACCATAAAGACCCTTTTTCACTACACATTTTTTAAATCGTGGTTTTTAGATGTATCGGGTTTTTAGATGTATCGGTGTAAATTGTTATTTGACACCGTTAATTGTGATGTTTAATTTTTTAAATTTATTTATTTTTTTTCGGACTCCAACTGCGCACCCTATATACGTAGTCAGAAATCAGTCAACTACGCACGTGAAGTGCGTAATTACGGTGACAAATAGTGATTTTCGCCGGTATGTCTAATAATCCCCTTTAAAATATCTATCGGATATTATTCATTAGTTTATAATTATTTTACTATATTATAAATATTAATATATTTTTGGAAAACGACCAAACAATATTATTAAGTCAATAGAAACAAGTATAATAAGTCCCACTAGACATCATCAACCATTCAAAATGATTATGGATTTGTTCAATTGGTAGTGGTTAAAGGATACTAAGCCGATTATGATATTAAATTTATCAAATTTCTTCAACTAGTTAGTGCTAGCTTATTGATCAAAGTTACTATTTGGGCGGACGAAAATTACTAACAAAACTACGAAAACGGATTTTGCATCCGCCCCAAGTTGGGGCGGATGCGTTTTTAACCTACGTAATCTGATGAAGTCGTAAGTAATTAGCCGTTTTTACCGAACGTGAAAATATTCTATCAAAACAAATCCCTATTCACGTCCACAACACGTCGTTTAAGAAATTCGCAAAAAATGTCGACATATTCCGAAGAAGATGTAGAATCCGAATGTGAAAGTACAACCATGCCGTTTGATATCGACAAGTATAGTGATCCGGAAGAACTTGTCACACATATTGAGGTAAGTGTACAATTATCACTTTAAAGTAATTAATTTTACACATGTTTTAGAGTAGAGATCCAAAATTGTCGAACTTACACTTACTTTATTTTTATTTAATTAGGATGTTTTGGAATATTCACGTGCAATTGGCACCGATTTTTCGTCCAAATTTGAGCTCCGTGGATATTTTCCAGATAGGGAAAACTTATTGGGTTGGGCTCGGTATATGGCCATCTCAATGAATTTTGTTTGGGTCATAAAAAAATCATGGTTGGATAGAAGGGGGTTTCGTATCTTACAATTGGCATGTGATAGATACGGAGATAGTGAACTACACCAATAATCCGAAACAAGCCAATACAAATCCGAAACATGAAATAGTGAACTACACCAATAATCCGAAACAAGCCAATACAAATCCGAAACATGAAATAGTGAACTACACCAATAATCTGAACAAAGGTCAAAATATCACGGATGTTGTGATGCCCGGACCTAAGAAGGAGCCACCACTGGATATGGACTAACTGCCTCATCAATCATGGCTTGTACCTCAACTGGTGAATACGGTAACCCTCGACACTGCATATCTCGTAGACGGCCCAAAAGTATGTGTAGACTCTGCAATAAAAATAAAACAAGTTATAAAATTGTAAAATAAAATACACGGTAAGTTCAAGAATAGAAACAAGCGTACTCTATAATCAAAGGCGGGAACAAGTGGTGGGCGATCAACCGGAACCTGGACGGCAATGGACGTCGGGAGGATATATGGATGACAGTGGGTAGTGTACTAGGGCATGTATGCATCATCGACAAGCCACGGAGAATGTGCTGGGACCAACCCGTCAAATGAAACTCTAGTCTCCTCTAGGTGACGGGATGTCCAAACATCATAGATGGTAGCATATGAAACTCTAGTGCCACGCCCCTTATCTAGACGTACTTCCTGGATGGGCGGGATCCGGGACAGGGGCACAGTCTGCACGTACCCAAACTGTCGCAGGAACCGATCTGGTATATACGCCTCATCGATGTCATCTATCCGTAATATGCCTCGTTAACGAGATATGGCATAATCCCTTCCAAAGTCAATAAACCGATCAGTATGGTGAGTTGTTAAACCGAGGCAGTGTGTGTCACAGTATGATTGTTCAATATAAGGATGTCAATTGGAGATGGTGGTCAGCCGAGGCAGTGTGTGTCACAGTATGGTGAGTTGGGGTTATTTGTGTTTGTTAAACCGCATGTAGGAGGATGTGAACGCTCACATGAAAGCGGCGTTGTAAGTTTGTTGATGATACATGTTAAAGGGTGCTAGTGTGAAGTTATGTTTTTTTTTGTTATGCGGCTGCATACATGAAATGGTTTTGATAATGTTTGTCAACTAAACAGGTTGAATGTTTTAAAATTTTGTCGTGCTTCTTGTTGCAAGGTCCTACAAGTGAATTTGTTGTCAGGCTAACTGATGGGACCCACTGTGTAGTCCCTAGCCTAGTGACGTCTTGGGTTATTAAAAACCCGGTCGTTACAGTATATGGGGTGAAACGCACATCCTCCGCCTTCATCTAGTCCAACTGTACTCATAAGGCATGGACCCTCTCGATACTAAATGGCGGTGTCTTCGGGACAGAAAGTCTCGAACATCAACGTGGATGCCCATGCAACTGAGGATCCTCAACAAGTCCACATCCCAATTATGGAAAAATGGGCGTAAATCCAATACTAAATAAAGAAAAATAAATTAAACTCCACTCAATACTAAATGGCGGTACCTGTAATAGTGTTGTACAACCTCCCATCGTCTTCACATTCTTCCTACTAGCATCCCCCAAAGATATATATAGGTATGCAAGAATCCCGGTGCCCCAAGCATATGTGCCCGTCCTCGTATGATCCTGTACTAGGTCGATAAGCCATGGCCGCATCCTGTTGGTAGTCTTGTCGACTACCAAGGTCGACGAGATAAATAACAACAGGTACGCAAATGCAATCGCGGCGTGAGGAGGATCTGTAAGGCCTAACATGGTTGTGGCTCTAGACCTAACAGTCTCGCAAAAAAGCTTCTTACAGCTGTCACCAGCAACATAAGCAGATAATCCCAATGAATGTACAAGCCACTCATGCCTAGCAGTATCATCTGGATCGGTCAATAACGCATTTCCGTCAATAGCAAGACCCATAATAACATGCACATCGTGCAATGCTATGCTCATCTCCCCCTACGACATATGAAAAGTGTTCGTCTCGAGATGCCGCCTCTCAACAAACGCAGTAATCAAGCAGTGGTCGACCCCACCAAAGTGAAGGTTCTCCAACTCAGTAAGTCCGTTGCGTCTCGCCAAACCAAACCATGTGTGTGGGTCATAAAAATCCCTAGGCCACCTCCGTACTCTGGTGAAGTCCAACAATCAACTCGTATATATATATATCCATATAAACATATGTGACACGAGGAATATATAATCCTCGCCTCTGGGTCCAATAGCCAGTTGGAATGCTGCCTGGAACACCTCCCCGTGTACCCTAAGGGAATGGAGAGTGCCCGAACCGTTTACCAGGTCTGACATGCCTACAGAGAACCTCCCAGACTCCCGGCGGGATGACAGGGCAAGTTATCACGGCCCTACAATGAGCAAACAATATACCATAGATCGGTAATAAACCATAACACATGCTATCAAGCATATACCACACACCACTCATGCACACATCCACTATAGGGATGACAACTAAGTAAGTCCTATGGACTTACCTAAACCTCGTAGTCGTCTCAACTCGATCAACCCTCAAACACGGTCCACTCCAATCTGGAGGATAACACTGCCTAGCAACAAGGCATAGCGAAACATACTCATCAACCATCTATCCTCAACACATACCTAACATGCTACTACCGCTCATACTAAGAAAGGATAGGATCTACCTAACTCTAGGTAGATCCGGGACAAGATGCACCTGCGTGACACAAGAGACGCAGGGGCGGAGCAAGGTACCCCGCAGGCGCGGCAGGACTCAGCCGCGGGCGCGGTGACAAAGGCCGCAGGCAACGCAGGCACGGCGCGGGCGCTGCGGCACAGATTCCGCAGGGGCGGCGGCTTCCAGGCGCGGGGGCGGCAACAGTGCAGAACGTGATCCCGCGATTCCTCCTCGGCTCTTCTCGTGATCAAATCACGTCTTCATCATTCCAGATTCACACACATACATATACATACTCATTCCAACATCAAACTATATCCAATTCATCTAATCCTAAGCTAAGGAAGGAAGAACAAGAAAGAAAGAAAGGAAGGAGAAGCAAGAAGCTCACCTCTACTGCTGTGATCACCCAAGGAAAGAACAAACACACTCTCAGCTGGCATCACAAGCTCAGCAAACATACACCAAAGCAACCTCAGCAAAGCCACACCACAACTCTCTTGCAAACTTCAAGAGAACTCACACACAAGATCAAGGAGAAGAACGGTGAAGCAAGGAGGACGTAGGAAGGCTGGGAATGAAGTGATGAAGAAGCCCTTGCTCAGCTAAGGAAAAGAATAAGAGGAGGAAAGAGTAAAGCACGGGTCAAATGGTCAAAGGGTCAACAAAGCCGGCTGTAGCCGCCAGAAACCGCAGGGGCGGTTCCCTGAGCCGCAGGGGGGCACACATGCCCCCCTGCAGGGGCGGCACACATGCCCCCCTGCGGGGGCGGCACACATGCCCCCCTGCGGGGGCGGCACACATGCCCGCGGGGGCGGCTAAGGTAAGCTAGGTACAAAAAGATTAAGGCCCTTACACCTCACCCCCCTAAAAACAAGTTTCGTCCCGAAACTTGTAAAATCCTCAAACCACTCGGACTCACAAGCCGAGGTACAACTCTCTCTATAACCTAAAACATAAACATGGAGGAAACCATCGACTCCAACACGAACACTATCCAGGGCATAGAGGAAAATCATCTCTAGCCAACCAGCATCACAAAAGCAGGGAGAAACGAACCATCTCCAGCTATAAACAATCGCACTAGCACAACAAGATCTAATAAGATCACACATCATATCAAGCTAGTACGAAAATAAACACAACATGACATATAAGCACATAAGCAAACACTCACCAAGATAGTACTAAGATCTACTCGTAGATCCTACATGCATATCTATCTCGGCATAGAACTCTGGATAGTTCTTCTGGATACTATCCTCAGTCTCTCATGTAGCCTCATCAGGTCCTCGTCTCGACCACTGTATCCTCAACATAGGTATGTCCTTCGAACGCAAGCCTCTCATACCTCGTTCTAGGACTGCAATCAGATGCTCAACAAAAGTGTGGTCCGGCTCAACCACCAAATCATCATAACTCACGATGTGTCTCGGATCTGGTATATACTCCCTCAGCTGAGACACGTGAAACACAGGGTGAACACCCTCTAATCTCGGCGGCAAAGCCAACCTGTAGGCTACGCTCCCAACCCGATCCAAAATATCGAACGGTCCGACATATCGGGGGCTCAACTTCCCCTTAATGCCAAAACGCCTAACACCTCGTGTCGGGGACACTCTCAACCACACATGGGATCCAACTCTGAACTCTAGAGGTCTACGCCTCCTATCAGCATAAGACTTCTGACGGCTCTGCACAGTCAGCATCCGCTCTCTAATCAGTGCTACTCGAGCCACATCATCCTGAATCTGATCAGGTGCCAAACCATTAATACTGCTCTGCTCATCCCAACATAATGGGGTACGACATCTCTGTCCATACAGTGCCTCATATGGAGCCATCGTAATAGATGCATGCCAGCTGTTGTTGTATGAGAACTCAACTAATGGGAGATGATCCGTCCACACTTGTTCCCAATCCAACACACAAGCTCGCAGCATATCCTCCAGTGTTTGAATGATCCTCTCTGACTGCCCATTTGTCTGAGAATGGAACGCAATAGTAAAGTGCAAACTCGTCCCCAGAGCAGTTTGAATCTGCTGCCAGAATCTCGAGGTAAATCGTCCATCTCTGTCTGAGACGATCGCCCTCGGTACCCCATGGAGTCTCACTATCTGCCTAGTGTACTCCTCAGCTAATCTGCTCACCGGCCACGTCTCTCTAATGGGAATGAAACGTGTTGTCTTCGTCAATCTGTCCACTATGACCCAGATGGCATCAAAACTCCGGCTCAGCCTCAATCCAGTCACAAAGTCCATGGTGACGTCCTCCCACTTCCTCTATGGAACAGGAAGTGGATGGAGCTCACCTCCAAGTCTATAATGCTCTATCTTGACCTACTGGCAGGTTGCACACTGTGCTACAAATCTGGCCACATCGGGCTTCAGCCCTCCCCACCAATATAAACGTCTCAAATCTTGATACATCTTACTCATACCTGGATGTACAAAGTAAGGTGTACAATGAGCCTCCTGTAAAATCCTCTGTCTCAGATCTGCATCAGCATGTACACAGACGCGACCACGGCGTCTCAATACTCCATCTGCTCCTAGAAGAAAATGTGGTGCCTCATCCCGAGACATCCGCTCTCTGATCCTCATCAAGGTTGGGCAGGTCTCCTGCTTCTGTTGGATTTCACCCAACAGATCAGGTAGAATCTCTAAAGTATTCAACCGGGCATCCTCATCAGGAAACTGGATGTCCAACTCTAACCAGATCAGGTCTCTCTACAAATGATGCTGAATTGTCAATCTCGCAATCGCCTGCTCTCGAGGCTTCTTCCTGCTTAGGGCGTCGACGACAACATTCACCTTCCCTGGATGGTACAAAATCTCCAGATCAAAATCCTTGATCAGCTCAAGCCACCTACGCTGGCGGTTATTCAATTCCCGCTGCGTGAAAATGTACTTCAGACTCTGATGGTCTGTGAAGATCTGACATGTAATAACATACAGGTAATGTTTCCAAATCTTCAGTGCATGAACTACCGCTGCCAACTCCAGATCATGAGTCGGGTAGTTCTCCTCATACGTCTTCAGCTGTCTAGACGCATAGGCAATCACTATGCCCCGCTGCATCAACACACATCCCAAGCCTAGCTTGGATGCATCATTATATACCACAAAATCCTCTGTACCCTCTGGCTGTGCCAAAACAGGAGCAGAAGTCAGACGTCTCTTCAACTCCTCAAAACTCCGCATGCACTGATTAGACCACACAAATCTTGTAGTCTTCCTCAGCAGACTCGTCAGTGGACGGGCAATCACAGAAAATCCCTCCACAAAGCGTCTGTAATAACCAGCTAGGCCAAGAAAGTTACGTACTTCCTTGACGTTCGTCGGTGTCGTCCATGCTGCTACTGCCTCTATCTTCGCCGGATCAACCTTGATCCCCTCGGCGGAAACAATGTGACCCAGGAATGCTACCTCTGGCATCCAGAACTCGCACTTAGAGAACTTAGCATAACGTTCTCTATCCCGTAAAACCTGCAATACAGTCCTCAGCTGTCCTGCATGCTCTTCTCTACTACGAGAGTACACCAAAATATCGTCTATGAAGACCACCACAAACTGATCCAAGAAGTCGATGAAGATGTTGTTCATCAACTCCATAAATATTGCTGGAGCATTCGTAAGTCCAAATGGCATCACTACAAACTCGTAGTGTCCATATCTGGTCTTGAATGCTGTCATGTGCACATCTTGCTCTCTCACCCTCAGCTGGTGATACCCAGAACACAGATCAATCCTGGAGAACATTGTCGCTCCCTGAAGCTGATCTAACAAATCATCAATACGCGGCAATGGATACTTGTTCTTGATGGTCACCTTGTTCAGCTCTTTGTAATCAATCCATAATCTTAGTGATCCGTCTTTCTTCCTTACGAAGAGGACAGGTGCTCCCCATGGAGATACACTAGGGCGAATGAAGCCCTTCTCAGCCAGCTCCTCAAGTTGCTTCTTCAGCTCCAGCATCTCGACAGGCGTCATCCGTTATGAGGCCTTCGAGATAGGTCTCGTACCAGGCTCCAACTCAATACTGAAGTCCACACTCCTCTGAGACGGCAAACTGGACGGCTCAACAAACACATATGCAAAATCACAGACAACTGGGATGTCCTCTAATGTTGGATTCTCCCCCTCCTTCATGGCATAACACCAGAAGACATCACAACCATGTGCAATCAGTCTAGCTGCCCGTATCGCACTGATAACTGTGCCTGTCTTTCCAAGGTCCCTACCTCGGAAAACCTCTATCTGACCTAATTCGGTAGAGAGGGTAACAGTCCTCCTACCTAAATCTAAGACTGCAGAATGTCTATCCATCCAATCCGTACCTAGTATAACTTCCTCATGCTCTAACGGCATGACAAAGAAGTCAACTAGTAACACACGAGTCCCTACAGAAATGGGACAACTATGAATCTCACGGGTACCTCTGACCCTACCACCATCGGGTAACCCTATAATAAAGGGCATCCCCTCAATTGTATCTAGATTCAGACGCTCTACACAGGCATCAGAAATAAAAGAATGCATAGCACCGGTATCAAATAAGACTCTAAGCGGTAAACCATGAATCATAATGGTACCTGTAGCAGTCGGTGCAGCTGGCTCCTCTACATTCCTCACCTCAAAAACTCGGCCCTGTGGGCCTCGGGTGTTAGTGGTGCTCCCACCACGACCTCTGCCTCTACTCGGCCCAGGAGCAGATCCCTGAGTCGTAGGGCGATCTGGGACTCTCTGTTGTCCCTGCATCTGCTGCTGCTGAGGTGGCCTCTGTCCACCTCCTGCTGCACTAGCAGGAGAAGAATCCTATTATGATGAAGCTCTCCCTCGTCTACAGAAGGTAGCTTTGTGACCAGGTCTGCCACAAGTGAAGCAGGTCACCGGCTGCCTCGTACACTCTAATCTCATATGCCCATACTCACTGCAGTTGAAGCACTGTACTCCCTTATCTGCACCCGGTGCAGATGAAGGATGACTCTGGCGACTCTGGCCTCGCCCTGAACCAGTAGCTCCACCAGTACCACTGGTCTGCCCAGTCCGCTGTCTCTTCTCAGACCCTCCGGTATGAGAAGCTCTCCTCTGGCTGGCCCTCTCTCTCTCATAATCAGAAGCCCGGTCCTGATAATCCATCAGAGACTCACAGTGGAAACCCGCCATATAAGTACGGGTAGTATCCCTCAGTCGTCGAGAAAATAAATACACATGCTGATCTGCAGAAGGTGCAGCTGGACGCAGCAATGCCAGCTCCTCCTGAAATCTCCTGATGGCCTCTGAGACCGGTACATCCTCGAACCCAGCCTCAACAAAGTCTCACAGTTTCTCCCTCCTCAGCGAGGTAGAGCAGAAACGCTCTCGGATCATAGTCCTCATCTGCTCATAACTGGTAACTTGTAGTCGTACAGACCTCTACCAGTGATGTGTCAGATCTCTGAACAAAGTCTGCACCAACTCAATCTGCCTGTCAGCTGGACATCTAATAGACTCCAGAGCTGAGTCTACATGTCCTATCCAGAGTTCAACCTCCAACCCCACCTTCCCAGAGAAAGGGGGTACTCCCATCTGATGAAAAGCCTTCAACCAAGTGTCTGGTCAAGACCCTCTATGCTCCTTTGTAGCTCGAGCAATCTCAGCGGCAGGTGCCGGTGCAGCTGGCATCTGTGTAACTGCATCGGAACTCTCAGATGATCCCTCATGTTTTGGCAGATCAGGGGCACGCCTACCTGCTCTGGCAGCCTCCTCAACACGTCTAATGTACTCGCGGAAGGCTGGTCCCTCCATGGAGACACGATCCGAGTCGTCTGACTGGACTTGCTGTGGACCCTATCTCCCAGCTATGCCGTTCCCAGTGTCAAGGACGACACTCTCAGCAACATCCTCACGAATCTCCTCTGCTATACGTGGATCAACAACAGGAATCCTACCCCTTCCTCTACCTAGAGGAGGTCTACCTCTACCTCGTCCAACTGCAGGTAAGGCTCTAGTCTGAACCATCTGCAGAGGATACAAACCTAACTCAGAAGGCTATATATATGCCGTACGTATAGATATATATCAAATCAATCATAACAAAATATCTATATATATCTATACTGTCGAGGTCTTCAGAGGGGTGATGACTCACGTACACGGTATCCCAAAACATTTGTACTCATTTCAAAACCAAAACCTTTTTGGAAAGTCAGACCTCTTTTCTGGTTTTGTTTATTTATCTATTCGACCTTTATCGCAGATTACTAGTGTCATTGTTGTCAACCTGGGCTCTGATACCAACTTTGTAACACCCCAAATCCGTAGGACTCGAGGTGCTACTGGGCTAGGATCTCACAATAGATCCTGACCCTAGCCTAGCAACAAATTCACTGAATCTTACAACAAGGCACAAATAGATTAAATACAAAACATGAAACTGATATATATATATATATATATATATATATATATATATATATATATATATCAAAAGGTAATACAAAGTACCGCTGAGTACAAATAAAACCACACTGTACAACAAAAAGGTCCCATATCCCCAATAACGCCTCAGTGTACGGAGCCCTCAACGGATCACCCACTCTGGATCACTCTGCAGCTCTCCTATCCTGCAAAGGGTCTACAACACGGTATAAATCGTTAGCTAACCATACACATATATAAGAGATGCAGAGCACATACACACATCAAAGAATACTAAACACGTCAACATGCTATCATACATTTACCGGTTCATTATCTTTATAAAGTCCAGCAATCAACTGGTATATATATATCCATATAAACATATGTGACACGAGGAATATGTAATCCACGCTTCTGGGTCCAATAGCCAGCTGGAATGGTGTCTGGAACACATCCCCGTGTACCCTAAGGGAATGGAGAGTGCCCGAACCGTTACTAGGTCTGGCCTGCCTATAGAGAACCTCCCAGACTCCCGGCGGGATGAAAGGGCAAGTTATCACGGCCCTACAACGGGCAAGCAATATACCATAGATCGGTAATAAACCATAACGCATGTTATCAAGCATATACCACACACCACTCATGCACACATCCAATATAGGGATGACAACTAAGTAAGTCCTATGGACTTACCTCAACCTCGTAGTCGTCTCAACTCGATCAACCCTCAAACATGGTCCACTCCAATCTGGAGGATAACACTGCCTAGCAACAAGGCATAACGAAACATACTCATCAACCATCTATCCTCAACACATACCTAACATGCTACTACCGCTCATACTAAGAAAGGATAGGATCTACCTAACTCTAGGTAGATCCGGGACAAGACGCACCTGCGTGACACAAGAGACGCAGGGGCGGAGCAAGGTACCCCGCAGGCGCGGCAGGACTCAGCCGCGGGCGTGGTGACAAAGGCCGTAGGCAAAGCATGCACGGTGCGGGCGCTACGGCACAGATTCCGCAGGGGCGGCGGCTTCCAGGCGCGGGGGCGGCAACAGTGCAGAACGTGACCCCACGATTCCTCCTCGGCTCTTCTCGTGATCAAATCACGTCTTCATCATTCCAGATTCACACACATACATATACATACCCATTCCAACATCAAAATATATCCAATTCATCTAATCCTAAGCTAAGGAAGGAAGAACAAGAAAGAAAGAAAGGAAGGAGAAGCAAGAAGCTCACCTCTACTGCTGTGATCACCCAAGAAAGAACAAACACACTCTCAGCTGGCATCACAAGCTCAGCAAACATACACCAAAGCAACCTCAGCAAAGCCACACCACAACTCTCTTGCAAACTTCAAGAGAACTCACACACAAGATCAAGGAAAAGAAAGGTGAAGCAAGGAGGACGTAGGAAGGCTGGGAATGAAGTGATGAAGAAGCCCTTGCTCAGCTAAGGAAAAGAATAAGAGGAGGAAAGAGTAAAGCACGAGTCAAAGGGTCAACAAAGCCGGCTGCAGCCGCCGGAAACCACAGGGGCGGTTCCCTGAGCCGCCGGGGCGGAAACCCGCTGGGGCGGCACACATGCCCGCGGGGGCGGCTAAGGTAAGCTAGGTCCAAAAAGACTAAGGCCCTTACATGTAAAGAGCTCGGCTATAATGACAGCTCCCTATTACTTAAAGTCTACTCTATATGGAGGTTGAGGAACATTAAAATATGGCTTAACTATTTTAGTGAGTGATGTTCACGGAATGATGTATTAGCAAGTTTTTCGTATAAGATAGTTATCTATTAAAGGCCTAATTTGTTATGAGTAGTTTATTGATTATAAATGAAATTTTAGGGAATTGGAAATTGATTTGACAATATGATTATGTATTATGTGATTGTGTGATTGTGTGATTATGTGATTATATGATAGTGTGATATTGATATATGATTTTGATATGTTATTTGTTTTATTAGGATTCTCTCGTGGATATATTATGATCGTTAGCTAACGATTTATACCGAATTCTTTTTAGGTTAACTTATGGATATGTTGAATATAAGGATGTCAATTGGAGATGGTGGTCAGCCGAGGCAGTGTGTGTCACAGTATGGTGAGTTGGGGTTATTTGTGTTTGTTAAACCGCATGTAGGAGGATGTGTACGCTCACATGAAAGCGGCGTTGTAAGTTTGTTGATGATACATGTTAAAGGGTGCTAGTGTGAAGTTATGTTTTTTTTTTTATGCGGTTGCATACATGAAATGGTTTTGATAATGTTTGTCAACTAAACAGGTTGAATGTTTTAAAATTTTGTCGTGCTTCTTGTTGCAAGGTCCTACAAGTGAATTTGTTGTCAGGCTAACTGATGGGACCCACTGTGTAGTCCCTAGCCTAGTGACGTCTTGGGTTATTAAAAACCCGGTCGTTACAGTATATGGGGTGAAACGCACATCCTCCGCCTTCATCTGGTCCAACTGTACTCATAAGGCATGGACCCTCTCGATACTAAATGGCGGTGTCTTCGGGACAGAAAGTCTCGAACACCAACGTGGATGCCCATGCAACTGAGGATCCTCAACAACTCCACATCCCAATTATGGAAAAATGGCCGTAAATCCAATACTAAATAAAGAAAAATAAATTAAACTCCACTCGATACTAAATGGCGGTACCTGTAATAGTGTTGTACAACCTCCCATCGTCTTCACATTCTTCCTACTAGCATCCCCCAAAGATATATATAGGTATGCAAGAATCCCGGTGCCCCAAGCATATGTGCCCGTCCTCGTATGATCCCGTACTAGGTCGATAAGCCATGGCCGCATCCTGTTGGTAGTCTTGTCGACTACCAAGGTCGACGAGATAAATAACAACAGGTACGCAGATGCAATCGCGGCGTGAGGAGGATCTGTAAGGCCTAACATGGTTGTGGCTCTAGACCTAACCGTCTCGCAAAAAAGCTTCTTGCAGCTGTCACCAGCAACATAAGCAGATAATCCCAATGAATGTACAAGCCACTCATGCCTAGCAGTATCATCTGGATCGGTCAATAACGCATTTCCGTCAATAGCAAGACCCATAATAACATGCACATCGTGCAATGCTATGCTCATCTCCCCCTACGGCATATGAAAAGTGTTCGTCTCGGGGTGCCGCCTGTCAACAAACGCAGTAATTAAGCAGTGGTCGACCCCACCAAAGTGAAGGTTCTCCAACTCAGTAAGTCCGTTGCGTCTCGCCAAACCAAACCATGTGTGTGGGTCATAAAAATCCCTAGGCCACCTCCGTACTTTGGCTATTCCATCAAGCCTCCTATTAACCTTGACCACGCCAAGATCCTCCTATAATAATTTATTAAAATTGAAATTAACATTATCTTAGATCGATTACAAAAATAAATTATATATTTGGTGGATAGTAAATTTATGCCCTTTGAGTCCATATCACGCTCGCTCTGTGGTTAGTATAACATCTCAATAACACCTCCTCCTGAGGATGCTCCTCCTCTTGTGGATGCTCCTCCTCTTGTGGATGCTCCTCCTCCTCCTCCTGAGCAGGCATTTGTGGTGCTTGCTCCTCAACATAATCATAATAATACTCATTGTCCTGTTGTTGCTCCTGTGGGACATGTATCTGCTCATGCTCACCACCTACAATGTCGTCTAGGTGTGGCTCGTCATCAGTGGAGCCCTATGTAGTATAACCCGGGCATAGTGATGATGTTGCCCCGACATCCCCCCTAATAGGCTCCTCCTCTGCAACTCCATCAACGGGCACCTCGACCGATGTGGAGGCAAGTCTATCCCGTCGAGCTTTAGCAGCTCAACGGGCAGATGTAGTGACAACTCTACTATCGCACTTCTTCTTTCTCTAATGTTTTGCATGACCATCTGAATTTTTTTAAAGATAAAATTTCCCATTTTTAAATTTACATATTATATAATTTTAGATATATTTTGTAAAAAAATTATCTTGCCGGAATACAAAATTACAACCTAATGTTCATATAAGATCCAAACTCAATTCTTCCTAAACTAACCGAATCGTCCTAAACTAATGTTCATATAAGATCCAATTTTAATTCTTCCTAAACTAACCAAAATTTCCTAAACTAATGATTTTCGAGCCTAAAATTAGAAAATAAACAACAAAAAATAGATAAAAACGTACCTTAAACCGTTCTTTGAGTGTTCTTCCAACCCTAGGGGGAGAATCCGAATCCGCCATGTGTATACGATGATACGGGAGAAGAAGAAAAAAAAGACGAAGAAGTTGTTCACCGGAGACGAAGGGCAGCGGCGGCTGCGGCAACGGGGGAGGAGACGGAGGCGGCGGAAGCGGGGGCAGGAAAGGAGAGTTTTTTCGGAGAAGGAGAGTTTTCGGCGGATGGGGAAGCCGTTTCCGTAGTTTTGTTAGTAATTTGTTCCCGTCTGAATAACATCACTCTTATTACTCTTATTGATTTATGGTTGTTCACGAGACAATTTATCATTTTTCTTCAATCAGCCAACCTGCCCTATGTAATCTCAATTCAGAGAATTAAGAATTACTAGGGACCATAAATTTTCAGTTTGACTTTGAGCTTGTGTTAATAAAATAAGAAAAAAGGCAAAAAAATATTTTGAAATGATTTTTGACATATAACTTGTTAATATTTTCCATATTAATAAATATAATCTAAAGACTTAGTTGTATGGGAATCAACTTCAATAATCAATAATTGAAGTAAGTGATTGTTTTACACTTCTACTCCTTCTACTTCTACCCAATAAATTAGTTAATTATTAATTCCTTTGTAGTTAGAAGGAAGATAAATGAGAAAATGAAATTTAGTAGAAAAAGGGATAAATATTTAATGGTTTTTGTAAGAGGTACAATTAGTGCAATTAATATAGAAGTGTTAGTTAGCCAATTCACCCGAGTATAACAAGGCACAATTATATTTTTAATATAAAAAAACTCTAGCAATCAAAGATATTGTTGTGGGTAAAGCGGCTCTCAATGCAGCTTATGCAAAGGTGGCTAAGCATAAAGGGCTTGCACTGAAAATCAACATGTATTTCCCGTTCACTTTTGACACATTTGGGTATCTTGTCCTGGAGGCCGTCGAGATTCTCACGAGGATGCATCGGGCCTTACATGGTAAGATTGTGTCTCCCAGATCTTCAAACGTAATTTTTATAAATATCGGTTTTGTTATCCAAAAGGTACTAGCGCAACTTGTTGTCCGCCTACCTTTTAACTCGATGTAAATAATGTTTTTAGACATCTATATGGCAATATGGCATTATAAAGTTTTGTTTTTAGAACTCAAAATGCAACATAAGAGAATGTTCCGAAAATAAAAGAGAACTTAAAACACAAAAGATCACAATAGAAAAAGAAAAACCTCCTTTGAATTAAACTTGGGGCGGGAAGGCAAAACAAAATTTGAAAGATCCAAACTCGATAACTAGACATTACTCATTTGATTTCACTGTAAGATGCCATCACTTTATACTTTGGATAGACAGACATTGCTCATTTGGTTTCACCTAAGAGTCAATCACTTTATACTTTGACATTTGGTTTCACCCTAAGAGCCAATCAATTTATACATTTGCATTTGTAAAAGGTCAATGTGGTGTCAACTCTACCATCCTTGCAAAGGTTTCACCCTAAAAGGCAATCACTTTATACTTTGGCAATTGTAAAAGGTCAATGTGGTGTCAACTCTACCATCCTTACAAAGGTTTCACCCTAATAGGCAATCACTTTATATTTTGGCAATTGCAAAAGGTCAATGTGGTGTCAACTCTACTATCCTTGCAAAGGTTTCACCCTATAGGCAACCACTTTATACTTTGGCAATTACAAAAGGGTCACCTCTACCATCCTTGCAAAAGCGTACACTCTCAAAAGTGGGATAATGAAAACACGCTCTCAAAAGCGGGATAATGAAAGCAATTGAACTCAATTATGTTTGTTATCACATAGACAAGTTTCGTGTGTTCATATTTTTGATGAAGTGAATGGTGTAGCCAGCAAGCTCGGCAAGATTGTACATCCAAGCCTTTTGCCGTTACAAGTCTACCTCGTGAAGTGAAAGCCCTAGTATGAAAGGATGTCCAAAAATGGTTCACCTCTATAAAGTGACCACGTCTATTCTTTTATGTCTCGTCTAAAAATTGACAAGCTGAATTTCGTCTTCCAGCAAAACAAGCTTTTACAACAATAGCCACCATCAACAAGGTGGTCATAAATGCTAAATGCTTAAATAGAGCATGCTAAGTTGCTAATAGACAACACAACAACAAAATAGCATCCCGATTTATATAAGCTATTGAACAAATTTGAAACACATAATTTATCAGTGGACTTAATTTCCAGTCCACTGATGTAAGAGCCTTAGTCTTTGGAGTTGAGCTAGGTAGCCACCCCTGCGGGTCCGTGGAGCCGCCCCTACGGCTTGCTCAATGTTCCGCCCCTGCGGCCAGGAATTTCCGCCCCTGCGGTTTCCTGCGGCTGCAGCCGGCTTTGTTGACCCTTTGACCGTGCTTTACTCTCTTCTCTTCCTTCTTAGCCTTTTCATTTGCTTGCTGAGCAAGGGTTCTTAATTTCCAGCTACCCTCACGAGCTTCTTCTTGCCTCCTTCCTTCTCCTTGATCTTGTTCTTGAATCCTTCTTGTTTTGGAAGAGAATTGTTGTGTGGTTGTTGATGATGAGCATGATGTGTGTATTGCTGAGCTTGGGAGCCAGCTGATGGTGCATTGTGATCATTTCCTTGCTTAGGCCATTGTAGTAGGTAAGCTTCTTTCTTCTCTTCTTTCTTCCTTTGATTCCTATTCCTATTCCTTTTCCTTAGCTTAGGATAAATGATCTAGGCTTGTATTGATGTTGGAATGTGTATGTATATGTATGATTGTGGCTGTGGAATGATGAAGACGTGAATTGATCACCTGAAGAGTGGAAGAGAAGTCGGGAGATTACGCTCTGCACTGTCGCCGCCCCCGCACCTGTGAGCCGCCGCCCTTGCGGGACCCTGTCACCGCACCCGCGCCTCAGCGCCGCCGCCCCTGCGGCTACGGTCACCGCCCCTGCGTGGAAGCGTCTCCGTGCCTGCGGCTTCTGTCATTTCGCCCCTGCGTCTCTTCTGTCACACAGGTGCGTCTTGTCCCGGATCTACTAGAGTAGTATGAATCCTTTCCTTTCCTAGTATGAGGGTTAGTAGCATGCTAGGTATGTGTATGAGGATAGAATGATGATGATTATGATAATGATATATGCCGGTTATGGCTGTTCGGGAATGAAAATTTCATGAATTTAATTATTTGTGAAATTATATAAAATCTCTTGGAATTAACTATACATATTTGGTGTAGTTAATTTGTTATAATTATTAGAAAGAAAAGGGCTTCAATCAATAACACAAAGTGTTGATTTAAAATTAAAGTCTAAAAATGTTGTTTAAAAGCAAAAAAAAAATTATAACAATTTATCCCAATAATACAAAGGTGATAAATTGACAATAAAATTATGGAGCAGTTTCCAAATTAACTTGCTGGTTTCCATAAAAAAAATAAAATAATAACAAACAAATGATAAAATGGTCAAGAGCCATTAATGGTGATGGATTAGTGGGATGAGTGGGGAGTTATTTGAGTAACTCCTCCCAATAGCCATTCTAGTAAAGGAGAGAGATCTGCATTTTGTGGATTTTTTTACAGATCACTACTCACAAGTAATATTACATTTATAAAGAGAGAAGGGAAGTACGCTTAAGAAGAAGAATAACGAAGAGAAGGGAAATAGAGAAGAGGAAGAAGCAATACGCAGCAGCAGATTCACACACAAGAAAAAGGAGACAAAGTTGAGTTCATCTCTCCTTCTTGATTAATATGATTTGAAAAGTCCATTTTTAAGGCAAAACTCCGTATGCTTCAATGGAGTATTCAGTGCTCGGTCCCATTCAAATTCATTGTCCCATCTCTTCTATTTTCAACTTTCATTACTATTTTTTTTAATTTATTCCCTCTTTCTCCTGTTGTTTTGAGTTTTGATAGAAATTGCAGGTCTTTTATCCTCCTCTTTTGAACAAAACAACTCATCGCAAGTATGATTTTGCGAGATCCTGCATGCATATAAATGAGGGTATGATACTTAAGAGGATGAAATGCGCAGTTGGCCGGAATCGATGGATTCCGCCGCTGCAAAACCCGCAGCTGGCCGGAATCGATTGATTCCGCCGCTGTAAAACCCGCAGCTGGCCGGAATCAATTGATTCCGCCGCTGCAATGCCCGCGGTTGGCCGGAATCGATGGATTCCGCCGCTGCAAAATCCGCAGTTGGTCAGAATCAAATGTATTCCGCCCTGCACAACCTGTCGTCGCTCGATCGGTTACGATACCCAATCACCATGGATTCCCATGTTTGGCTTCATTTGTTCTTCTCTCGCAAAAGTTAGTGGAAAACAAAATCCAACAACAAAAAGTTTTTAAAAAAAGCAAGAAAAAAAAAGTTTTATAAGTAAACGTTCTTTTACTGGCAATAGAGATTGCAAAGTAAGTTTAACCAAAAAAAAAGATTGCAAAGTAAGGAGTTTTCTTTTCTTTTTTAAAAAAATAAGAAAAAAAGAAAACAAAGTAAAATATACAGTATATGTATACGTTCACATCGGTTCATATCAAACTGAAATTCAAAATCAATAAATAGAATATATATATATATATATATATATATATATATATATATATATATAATAAAATGAAAAGGTACAAGTGAAAGTGTAGTCTGCAATATTGCAGTACCGTAGAAAAGTTTGAGATTTACAAATCAAAATTTATTTTAATTACAATATGAACCCACAAATGTAAATTTTTGCGGGGGTGATTCATAAAATATTTTCTTTTGTAAAAATGATCCTACTAAGACAGTCTTACAAACGTGATCATAAATTTACGGTAAAAAAAAAACTGTATTTAAATATCATCAAAGGTAAAACTTTGTGTGATTATTTTCGCCAATACACTAAAATTCGTATGTGGTTCGAAAGTAAATACTTTTTGATCACTACATCGAGCCCGTGGTTGAATCGAAAGTAAGTACTTTTGGTCACTAGATCAGCGGTTCAAACCTTTTGTAATGAACTACGAGTGATTTGATGTCTTAAAAAATAAAAAGACTACGTAGGAAACTCGACTTATAAACTATCGAGTCCAATCGCACAAATTGAATTGACTTTTAAAATATAAAGTCGAACAAATACCCAAACCAAAATTTGAAACTCTTTTCAAAAAAAATGAACTTATCTCATAAACTTATCGAGCCCGTGGATGAACCGAAAGTATATACTTTTGGTCACCACATCAACGGTTCAAATATTCTTTGTAGAACTACGTATGATTTGATTCCTTTTTTACGGATACGTAGGAAATTTAATACAAAAAAATATAAAATTCAATTACAAATATATATTTGTGACTTTTATAAAATCAAAGTCATAAAATTCAAAGTCAAATAAAATAGTTATTTTTCAGAACTACGTTATGACTTGATGTTTTTTTCGAGCTACGTAGGAAATCTGATATCAAATCGGATTCAGTCATCCCGTCCAAGAAAAATATCTTTTAATTCAAACTTGGACATAAAATCAATATTTCCGAACTCGATATAAAGCATCCGCTCGTCGAGTTTAACTACAAACAAATCCAATCAATTAAGAACTACGTACGACTTGATTCCTAAAAATGGATACGTAGGAAATTTGGTACGAATAATTTAAGGACCAAATTTAGTCACAAAAATAAAATAAAACAACCTAACACTATTCTTGATCATGCGCGTGATAGCGGGATAAATTAAGCAACCCTTCCTAGAAGGTGGGTTTAATTTAATCCTTTGATGCATGGTCGAGATATAAGCGTCATGCAAATGATAGTTGGATCATCGTCTAGGCAACCCTTCCTAGAAGGTGGGTTTGGACTTTGATTCTCTGATGCATGAAAACACTACACTGAACTATGTAAGGCTTGATCTTCTTTAAAGAGGTACGTAGGCAACCCGTCAAAAAACCGGGTGCAACCCAAATCACTAAAACCAACCAAATATTCGGTATTTGTATAACTTAGAATCAAAAGGTCAAAAAGAGAGGGTCGAACTCAAATATAAAAATAAATAAAATGTGTTTTGTAAATTTTTGCTCAATAAAATAAAATTAAATATTTTTATAAATTTGTGTACATTTTTACTCAACATATTTTTGGCACGCCCAGTGAGACCTTTTCTTTCTTTTCATCTCCTAGTTATATATGTGCTAATATTTGATCTTATTTGATTGCAAGGAAATGGCGTCAAGGGCGATTGTGAACTTCAATGAACTCCTGGCTACTTTCGTCGTCCAAGGAGGACGATGGATACGCCGCAAGTCGTTTGAAGACATTGCTCCAAATGCAATCTATGTTGAAATCCCATTGAAGAACTCTTTCAAGAGTCTTCAAGGTTTTGAGGAACATGAATCGCCTGGACAAACTCCGAGGACATCCATGATTCTTTCGGGACTTGGAGGCATAAAGCCCAACAACAAGTTCACTAAAAAGAAACCTGCTTATGTCAAGGTTGGAAATGACAACACTCCTAGCTTTAGTGGTACAAAGCCTTATACTAGGGTTGTCCCAAGGCCAATCATTCGTATCATCAAGAAGAATGGTGCGCCTATTCATGCCGAAAACATTCCTAAGAAGGTGAACAAGTCTCGGAAAAGGAGGGGATGCAAGAATGGTTCCCATCGTAACACTAGACCTCTTCGTAAGCTAGCTTCTTCATCGGCTTTAAAACAAGCCAATGCAATCCTTTGTGAAGCTGCAAAAGAGCTTACAAACTCCAAAGACATGACTGCCCCAAGGCAAATTTTGATAGGGTCAATTCCTATCACCTTGGACAAATTTAAGCAAGTTTGCATGACTTCTTATTCCGAGGAGGGTACTCAACCAAAAGCTCCAAAGATCAAAATTGCTAAACCTTCACGGATCAAGAAAAGTCCTAATGAGGAAGAAGTGATTAAGAAAACTTCTAAAACTCATAAGAAAGAAAGAAGTCTATGTATCTCAAAAAGTGTGGTCTCGCAAGAGGCTCAAATTATGTCATGTGATTGTCCAATTACAAGGTCCAATGCTAAGTCAATGACTTATGCTCAAGTAACTTCACAACCACCAAGTCCACAAAGAGAGTTAACCTTGAGTTCTCCTTTGTATGGAGATTTATCTTCTTTGTTCCAAGAGGAGGAATTTCCACATGTTGTTACAAAGGAAGGAGCATCGAAAGTTGTATGTCAGGATGAATCTGAGAACATGCAAGTGTTTATGACCGGAACAACAAGTGTTGAGGAACAACTTCAAGACTTACAAAGGTCATTAGCCACAAGGGAAGCTCAAATAGCAACACTTATGGCTCAAATTGAAAACCAAGCTAATGCAAGTCGACATGAGCAAGTAAGGACAAATGATGAAAGTCTTGGTGGTAGCTCGTTTGTTTCTCCATAGGAGATTAAAGAGATGATTGCTCAAGGAATTAGAGAATTCCAAGTGTCACAAAACACTCCGGTACTTGGATATAGAAAACCATATCCGATCCAATATGATTCAATACCATTCCCTCCCGGTTACCAAAGACCGACATTTGACAAGTTTGATGGAATGCATGGATCACCTCACGAGCATTTGGCTCATTTCTACTCAGCATGTGGTGAGACCCATTGAGTGATGCCTTGTTGATCCGACAATTTGTCCAATCTTTAAAAGGATCGGCATTTACTTGGTACACTCAACTACAACCGGGATCGATCCACACATGGGATGATTTACAAAGAGCATTCCTTGCTCAATTTGTGAGCTCTAAGGCAAAGATCTCCATCATGGATCTTGCTAATACCCTTCAAAGGTCAAATGACTTGCAAATGATTTTATCGCCAGATGGAGAAGCTTAAGACTCCAATGCCCAGAAAAGTTAAGTGAAGAGGCATGTGTCCAAATGTGCACTAATAACCTAATTCCAGAATTGGCAGTGCATGTTGGTAGTGCTGAGCCTCGTTCTTTTGATGCTTTAGTCTCAAAAGCTTGCAATGTTGAACGAAAATTGGCTCGGCGGGATGCAAAAACATATCGTCCTCAAACACACGAGCTTAGAAGAGATGATGGAAAAAGACCTTTTAAAAAAGGAGAGTCTATGGCAACCTTTATAAAACCCGGAAGTAGAGTGTTCACGGGAAATAATTTCCAAGTTCAAGATAGAGGAAAAGGTAAAGACGCCATTAAAAGACTCACTCTTGAGGAAAGGAAGCAAAAGAAATATCCTTTTGACGATGATGATGTCCAAGGGATTTTCGATGAATTGACTTCGGCTAAGCTCCTTACACTGCTAGAGTAAAAAAGGCCAAAGGAAATTGGAAGGACAAATGATCCAAAGTATTGTCCTTTTCACCAAATTGTTAGTCACCCTATTAAAGATTGTTATGTCTTTAAGGATATAGTCGAGAGGATGATTAACAAAGGAGAGATTGAGATTGAAGGTGAAGACTCGATAGCTCCAAAGGCTTCATCAAATACCACGTCCCTGGTGGATGTGGATAATTCGGTGTTTTCTAAAGCACCTGAAGCATTATCAAAGTCAAGTGAAGATGAAGGTATTCCCACGGTTTCCTTACCTCCGATGGCGATACCCGTACAATTTTCAGTAGATGATGGGAATGATATCCACATTGTTTGGGCATACCCTGATATGCCAAGAGATGGTCCCGGAGTCCCGACTCTATATGAGATCATGACATGCTCTGATATCGAAGGTCTCTTTTCAGATGATGAAGTTGATATCGATAGTGACTTTGAGTGGCAAACTTGTGTAACTCGAAAGCCTCGACCAGAAGTCACTCAAAAATAGAGTTCTCTTGGGTTTAGAATGATTGGAAGAAAATCCGAGAAAAAGAAAAACAAGAAGAACAAAAAGAAGAAGAACAAGAAGGATAAGAAGCCATCCGATTCTGAGGAAGAATACATTCAACTTGAGAGGGTACCGGTTACCCAGAAAGATTTTGTCCCAAAGAAATTTTTTGATGATGATGAATCTTCAGAAGATGAAGCATTTTGGGGCAATGAGGTTGCTCAATGTTGCATGGCCACATGGGCGGATATATGTGAAGAGGAGGAGCCAGAAGTTGATACAGTTACCCTTCGTTCAAGATGACAACTTCCATCTCCAAAACCAAATGAAAAAAGAAAGGAGAAAGAATTGGCTTCCAATGAACATTTAAAAGTGACAAATTTTGATGAACGTCATGATAAAGAAACTCCTCAATTACCTCAAAATATAGAGGGTGTTGGGGCATTACAAAAAGAATCCACTTCTCGCGTACTGGTTTTGCTTCATAAAGCTCCGTACAAAGAGAAAGTGAAATAGGACGTCATTAGTCACATGAAGCGCATTCCTGCACGTTTGAGTGTTTATGATGCTTTACAAATGTCTAATGAGTTGAGGAAAGCACTAATTCAAGCTCTTATGGATCCCGATGATTATAAGGATCAAGTTGACCCGGTGGAGGTTAATGATGTTTCTTTATCTCCGTCAACTCAATGTGCCTCATGCATGGCTTGTATAACATTCTCGGATGAAGATCTTCAATTGGGGAATGAGTATCATAATCGGCCTTTATATGTTACAAGCACCATTGGGGATACAAAGGTCAATCGAATCCTTTTGGATTGTGGATCCGCAATAAATCTCCTTCCGTTAAGGGTACTGAGGACAATGGGGTTGACAACCGCACATTTATCTCCTACTTTTCTAACCATTCAAGGTTTCAATCAAGTGGGACAAAAGGTCATGGGTACCATTGCATTAAAGATGGTTCTTGATGATCTTTATAAGGATGCTTTGTTCCATGTCATAGATGCGGATACCTCTTATAATGCCTTGCTTGGTCGACCATGGCTTCATGCCAGTATATCCATCGTTTCTACTCTTCATCAATGTTTAAAATACACTGATGATAATGGAAACGAAAGAATTATTCGGGGTGACCCAAATACATTTCATGGAGAAAGTGTTAATTATGCCGATGCCAAGTTTTATAAGGCAGTTAGTTTCGACTCAAACATGCCCATGAAGGTTGTCAATGGTAAAAATACCAATAATGTTCACCAAGCACCAAAAGTCTCTCTCAAAGGAAGGAATGAGGAAGGTGGTACGTGTTATAAGGTGTTGTTTAAGTACACACCAAAAGAAAAACGACGAGCCGGACAAAAACCCTTAAACTCAGTAGAGAAGGTTATGAACTCTCTTATGACAAGTTACACCTTTCCTCTACGGAAAATTGACCAGTCTATTCCAAAAACTAGTTTGGTCATTCAAAGGTCATTTGGGCTTAAAACAAAAGATAACAAAAGGGTAGTGTCAAGAGTTGAAGCATATGATCCTCCTTCCAAATTACTTTCAAGGAAGTGGAATAAGAAGCTCAAGTTAAAGTGAAAAACTCAAAGTTATTACCCAAAAGCTATGCAACCCCTATATTGAGGATGGTATTGAAAACTTGAAGGTTTCTCACAAAGGGGGCATATTGACAACGAGTTTTGAAGAGCCTATGACATTAACTCCGGAGGAGCAAAGCTTGTTTCTCGAAGATAAATCATCAGCATCTCGGATTTCAGTATTTGATAGGCTTGAAACCGGCTCAACAAGTGGAGCAACAAGAGCTTCTGTTTTTCAAAGGCTTGAATATGTTGATGAGCCTAAAAGCAAAGCAAAACAAGTTAAAAAGTGGATGATCAAGAAAAAGAAGAAGAAAGCAAGGTTGCTTGTGAAAAATCCAAATGAGGATTTCGTGAATGCCGGAGGAGAAGAGATGAACATGGTGACTATTGATATAGAGGAGGATTCACAAGAGTTCATCAATATAGTTCAACTAGCACCAACAGAAATGGAAGATGGTGGACAAGCTACGGTTGACGACCTCCAAGAAATCAATTTAGGCACTCTTGAGTGTCCTAAACCCGTCCTCGTTAGTGCATTATTGACTAATGAAGAAAAAACAATCTATGTGGAACTTCTCAAGGAGTACAAAGATGTGTTTGCTTGGGGTTATCAAGATATGCCTGGTTTAGACCCGGAGGTGGCAACGCATAAGCTAGCAATCTCTGAGGAGAAAAAGCCAGTAAAACAAGCACAACGCCGCTTTCGTCCGGAGTTGATAGTCCAAATAAACATTGAGGTTAAAAAGCTTATTGAAGCAGGTTTCATTCGTGAGGTCCAATACCCGATTTGGCTAGCCAATATTGTTCATGTGAGAAAGAAAAATGGTCAACTTCGTATTTGTGTGGATTTTAGGGATTTGAATGAAGCATGCCCTAAAGATGAATTTCCATTACCTATAACCGAGTTATTGGTTGATGCCACCACCGGATTCAAGGCCTTGTCTTTTATGGATGGTTTCTCAGGATACAATCAAATTAAAATGGATCCTCAAGATGAAGAGCTAACAGCTTTCTGAACACCTCAAGGCACCTATTGTTATACAATAATGCCTTTTGGCTTAAAAAATGCGGGAGCAACTTATCAAAGAGCCATGACGATCATTTTTCGGGATTTGCTTCATAACACAATTGAGTGTTATGTGGATGATTTAGTTGTTAAAACCAAAGAAAGAGAAGATCACCCAAATGATCTTCGAAGGTTTTTGAAAGGCTTCGAAAGCACCAACTGAAGATGAATCCCCTCAAGTGTGCTTTCGGTGTGACATCAGGAAAATTTCTTGGTTTTGTCGTACGGGGTCAGGGAATTGAAATTGATCCCGATAAAATTAAGGCGGTCATGAATATGCCTCCTCCGAGGAATCTCCGCGAGCTTCAGGGTTTACAAGGGAAACTTGCTTACATCCGGCGTTTCATTTCAAATTTGACGGGAAGATGTCATCCATTTCTAAGGTTAATGAAGAAAGATACTCCATTTATATGGGATCAATCATGCCAAAATGCCTTAGATAGCATCAAGCAATATATGACGAATCCACCAATTTTGATGGCACCAATATCAAAAAGGCCTCTATTCTTGTACACCGTGGCTCTTGAGCGGTCCTTAGGGGCTATGTTGGCTCAAAACAATGATGAGGGAAAAGAAAATTCCTTATATTATATCAGCCGAACCTTGATAGGGGCAGAACAAAATTATTCCGCTATGGAAAAGATATGTCTTGCTTTGGTATTCGCCGTTCAAAAGTTACGACATTATCTTTTAACCCATCAAATCATGTTGATCTCAAAGGCTGATCCGATAAGATATATCTTATCAAAAGCAGTGTTGTCTGTAAGATTAGCTAAGTAGGCCATGTTATTAGCTCCTTTTGACATCAAATTTGTGTCACAAAAGGCAGTAAAAGGACAAGTCATAGCTGATTTCTTAGCTGCTCATCCAACCCCGGACAATGAAGAATTGTCATATGACCTACCGGATGAAGAAGTTCTTATGGTCGAGGAAATTTCATGGCAATTATATTTTGACGGGGCAGCGAAAAAATAAGGTTCTGGAGTTGGTATTTTGTTTATTACTCCTTCCGGAGGCTTGGTGCCATATTCCTTCTCTCTTTTGGAGACTTGCACAAACAATGTGGCTAAATATGAGGCACTAATCATCGGTCTTGAAATAGCTCTTGAGTTGCATATTGACCCTTTAAAAGTGTTTGGTGATTCTCAATTGATCATAAGACAAATAAATGGACAATATGAAGTGAAGCACCCGAATTTAATTCCTTTACATGAAAGGGCAAAATGGCTTATGCAACAATTTCAACAAATAGAAGTGGTGCATGTGTCAAGATCCGGAAATGATAAGGCTGATGCCCTGGCCAAATTAGCGGCATCGCTAACACTGCCTTATGAGAGAGAGATTCAAATCACAATTGGGGAGTGTCATTTGCTTTCATCGGCTTTAGACCGAATTAATTCAACCGAAGAAGTACATGTTGCCTCGGTATATGAAATTGACGAGGACCCCGATTGGCGACAATCAATCATTGAATATCTTCAACATGGAATTTTACCTGATGATGTCAAAAAGAAGGTGGATATCAAACGACGGGCACCACGTTTCTTGTTGAAAAATGACACATTGTATCATAGAGCCTTTGACGGTGTATTATTTTGGTGTCTGTCAAAAGAAGAAGCAAAATATATTCTCACAGAAACTCATGCCGGAATATGTGGGGCACATCAAGGTGGTCCTAAGTTAGCCGATCAAATTAAACGATTGGGCTATTATTAGCCAACCATGGTAAAAGATGCAATGGATTTCGCGAAGACGTGTCATGCGTGTCAAATTCATGGTGATTTCATTCATCAACCTCCTCAACTTCTTCATCCAACAATCTTGTCATGGCCTTTCAATGCATGGGGTCTTGGTGTTGTGGGGCCTATAAACCCGGCATCATCACAAGGTCATCAATACATCTTGGCTGCAACTGATTACTTCTCCAAATGGGCCGAGGCTTTACCATTGAAAGTAGTGGGGGGAAAAGAATTTGCCAACTTTATAAGAGTCCATTTGATATACCAATATGGAGTTCCTTTGAAGATAATATCGGACAATGCCCTCTACTTTAAAAATCAAGTAATGGTGAAACTAGCTGAAAAATTCGGTTTCAAACACAATTTTTCATCTAGCTACAATCCATCTTCGAATGGTCAAGCCGAAGCATTTAATAAGGTTCTATGCAAAATCCTCAAGAAAATTGTGTCAAAATCAAGAAGAGATTGGCATGAAAGGGTGCATGCAGCATTATGGGCATATCGAACAACTGTTCGGACGTCTACTGGATGTACGCCATATAACTTGGTATTTGGGTCTGAAGCCGTCTTACCTCTTGAGGTACAATTACCTTCCCTTAGGGTTGTAGTACAACTCACTGATCCCGAGGAAAATGTCAAAGTCCGTCTAGCTGAACTAGAAGCATTAGACGAGTTTAGGTTGGCGACACAACAAAGACTCGAAATTTACCAAGCTCAAGTAGCTGGTGCATTCAATAAACGAGTCAAGTTCCGAGCATTTTCGGTGGGTGATTTGGTTTTGACAGTAAGACGACCAATTGTCATTAACCGAAAATCAAAAGGAAATTTGAGCCAAAATGGGAGGGCCCGTATGTTATCACCAAGATTTTCTCTAAAAGGGCTTATGAGCTCTCAAACAATGAAGGCAATATATTGTATTCTTGTGTAAATGGGAAGTTCATAAGGAAGTTCTTTACTTGATGTTAAAAAAAAAGAAGCCATTGTACGCAAATGATAGTGAAATGACTTGAAAAACCCTTCATAGAAGGTGGGTTCGAGTTGTTTTGGTGATGCGTATGGAAAAAAGGGCTAAAAAATTAAAAAAATAAAGTTCCTAAAAGAACTACGAAAGGCTTGATCTCTCACAAAGGGGGTACGTAGGCAGTCTAGCTAGTCAAAATGCTAGGTGCAGCCACAAAAACCAACAAAACATCTTCTTTTCATTTTAAAAAAAGATTAGAAGAGTAAGCAAAATGCATCTATGAAAGATGATAATTTGAAGACTTTCAAGCCTAAATTGCTATACTTTGAGCATTATCCGATGGATAATCAAAATTCCTTCCAGACAAAATTCCCTTTCAAGGGATAAATTTTAAAACTTCCACGAAAATTTGATCAATTCACAATTGCTCCGCAATGTGAATTATCTCATACCCTCAAATAAAAAAAATGATATTCTCTCAAACTCCTTTATTTTTATCTCGAACAAAAAGAGACAAATCATGTTGGCGTATGTCACCCAACAACTTGATCATCAAAGCCCCAACGATTTAAAAGAGATATCTACAAACTCTCTAAACCAAACGCATAAAGCACCCAAAATCATATTCTTTTCCACCACAAGAAAACCTCATGCCAAATATCAAACATCAAAAACAAAATCCCAAAGAAAAGTCTCTTATAGACATAACTCATATTCTCGCCCAAGCGGTTATGAGTAAATTCTCGTTCGGATGTTTTTTGTATCCGACTAAATTTTTCTGGGAACTATTTAACATGTAAAATATGTTCCCCTTTCATTCATACCAAAAATGAAACCAAATGGTTTCAGATGCAAAGCATCTTACAAGAAAAAAAAATCGAACTTTATACGTGTTTCATTCTCACACGCATAAAGTTCGGGGGCAACTGTTCGGGAATGAAAATTTCATGAATTTATTTATTTGTGAAATTATATAAAATCTTATGGAATTAACTATACATATTTGGTGTAGTTAATTTGTTATAATTATTAAAAAGAAAAGGGCTTCAATCAATAACACAAAGTGTTGATTTAATATTAAAGTCTAAAAATGTTGTTTAAAAGCAAAAAAAAAAAATTGTAACAATTTATCCCAATAATACAAAGGTGATAAATTGACAATAAAATTATGGAGCAGTTTCCAAATTAACTTGCTGGTTTCCATAAAAAAAATAACAAAAATAACAAAACAAATGATAAAATGGTCAAGAGCCATTAATGCTGATGGATTAGTGGGATGAGTGGGGAGTTATTTGAGTAACTCCTCTCAATAGTCATTCTATTAAAGGAGAGAGATCTGCATTTTGTGGATTTTTTACAGATCACTACTCACAAGTAATATTACATTTATAAAGAGAGAAGGGAAGTACGCTTAAGAAGAAGAATAACGAAGAGAAGGGAAATAGAGAAGAGGAAGAAGCAATACGCAGCAGCAAATTCACACGCAAGAAGAAGGAGACAAAGTTGGGTTCATCCCTCCTTGATTAATATGATTTGAAAAGTCCATTTTTAAGGTAAAACTCTGTATGCTTCAATTGTAAGAGCCCTATCTTTCGGACCGAGATTGGTCTTTGACCGAGCTCGACTTTGGCCCAGCCGCTCCCGCGGTCATCTCCGCCGCACCTGCAGGTCGCCGCTCCCGCGGCCATCTCCGCCGCCCCCGCGGGTTCTTGCGGCTGCAGCCGTTTTCGTTGACCCCTTGGACCCGTGCTTTACTCTTTCTTTTGCCTTCCTCTTTAAGTTACACCTTGGCTGAATGAGCAAGGGTTTCTCACCATTTCCAGCTTCTCACGATCTCTTACTTTCCTTCTCTCCTCCTTGATATTGCTTGTGTTCTTGGATGTGTGAAAGAGTTTTGTGTGGCTTTCTGGGTTGTGATGCTTGTGATGTATGTTGTTGAGCTTGAAGCCAGCTGTGAGGCCTTGGTTATGTCCTTCCCTTGCTAAGCCATAGCTGTGGTAAGCCTATTCCCTTGTTCTCTTCTTCCTTTCCCTTGAATCCATCTTCCTTAGCTTAGGATTAGATGAATGGAGTATAGATTAATGTTGGTATGTGTATGTATATGTATATGCTTGGTTTTGGCTGAGTGAAGACGTGAATTGATCACGTGAAGAGTGAAAGAGGATTCGCGGGATCTTGCTCTGCGTTATCGCCGCCCCCGCGGCCGAGAGTCACCGCCCCTGCGGCTACCGTGCCGCCGCGCCCGCGCCGTGCCAGCGCCGTGCCTGCGCTTGCCAGCGACCTTGTCACCGCTCCCGCGGCTACGTCCCGCCGCGCCTGCGGCCACTTACCTTCCGCCCCTGCATTCTCCGTTCACGCAGGTGCGTCTTGTCCCGGGACTACCTATAGTTAGGTAGTTCCTTTCCTTTCTAGTATGAGGGATCTAGTATCATGCTAGGTATCGGTTTATGATGAGTATGATATAGATATGCCGGTTACGGCCTTGAGGTTATGAGTTGGATATGATCCCTTATGGATCCCTTGGGTCTAGGTGTGACCCTTTGTGTGATAGGATTGTGATATATATATATGTGTGTCTTGTATAGGCTGTGTTGTCCTCCAGTTTGGAGTGGACGTTTTTGAGAGTGGATCAGACTTGAGTTACTTCTGAGATCGAGGTAAGTCCATAGGACTTACTTAGCTACTATCCTTATATTGGATGTATGCTTGAGTGGTGTGTGTTATGTGCTTTATAGCATGTGTTATTATTTGGTCACCGACCTATGTTATATTGACCGCCCATTGTAGTGGTTGTGATAACCTTTCTCTTTCATCCCGTAGTGGAGTCTGGGAGGTTCTCTGTAGTCAGGCCAGATCTGGTATAAAGGAAGGCCCCTCACCATTCCCACATGGTACACGGGAGGTGTGCTGATACTACCCCAGCTGGTTAGAGTACTCAGAGGCGGGGATTATATTCCTCGTGTCACCTATCTTCATATATATCTATTTATACGATTGAATGATTCAACTTATTAAAGATAATAAACCGGGTAAATGTTTGATATCATGCTGAAGTGTTTATCATTTCTGAGGTGTGTTTGTGCTTTAGCATCTTCTTATATATGTGTATAGTTAGCTAACGGTTTCATACCGTGTTGTAGATCCCTCGCAGGTTAGGAGAGCTGCGGAGTGATCCGGAGGGGTGATCTGTTGAGGGTTCCGTACACGGGGCATATTCGTGGGGTTTTTGAGATTATCATTATTGTACGGATTTCAGTTTGACTTTGTACTCAGCAGTACTCTGTATTATCCTTTTGACATGTGTATATATATATATATATATATATATATATATATATATATATATATATATATATATATATATATCAGTTTTTATGTTTTGTTTTAATCTATTGGTGCCTTGTTGTAAGATTCAGTGAAGTTGTTGTTAGGCTAGGGCCAGGATCCATTGTGAAATCCTAGCCCAGTAGCACTTCGAGTCCTACGGATTCGGTGTATTACATCAATGGAGTATTCAGTGCTTGGTCCCATTCAAATTCATTCTCCCATCTCTTCTATTTTCAACTTTCATTACTATTTTTTTTAAATTCTTCCCTCTTTCTCCTGTTGTTTTGAGTTTTGACAGAAATTGTAGGTCTTTTATCCTCCTCTTTTGAACAAAAAAACTCATCTCAAGTATGATTTTGTGGGATCCTACATGCATATAAATGAGGGTATGATACATAAGAGGATAAAATGCGCAGTTGGCCGGAATCGATGGATTTTGCCGCTGCAAAACCTGCAGCTGGCCGGAATCGATTGATTCCGCCGCTGCAAAACCCGCAGCTGGCCGGAATCGATTGATTCCGCCGCTGGAAAACCCGCAGCTGGCCGGAATCGATTGATTCCGCCGCTGCAAAACCCGCAGTTGGCCGGAATCGATTGATTTCGCCGCTGCAATGCCCGCGGTTGGCCGAAATCGATGGATTCTGCCGCTGCAAAATCCGCAGTTGGTCAGAATCACATTGATTTCACCATGGATTCCCATATTTGGCTTCATTTGTTCTTCTCTCACAAAAGTTAGTGGAAAACAAAATCCAGCAACAAAAAGTTTTTCAAAAAAAGCAAGAAAAAAAAAAGTTTTATAAGTAAACGTTCTTTTACTGGCAATAGAGATTGCAAAGTTTAACCAAAAAAAAAAATTGCAAAGTAAGGAGTTTTCTTTTCTTTTTATAAAAAAAGAAAAAAAAGAAAAAAAAGTAAAATATACAGTATATGTATACGTTCACATCAGTTCATATCAAACTGAAATTCAAAATTAATAAAAAGAATATATATATATATATATATATATATATATATATATATATAATGAAATGGTACAAGTGAAAGTGTAGTCTGCAATGTTGTAGTACCGTAGAAAAGTTTGAGATTTACAAATCAAAATTTGTTTTAATTACAATATGAACCCACAAATGTAATTTTTTGTGAGGGGTGATTCATAAAATATTTTCTTTTGTAAAAATGATCCTATTAAGACAAAGTCTTACAAACGTGATCATAAATTTATCGTAAAAAAAAAAACTGTATTTAAATATCATCAAAGGTAAAACTTTGTGTGATTATTTTTGCCAATACACAAAAATTCGTATGTGGTCCGAAAGTAAATATTTTTTGATCACTACATCGAGCCCGTGGTTGAATCGAAAGTAAATACTTTTGGTCACTACATCAGCGGTTCAAACTTTTTGTAATGAACTACGAGTGATTTGATGTCTTAAAAAATAAAAAGACTACGTAGGAAACTCGACTTATAAACTATCGAGTCCAATCGCACAAATTGAATTGACTTTTAAATTTAAAGTCGACCAAATACCCAAACCAAAATTTGAAACTCTTTTCAAAAAAAATGAACTTATCTCATAAACTTATCGAGCCCGTGGTTGAACCGAAAGTATATACTTTTGGTCACCACATCAACGGTTCAAATATTCTTTGTAGAACTACGTATGATTTGATTCCGTTTTTACGGATACGTAGGAAATTTAATACAAAAATATATTAAATTCAATTACAAATATATATTTGTGACTTTTATTTTATAAAAGTCATAAAATTCAAAGTCAAATAAAATAGTTATTTTTCAGAACTACGTTATGACTTGATGTTTTTTTCGAGCTACGTAGGAAATCTGATATCAAATCGGATTCAGTCATCCCGTCCAAGAAAAATATCTTTTAAGTCAAACTTGGACATAAAATCAATATTTACGAACTCGATATAAAGCATCTGCTAATCGAGTTTAACTACAAACAAATCCAATCAATTAAGAACTACGTACGACTTGATTCCTAAAAATGGATACGTAGGAAATTTGGTACGAATAATTTAAGGACCAAATTCAGTCACAAAAATAAAATAAAACAACCTAACACTATTTTTGATCATGCGCGTGATAGCGGGATAAATTAAGCAACCCTTCCTAGAAGGTGGGTTTAATTTAATCCTTTGATGCATGGTCGATATATAAGTACCATGCAAATGATAGTTGGATCATCGTCTAGACAACCCTTCCTAGAAGGTGGGTTTGGACTTTGATTCTCTGATGCATGAAAACACTGCACTGAACTACGTAAGGCTTGATCCTCTTTAAAGAGGTACGTAGGCAACCCGTAAAAAAACCGGGTGAAGCCCAAATCACTATAACCAACCAAATATTCGATATTTGTATAACTTAGAATCAAAATGTCAAAAAGAGAGGGTCGAACTCAAATATAAAAATAAATAAAATGTGTTTTGTAAATTTGTGCTCAATAAAATAAAAATAAATATTTTTATAAATTTGTGTACATTTTTACTCAACAATGGCTTTGAGGTTTAGTTGTTTATCGAGGTTATAAGTTGGATATGATCCTTATGGATCCCTTGGGTCTAGGTGTGACCTCTTTGATTGATAGGAGATTTAATATCTCTTTATGCCTAAATCTCCCTTTATGCCTTGTTATTAGGGATGACAATGGGTCGGATGGTGGGTGGATGACCCTATTCGTCACCCGACCCGCCAACCAATTTCATCCACCCCACCCGACCCGACCCATCACCTGCCAAACCTATCACCCGCATCCAATCCACCCATATCCAATGGATGAAGCGGGTGGATCGGGTGATATTCGGGTGTTCTGCGCGTATTGTAAATATGTAATTACTCAAATCCGATACGAAAAACTACATATATTCAATTAAAAAAATAACTTAATATCGAGTACATCACAATTTAACCAACAGAATTTACAAAAAATCCAAATAAAAATATTACAAGGAATGAAACTGTATAATCCTTAAAAAAAGAGATGTGAAATGTGTCAGCTGAAGAGATGAGTAAGTTGACGTTTTTGGACAATCACATAATCAGAATATCTTCACCTGTAATTTAACTTCTCACACTATAAACACACATAATAAACAATGAAAGGCGTTAGTAATCGGCCACCAGTTAGTTCAAGTAGTAACCAAAAAATCAGCTTTCACAAATTAGATACTACAAAATAAGCTTGCACTCAAAGGTGCTAAGATCAACAAAAGTGAATCTACTTAAAACTAAACACAATTTATTCGGTTAACAAAAACTTCAAATCTCATATTAGTATAAAAGTGAATCTACTTATCAGCTAAATATATTTACAAACTCAATATGCAGTTTGAACATGAAACTAAAACACAATGTATTCAATAAATGAGATATTAGCATGCAAACGAAGACCAAATATGAACTGAAAGTTGGACAATGGAAACTCAAATAAGAGCAAGCTGCAAACAAAACAGACAGAAGAGAAAACTGAACATGAAAAAACACCATAAGAGAAAACTACAAACAAAATAGATTGCAAATAAATATTCGAAGTCACATAATAGACCAAACGTCCTGCAACAAAAATGAACCTAGCAAACAAAATAGATATAAGAAACAGTAATGAGCTTAGGAAATAAAATAGACATAATGAAATCTGAACGAACAAACGAGAAAGAGTGGAATACCTGCAAAGACGAAGGTTGTCCAAAGTCACCTACGAAGAGAAGAACGGAAAGAGAGAAACCAAGATGAAGAACAAAGTATGTGGAAGAGAAATAACGAAGATGAAAAATAAAGACGAAGAACAAATAGTAAGAATAAATAGAAAGAACTCACCAAACGAAGAGGAAGGACAAAAACTACAATACCCACCGTTTGTTACAACTCAGACGAAGAGGAAGAGCGACACCGAACCGGTGCATCATCAGTCTGCCACCACACCGCCACCATAGATCTGGAAATTGAACCAGTCCACCGTTATCATAGATCTGGTAGTATTGCTTCAACTTAGAAGAAGAGGAAGAAGTTGAACCAATTCACCTCTAGTCTGCCACCACACCACCGACATAGATCTGGAAATTGAACAAATCGACCGCTATCATAGATCTGGTGTCATCGCTTTAGTTTAGATGAAGAGGAAGATGTTGAGCCAGTGCACCGCCGCTATGGATTCGGAAATGACTAGTTATGAAAGAATTAGGGTTTAGTTGGCTTATATACCTGGGAAAAAATATAAATTAAATTTTTTTAAAATTAAATATTTAAACGGGTGGTCACAGGTCGGGTGGGTGGATGGATGATGGATCGGGTGACGGATGGATGAAATGTCCACTCGAATCCTACCCGATCCACCACCAGTTTCACCCATCATCCGTTTTCACCCGCTTTATATCGGGTTTTCACCCTTTTTCGTTGGATCGGGTGAGCGGATATCCGTCAGGTTCGGATGAAATTGTCATCCCTACTTGTTATTAGGCAGTGTTGTCCTCTAGATTGGAGTTGATCGTGTTGAGAGTACTTCAAGGTTGAGGTAAGTCCATAGGACTTAGTTAGCTACCATCCTTATATTGGATGTATGCATGAGTGGTGTGTGTTATATGCTTGATAGCATGCGATGTTATTTATTACCGACCTATGATTTAGTGACAGTCCATTGTAGTGGTTGTGACAACCTTCCCTTTCATCCCGCTGAGGAGTCTGGGAGGTTCTCTGTAGTCAGGCCAGATCTGGTATACGGGATGGCCGCTCCCCACTCCTTTATGGTATACGGGAGGGTGTTCAGGATCCACTCCAGCTGATTATAGCAATCAGAGGCGAGGATTATATATATACCTCGTGTCACATATGTTCATATACATATATTTATACGATTTGAGTGTTGGACTTTATAAAGATAATTAACCGGGTAAATGTGTGACAACATGATTATATGTTTATGTTTTTCCTGAAGTGCGTTTGTGCTTTTGCATCTTCTGTATATATGTGTATGGTTAGCTAACGGTTTTATACCGTACTGTAGATTCTTTGCAGGTTAGGAGAGCTGCAGAGTGATCCAGATGGGGTGATCCGCTGAGGGCTCCGTACACTAGGTTCATGCGAGGGTTATGGGGATTTTGTATGTACAGTTATATGTTTTGGTTTGTACTCAACGGTTCTTCTGTAAACCTTTTGATATATATATATATACAATTTGATATTTGGTTTTAATCTATTTGTGCCTTGTTGTAAGATCCAGTGAACTTGTTGTCAGGCTAGGGTCAGGATCCATTGTGAGATCCTAGCCTAGTAGCGCCCCGAGTCCTGTGGATTTGGGGTGTTACAACTGAAATGCATGCAAAACACCAGACCCACCCTATACATCAAATCTTTTTTCATTCACGATCGTAGTAGAGTGGTTGAGCACCTACCTACCTAAAACGGCTTCTCATAATCATGTGTTAGTTGGTCCCAGGACTATAAAAGACCTGAAACATGAAAATGACAAGGGTAAGCTTCACCAAATAATACGGTGTTAATATTTGCAAGAATTCAATTTGTCCACAATATGGGGCATTTTTCATCAATGCTTAGAAATCCCCTGCATTCCTATACGGAAAATTGAAGAACTAAATATAAGCACTGCCTTTCATGCACAAAATTACCATAAGAATTTGACACCAAAACCACACTCAGCGTAAACGAAACAGAAGGTGAAGGGTTAAGGAGTGCCGATGTTAATGACAAATCTTCTCAAAAGATTTTACTATATAGGCAATATAACCCCCAAAAAGCAAAACAAAAATTAAGACATAGATAACCAAAATACAATGATGTAATACTTATTGGAATCTCTCCAAGTGACATGTAGATTTGATTATCATCACTGAAAAGGCCATGCAATGATTAAGAGAAGTCCATTAGTACATATTTTAACAAATTTAGAAAACATAACAACAATAATGGCTAAACCTCAATCAAATGGAAGGGATGCATTTGGAACGAAGCCTGTGAAAAGATCAAGAAGTCGGATAAAATGGGAGAAAACAAGAAGAATTTGGGAAGAAAACTACCATGTTCATAGTTTCACTCAGCTCCAAAACTATCTACTCGCCTTTTTGCCTCTCTTTCTTCCCTTATGTCTCCCTCTTAATTTATAGCTACGTCTACTTTTATGTTACTTCTGAGTATTTATTTAATCCTCTCAATTGCATTTAAAACAACATATTACTCATTATACTATGTCCAAGCGATCTATATGTTCTGGCTTTCAGAACTGTATTCAGTTCCTTTGATGTCCGTTTTCTGTCCATGTTACCTATGTAGAACGTAAGTACGTAACTGGTCACTTGTTGAACTGCACATACATTACCATTGGTATGCAGTGGAAGCTTATTGAAGGCACAAGCATAAAGTTGCCCCGCTTTATATTAAAAGATACATTAGAACATTAACAAAAAGTAGTCTGAAGAGATAACTTGATGACACCCACGATTAGCAGCAGCAATATTATTATTCGAGTAAAAGTTTGTCAAAACAACAATACAATAAAATGTTCACATGAAAGTATGATAGGTGATGGAATCACTATCAATTTAGGTACTTTTTAGAGTCCTTTTTATGTTTTTGAGTCATATTGTGTTACTAATACCTTGATCCAGATGAAGAAGTCTAAATGAAGCAAAAGAAGGTATGAGCAAAACTTGGGAGTTGAAGTAAAGCAACGAAGATAAGTTTCTGGTGCCACACCGCCCCCGCCGAGTAGTGTCACCGCCCCTGCGGTGGCACCCTTGAACACACATGCCCAGTGCCGCAGTTAGCGCCTTCGCTTGTGCCCAGAAGAAGCTTGTCACCGCCCCTGCGGCCGTCTCTGGCCGCCCTGCGGTGACTCAGCCTGAAGAAGCAAAGCCAGCGCCCCAGCGCCCCTGCTTGCACCCTTGCCAGCGGACCTGTGAAGCCGAAGGGCCAGTGTCTCCGCCCCTGCGGTGACCTTGAGCCGCGCATGCGGATCATCTCAGAAACGCCATGAAGTTGAAGAGTCAGACGTTCAAGAGGCATTAAAAGACCCGCCCCTGCGGGAATCTCAGGCCGCCCCTGCGGCCACGTTGAAGACAAAACGTTTTGGCCTAAACCGCCCCTACGCCACCCTTGGCCGCGGCTGCGGTTTAGCGTCAGAGGACTTTACTCTGGCTGTTTTCGTCACCTTTATGATCTTAATGGTGGCTATTTGCACAACCTCTTTACTCCTTTTTAATGCATTTTGTAGTATAAATAGAGCCCTTGACTATTGCTAGAATCATCCACATTTTCCCCAAAAACCTCTATTTTTCTAGTGTCATTTTGTAATGAGTTTCTAAGATTCCTTTATTACATTGGGTTGATTGAAGCTGCATTACTATTTGGTTGTAAGTTCTTTTAATATAAGTTTAAATTCAGTATCCTTTGTGTTATGTTTCCTTGATCTCTCACTTATGTTTGCATGTCTTTTATCACTTAGATTGATCACCTTAATTGTACTAATGCATGCAAAATGCTAGGATTAATCGATTCCGGGTCCGGGTCCTTAATCTAGTAGTAAACCCATAGGTAAAAGCTGGTTGTGATTATCTAAGGGAAATGAACATAACTATAAAGAAAGATTTAACGGTTTGTTCATTCTTCTTTATATCTCTTTATCTTTGCTAGAATGCTAACTTGTGCTTTGATCTTGTAGGTTTACGGATTAATAAACTAGTTAAGTTGTGTTAATGCCGGTCGGCTTAACACATATCTATGATCAAGATGAGAACATCGGTGAATTGCTTTTAAAAAGAATCAAGGAAGTAGTATGCATGCTAAGATCCAACCTAGTGTAGCTCTTTAATCAATATTATTATCACCAACTTTGCTTACTTTCTAATTACTTTTGTCTTGTTTTGCTACAATCCAAAACCCCCCCTTGGTTACCAAATCAATAATTGAATCTATTTAAAACTTGACCAAACTCTCTTGGGTTCGACCCTTACTTACACTATACAAATCGGTTAAGTGTAACGTTAGGTATTCTACTTTGACTAAAAGCTAAAAGACAACGACCATAGGTTTTTAGCCTCGTCAAATTTGGTGCCGTTGCCGGGGAGCTTAGTTTCAGTTTTGTTTTTATTTTTGATTATTGATTATTGGTTTGGACCATTTTCATGTTTCAAACCCGTGCTACTAACTCAGAATTTTCTCCTTTTGATCCAAAAATCGAGAGGATATACAATCGGCAAAGAAGACAACGTCGGAACGAAGAAACAATGGCAAACCGCACACTCCGACAACTCACGCAACCAGATTTGACCCAACACCCCCTTGCGGTAACCATACTGGAAATTGGAGAAGGGGTTAACTTCGAGCTCAAGCCGGGCTTGATTCATTTGCTACCTTCCTTTCATGGGCTGAGCGGAGAAGATCCCATCAAGCACTTGGGGAAGTTTCATACCGTTTGCATGAGCATGAAGCCGGCAAACGTGACCGAAGAGCAAATCAAGATGAGAGCTTTCGGTTTCACTCTAAAGGATGCGGCGGATGATTGGTACTACCACCTTCCATCCGGTAGTATCGATACTTGGGAGAATCTCCACAAAGCCTTCTTGGAGAAATACTTTCTAGCCAAGAAGGCCAATAACTTGAAAACGGCTATAAGCAATATCGAGCAAGAAGCGGACGAAACTCTTTATGAGTATTTTGAAAGATTTGCTAAGTTGAGGTCAAGTTGTCCCTTCCACGGATACTCCACCCAAGACCTTGTGTTGTACTTGTACAACGGGCTTTTGGACAACAAAAGAAGGATCGTGGACGCCGCTTGTGGAGGTAATATTCTTAACTCTACTCCTGAAATTGCTATGGAGAAAATGAAGGAAATGGCGGAAGGTACAAGGAACTTTGGTAGGACTTCTACCAAAAGAGGGGTACATGCTGTACACCCCAGCCGTCATGAGATATCCACGAAGATTGCCGAATTGAAGGAAATGGTTAAGAGGTTAACCTTGATGGGGACTCCACAACAACTAAAGGCTTGTGGAGTTTGTGTCGACCCTTTTCACCCCACGGACTTGTGTCCACAAGTTCAAGATGAAGCTGTTGAGGTGAATGCCATGGGGTATGGTCAACAACAGCAACAACGCCAACGGGACAACCCATATGCTCAGAATTACATGCCGGGTTGGCGTGATCAACAAAACTACCGATGGAGGGATCAACAAAACCAACAGCAACAACAACTCCGCCAAGGTAACTCCAATTTCATTGAAGATATGCTACAAGTTTTGACTAAACACTTTGCTACTCATGTCCAAACCACAGAATCAAGCATCAAGAATCTCGAGAAACAGGTTGGAAAAATGACGGAAGCCATCACAAGGATCGAAGCTCAATCCTCGGGAAACCTGCCCTCTCAGACCGTCGTGAACCTTAAGGAGAATGTTGGTGCTCTAACATTAAGAAGCGGAAGGCAAGTGCAGCCAAATCCAACTTTGGTATCAAAAGAGATGTCCTCTGACAGTTCTGCCGCCCCCAAAGCCGCCCCGGCGGGTCTCCCAGCGTCCCCCTCTGCACAAAGGCCGCCCCTGCGAGTGGATGACTCCGCCCCTGAGGTGACATCCCCTGAGCCGCCCCTGCGCCTGCAAGATTCCGCCCATGCGGAAAAGTCGACAAAGAGTTCTTTTGAAGAGGATTCTTACATCTGTCCAAGTTTTCCACCACTGTATGCTGAGAAACCTCCGGCCCCCTTTCCGGAAACACTTAGGGAGCGAAGGGTGATAGAGGATAAGGATCTCTTTGAGACCTTCTTTAAATGTGAGGTAAACATTCCAATTTTAAAGCTTGTGAAGAGTATTCCTAAATATGCTCGGTTTTTGAAGGAACTTTGCACGATCAAGAGGAACCAGAAGTTGAAGGGGAAACAAAAAGTCCAAGTAAGTGAGCATGTGTCAACAATCTTCCAACGACGAATGCCCAAGAAATGTAGTGATCCGGGCATGGTGAGTATTCCTTGTGTCATTGGTGAAACTCGCTTTGACAAAGCGACGCTTGACTTAGGTGCGGCAATAAATGTTCTTCCTTATTCCATTTACAAATCTCTTGGCCTTGGGCCACTTTTTGAAACTCGGATTGTTGTCCAACTAGCGAATAGATCTAATATTTGTCCTAAGGGAATAATTGAGGATGTGCTAGTTATGGTTGATAATTTGATTTTTCCTACTGATTTCTTTGTATTGGATATGGAACATGATTCACATGCTACACCTATTTTATTGGGAAGACTATTTCTAAAAACTGCTAGAACTAAGATTGATTACATTAGTGGAAAATTGACAATGGAATTTGATGGTGAAGTGGTTGAATTTAACATTTATGATGCTATATATGAAACACCTCATCGATGACCATTCTCTTTGTCCTATTGATGTGATTGAACCAATTATTCAAGATGTTTTTGACATTTGAGTTGAAAAGTATAATTGAATACAACATTGATATTCATAATTCGGATTATGTATTAACATCTAACATGCAGGAAGTTCTAGCTCAATTGGATGAGCACAAAAGGCTCCCCCTCTCATCTTTGTCCATTTGGTTGCTAACTCCAAGCGAAAAGCTTTTTCCTTCTATTGTGTAGGCTCCGGTGATCGAGTTGAAAGAGCTTCCCCAACATCTCAAGTACGCTTTTCTAGGGTAGAACGATACTTTGCCGGTAATCGTATCTAGCAAATTATCTCCCCATCAAGAGGAGAAGTTGGTGGGCATCCTTAAAGAGCATAAGACGACTCTTGGTTGGACCATTGCGGACATTAAAGGGATTAGTCCCTCTACATGTGTGCATCGGATCCTCCTTGAGGAAGAGGCAAAACCATTAAGGCAACCACAAAGAAGTCTAAATCCTTCCATGATGGATGTGGTCAAGAAGGAGTGTTGAAGCTCCTCCAAGTGGATATGATCTTTTCAATTTCGGATAGCAAATGGGTTAGTCCTGTAAGAGCCTTAGTCTTTGGAGCCATTTTGGCCTTAGCCGCCCCCGCGGGTTTAGGGAGCCGCCTCTGCGGCTCGTGTAGTTTTCCGCCCCTGCGGCTCGTGTAGTTTTCCGCCCCCGCGGCTCAGGGAACCGCCTTTGCGGTTTCTTGCGGTTGCAACCGGCTTTGTTGACCTTGACTCGTGCTTTACTCTTTCTCCTCCTTATACCATTCCTTTCCTTGCTGAGCAAGGGTTTCTTCTTCATATCATTCCTAGTCTTCTCACGTCTTTCTTGCCTCCTTCTTGCTCCTTGATCTTGTTCTTGGTTTCCTTGAGTTTGGAAGAGTTTTGGTGTGGCTTTGTTGTTGTTGGATGTTGTGTGATGTGTTGTTGAGCTTGGGAGCTAGCAGAGAGTGTGGTGCTGATCTTCCTTGCAGCCTAGGACCACAAGTGTGGTAAGTCATCTTGCTTCTTCTTTGATTCCATTCTTCCTTCCTAGCTTAGGATTAGATGTGTGTGAATGTATGTTGATGTTGGATTGTGTATGTATATGTATATGTATATGCTTGGCCATGGAATGGAGAAGACGTGAATCGATCACTTGAAGAGTGAAAGGGAAGTCGGGACTCTATGTTCTGCAGAGTGGCCGCCCCCACGTCTGGAATCCGCCGCCCCTGCGGGAACCTTGTCACCGCACCCGCGCCGGAAGCTGCCGCCCTCGCGGCCACGGTCCCAGCGCCTGCGCCCGTGCCTGCATTTGCCTGCGGCCACTGTCACCGCGCCTGCGGCCGAGCATTGCCGCGCCTGCGGTTTGCCTTGTTCCGCCCTGCGTCTTTCCGTTCCACATGTGCGTCTTGTACAAGATCTACCTAGAGTAGTATGATCCTTTCATTTCCTAGTATGAGCGGGTTAGTAGCATGCTAGGTATGTGTACGAGGATGAAATGATGATGAGTATAATATAGAGATATGCCGGTTAGGGCTTTGAGGTTTATAAGTTGGATACGATCCTTATGGTTCTTTTGGGTCTAGGTGTGACCCTTTGATGGATAGGAGTTTGATATCTTGTTATGCCTTGTTATTAGGCAGTGTTGTTCTCCAGAGTTGGAGCTGATCGGGTTGAGACTACTTCTGAGGTTGAGGTAAGTCCATAGGACTTACTTAGCTACCATCCTTATATTGGATGTATGCATGAGTGGTGTGTGTTATATGCTTGATAGCATGCAATGTTGTTTATTACCTACCTATGGTTTAGTGACTGCCCATTGTAGGGCATGACAACCTTCCCTTTCACCCTTCTGAGGAGTCTGGGAGGTTCTCTCAGGACAGGCCAGACTTGGTTTAGTGGGACGGGCTTTCTCCACTCCCATAGGGTATACGGGGACGGTGACCGTATCCCCACTCCAACTGGCAACATCCCCGAGAGGCGAGGATTATATTCCTCGTGTCACATATATTCATATACATCTATATATATACAATTTTAGTGTTGGACGTTATAAATATTATAAACCGGGTAAATGTGTGAAAGCATGATGAGGTGTTTATTATTCCCTGATGTGTGATTGTGCTTATGCATCTTCTATATATATGTGTATGGTTAACTAACGGTTTTATACCGTATTGTAGATCCTTTGCAGGTTAGGAGAGCTGCAGAGTGATCTAGAGTGGGTGATCCGCTGAGCGCTCCATACACTAGGTCGTTATCGTGGGATATGGGGTTTTTTGTCATGTACAGTGTTATGTTTTGATTGTACTCAGCGGTACCTTGTATAAACCTTTTGATTTATATATATCAGTTTTATGTTTTGGTTTTAATCTATCTGTGCCTTGTTGTAAGATCTAGTGAACTTGTTGTCAGGCTAGGGTCAGGATCCATTGTGAGATCCTAGCCCAGTAGCACCTCGAGTCCTACGGATTTGGGGTGTTACAAAGTTGGTATCAGAGCCTTAGGTTGACAACAATGGCACTTGCAATCTGCGATAAAGGTCGAATAGATAAATAAACAGAACCCGAAAGGGGTCTGACTTTTCAAAAGATTTTGGTTTAGGAATGAGTACAAATGTTTTGGGATAGTGTGTACGAGAAGCCATCACCCCTCTGAAGATCTCGACAGTATAGATATATATATATAGATATTATGATGTGATTGAATTGATATATATCTATACATATAGCCTTCCAAGTTAGGTTTACGTCTTCTGCAGATGGTTCAGACTAGAGCCTTACCTGCAGCTGGACAAGGTAGGGGTAGACTCCCTCTAGGTAGAGGACGGGGTAGGATTCCCGCTGCTGATCCACGTGCAGTGGAAGAGATTCACGAGGACATTGCTGAGAGCGTCGTTTCTGAGACTGGGAACGGGGAAGCTGAGAGACAGGGATCATAGAGAGTCCAGTCAGATGACTCGGATCGTGTCTCTATGGAGGGACCAGCATTCCGCGAGTATATCAGACGTGTGGAAGAGGCTGCTAGAGCAGGTAGACGTGCCCCTGATCTGCCAGTACAAGAGGGATCATTTGAGAGATCCCATGGAGCGACTCAGGTGCCAACTGCACATGCTGGTGAGATTCCTCAAGATCCAGAGGAGTATAGAGGGCCTCGAATAGATACTTGGTTGAAGGTGTTTCATCAGATGGGAGTACCCCCTTTCTCTGGGAAGGTGGGGCTAGAGGTGGAGCTGTGGATAGGACATGTAGACTCAGCTTTGGTGGAGATCTGTACAGGGTCAGCTTAACAGTTATGACCAGATGAGGACCATGATTAGAGAGCGTTTCTGCCCTGCCTCATTAAGGAGGGAGAAACTGCGGGTTTGTGGATGTACCAGTTTCCGAGGCTATCAGGAGATTCCAGGAGGAGTTGGCTTTGCTGGGTCCAGCTGCACCTCCTGTAGATCAACATGTGTATCTTTTCTCCCGACGACTGAGGGATACTACCCGGACCTATATGGCGGGATTTCATTGTGAGTCCGTGGTGGACTACCAGGACAGAGCTTCTTATTATGAGAGGGAGCGGGTTAGTCAGAGGAGAGCTTCTCAAATTAGAGGATCTAAGAAGAGGCAGCGTACTGGACAGACCAGTGGTGCTGGTGGAGCTACTGGTTCAGGGCGAGGCCAGAGTCGCCAGAGTCGTCCCTCATCTGCACCAGTTACAGATAAGGTACGATAGTGTTTCAACTGTGGTGGGTATGGACATATCCGACCAGAGTGTACGAGGCAGACAGTGACTTGTTATACTTGTCGTAGACGAGGTCACAAACATATTTTCCGTAGACAGGGCGGAGCATCATCACAGCAGGGTTCTCCTGTCAGTGTAGCTGGGGGTGGACAGAGACCACCTCAGCAGTAGCAGACACAAGGACAACAGAGAGTCCCAGAGCGTCCTACTACTCAAGGATCTGCTCCTGGGCGTAGTAGAGGCAGAGGTCGTGGTGGGAGTACCACGGACACCAGAGGACCACAGGGTCGAGTTTTTGAGCTGAGGAGTGCAGAGGAGCCAGCTGCACCGACTGCTACAAGTACCATTCTGATTTATGGTTTACCTGTTAGAGTCTTGTTTGATACGGGTGCTACGCATTCTTTTATTTCTGATGCATGTGTTGAGCGTCTGAGTCTAGATATGACTGAAGGGATACCCTTTAGTATAGGGTTACCTGATGGTAGTAGGGTTAGAGGTACCCGTGAGATCCGTGACTGTCCCATTTCTGTATGGACCCGAGTATTGCTTGTTGACTTCTTTGTCATGCCATTAGTGCATGAAGAAGTCATTTCATGTTTGGATTGGATGGATAGACACCAGACAGTATTAGATGTAGGTAGGAGGACTGTTACCCTCTCTACCGAGTTAGGACAGATAGAGGTTTTCCGAGGTTGGGACCTTGGAAAATCAGGCATGGTTATCAGTGCGATACGGGCAGGGAGACTGATTGCACAGGGTTGTGAGACCTTCTGGTGTTATGCCATGAAGGAGGGAGATAGTCCAACACTAGAGGATATCCCAGTTGTCTGTGATTTTGCAGATGTATTTGCTGAGCCGTCCAGTTTGCCGCCTCAGAGGAGTGTGGATTTTGGCATTGATTTAGAGCCTGGTACGAGACCTATCTCGAAGGCCCATACCGGATGACGCCTGTCGAGATGTTAGAGCTGAAGAAGCAACTCGAGGAGTTGGCTGAGAAGGGTTTCATATGCCTAGCGTGTCCCCATGGGGATCACCTGTCCTCTTCGTGCGGAAGAAGGACGGATCGTTGAGACTGTGTATTGATTACAAGGAGCTTAACAAGGTGACCATCAAGAACAAGTATCCATTGCCTCGTATTGATGATTTGTTAGATCAGCTTCAAGGAGCGACTGTATTCTCCAAGATTGACTTGCGCTCAGGGTATCACCAGCTGAGGGTGAGAGAGCAGGATGTGCACATGACAACTTTTCGGACCAGATATGGACATTACGAGTTTGTAGTGAAGTCATTTGGGCTTACGAATGCCCCAACAGTTTTTATGGAGTTGATGAACATTATATTCATCGACTTCCTGGATCAGTTTGTGGTGGTCTTCATAGATGACATTCTGGTATACTCTCGTAGCAGAGAGGAGCACGCAGGGCAGTTGAGGACTGTGTTGCAGGTTTTACGAGATAGAGAACTTTATGCTAAGTTCTCTAAGTGTGAGTTCTGGATGCCAGAGGTAGCATTCCTGGGTCATATTGTATCAGCTGAAGGGATCAAGGTGAATCCGGCAAAGATTGAGGCAGTAGCAGCGTAGACGACACCGACGAACATCAAGGAAGTACATAGCTTTCTTGGCCTAGCCGGTTATTACAGACGCTTTGTGGAGGAATTTTCTGTGATTGCCCGTCCACTAACGAGTCTGCTGAGGAAGACTACCAGATTTGTATGGTCTGATCAGTGTATTCAAAGTTTTGAGGAGTTGAAGAGATGTCTGACTTCTGCTCCTATTTTGCCACAGCCAGAGAGGCCGAGTGATTGCATATGCATCTAGACAGCTGAAGACGTATGAGGAAAACTACCCGACTCATGATCTGGAGTTGGCAGCGGTAGTTCATGCACTGAAGATTTGGAGACATTACCTGTATGGTGCTACATGTCAGATCTTCACAGACCATAAGAGTCTGAAGTACATTTTCACGTAGCTGGAATTGAATAACTGCCAGTGTAGGTGGCTTGAGCTGATCAAGGATTTTGATCTGGAGATTCTGTATCATCCAAGGAAGGCGAACGTTGTCGCCGACGCTCTGAGCAGGAAGACGCCTCAAGAGCAGGCGATTGCGAGGTTGACAGTTCAGCATCAGTTGAAGAGAGACCTGATCTGGTTAGAGTTGGACATCCAGTTTCCTGATGAGGATGCCCAGTTGAGTACTTTAGAGGTTCTTCCTGATTTGTTGGGTGGAATCCAACAGAAGCAGGAAACATGCCCGACCTTGATGAGGATCCGAGAGAGGATGTCTCGGGATGAGGCACCATAGTTCCTTCTAGGAGTAGATGGAGTATTGAGGCTCCGCGGTCGCGTCTGTGTACCCGTTGATGCGGATCTACGCCAGAGGATTTTACAGGAGGCTCACTATACGCGTTATTCAGTACACCCAGGTACGAGTAAGATGTACTAGGACTTGAGACGTTCATATTGGTGGGAAGGGCTGAAGCCTGACGTGGCCAGATTTGTGGCACAGTGTGCGACCCGTCAACAGGTCAAGATCGAGCATAGTAGACCTGGAGGTGAACTCCATCCACTGTCTGTTCCACAGAGGAAGTGGGAGGACGTCCCCATGGACTTTGCGACTGGGCTAAGACCGAGCAAGAGCTTTGATGCTATATGGGTTGTAGTTGACAGACTGACGAAAATGGCACGTTTTATCCCTATTCGGGAAACGTGGCCAGTGAGCAGATTTGCTGAGGAGTACACTAGGAAGATAGTGAGACTCCATGGTGTACCGAGGACGATCGTCTCAGACAGAGATGGACGATTTACCTCGAGGTTTTGGCAGCAAATTCAGATTGCCCTGAGGACGAGTTTGCACTTCACTACTGCGTTCCCTCCTCAGACAGATGGTCAGTCAGAGATGACCATTTAAACACTAGAGTATATGCTACGAGCTTGTGTGTTGGATTGGGGACAAGTGTGGACGGATCATCTCCCACTAGTTGAGTTCTCATACAACAACTGGCATACATCTATTGGGATGGCCCCATATGAGGCACTATATGGACAGAGATGTCGTAACCCGTTATGCTGGGATGAGCAGAGCAATGTTAGTGGTTTGACACCTGATCAGATTCAGGATGATGTGGCTCGTGTAGCACTGATTAGAGAGAGGATGCTGACTGCACAGAGCCATCAGAAGTGTTATGCAGATAGGAGGCGTAGACCCCTAGAGTTCAGAGTAGGCGCCCATGTGTGGCTGAGGGTGTCTCCGACACGAGGTGTTAGACGTTTTAGCATTAAGGGGAAGTTGAGCCCCCGATATGTCGGACCGTTCGAGATTTTGGATCGGGTTGGGAGTGCAGCATACAGATTAGCTTTGCCTCCGAGATTAGAGGGTGTTCACCCTATGTTTCACGTTTCTCAACTGAGGGAGTACATACCAGATCCGAGACACATCGTGAGTTATGATGATTTGGTGGTTGAGCCGGACCGCACCTTTGTTGAGCATCCGATTGCAGTCCTAGAACGAGGTATGAAACGCCTACGTTCGAAGGACATTCCTATGTTGATGATACAATGGTCGAGACGAGGACTTGATGAGGCTACCTGGGAGACTGAGGATAGTATTCAGAGGAACTATCCAGAGTTTTATGCCGAGATAGATGTACCAGTAGGATCGACGAGTATATCTTAGTACTATCTTGGTGAGTATTATGTGCTTATATGCTTATATGATATGATGTGTTTATTTTCGTACTAGCTATGATATGATGTGTGATCTTATTAGATCTTTTTGTGCTGGTACGATTACTGTTTATAGCTGGAGATGGCTCTTTCCTCCATGTTATTGTGCTACGATTAGGATTCAACAGGAGATGGTTATTCCTCCGTCCTATTTTGGTGGACATAGTTTTGCTGGAGATGTTTTTCCTCCATGCCTTTCTGTTATGATGATGATGATACGGCTAGAGATGTTTTTCCTCTATGACTTTACGATGTGATGATGATATGGCTAGAGATGTTTTTCCTCTATGCCCTTGTGATATGATTATAGTTTGGCTAGGGATGGTTTTCCTCTATGCCTTGGATAGTATAGTGATCTTGTTGCTGGAGATGATGATTTCCTCCATGCCTATGTTTGAGGTTATAGAGTGTTATAGGTTGATACCTTATGAGCGGAGAGGTGATGCCTCCGAAAGAGAGAGTTGTACCTCGGCTTATGAGTCCGAGTGATTTGAGGATTTCACAAGTTTCGGGACGAAACTTGTTTTTAGGGGGGAGAGATGTAAGAGCCTTAGTCTTTGGAGCCATTTTGGCCTTAGCCGCCCCCGCGGGTTTAGGGAGCCGCCTCTGCGGCTCGTGTAGTTTTCCGCCCCTGCGGCTCGTGTAGTTTTCCGCCCCCGCGGCTCAGGGAACCGCCTTTGCGGTTTCTTGCGGTTGCAACCGGCTTTGTTGACCTTGACTCGTGCTTTACTCTTTCTCCTCCTTATACCATTCCTTTCCTTGCTGAGCAAGGGTTTCTTCTTCACTTCATTCCTAGTCTTCTCACGTCTTTCTTGCCTCCTTCTTGCTCCTTGATCTTGTTCTTGGTTTCCTTGAGTTTGGAAGAGTTTTGGTGTGGCTTTGTTGTTGTTGGATGTTGTGTGATGTGTTGTTGAGCTTGGGAGCTAGCAGAGAGTGTGGTGCTGATCTTCCTTGCAGCCTAGGACCACAAGTGTGGTAAGTCATCTTGCTTCTTCTTTGATTCCATTCTTCCTCCCTAGCTTAGGATTAGATGTGTGTGAATGTATGTTGATGTTGGATTGTGTATGTATATGTATATGTATATGCTTGGCCATGGAATGGAGAAGACGTGAATCGATCACTTGAAGAGTGAAAGGGAAGTCGGGACTCTACGTTCTGCAGAGTGGCCGCCCCCACGTCTGGAATCCGCCGCCCCTGCGGGAACCTTGTCACCGCACCCGCGCCGGAAGCTGCCGCCCTCGCGGCCACGGTCCCAGCGCCTGCGCCCGTGCCTGCATTTGCCTGCGGCCACTGTCACCGCGCCTGCGGCCGAGCATTGCCGCGCCTGCGGTTTGCCTTGTTCCGCCCCTGCGTCTTTCCGTTCCACATGTGCGTCTTGTACAAGATCTACCTAGAGTAGTATGATCCTTTCATTTCCTAGTATGAGCGGGTTAGTAGCATGCTAGGTATGTGTACGAGGATGAAATGATGATGAGTATAATATAGAGATATGCCGGTTAGGGCTTTGAGGTTTATAAGTTGGATACGATCCTTATGGTTCTTTTGGGTCTAGGTGTGACCCTTTGATGGATAGGAGTTTGATATCTTGTTATGCCTTGTTATTAGGCAGTGTTGTTCTCCAGAGTTGGAGCTGATCGGGTTGAGACTACTTCTGAGGTTGAGGTAAGTCCATAGGACTTACTTAGCTACCATCCTTATATTGGATGTATGCATGAGTGGTGTGTGTTATATGCTTGATAGCATGCAATGTTGTTTATTACCTACCTATGGTTTAGTGACTGCCCATTGTAGGGCATGACAACCTTCCCTTTCACCCTTCTGAGGAGTCTGGGAGGTTCTCTCAGGACAGGCCAGACTTGGTTTAGTGGGACGGGCTTTCTCCACTCCCATAGGGTATACGGGGACGGTGACCGTATCCCCACTCCAACTGGCAACATCCCCGAGAGGCGAGGATTATATTCCTCGTGTCACATATATTCATATACATCTATATATATACAATTTTAGTGTTGGACGTTATAAATATTATAAACCGGGTAAATGTGTGAAAGCATGATGAGGTGTTTATTATTCCCTGATGTGTGATTGTGCTTATGCATCTTCTATATATATGTGTATGGTTAACTAACGGTTTTATACCGTATTGTAGATCCTTTGCAGGTTAGGAGAGCTGCAGAGTGATCTAGAGTGGGTGATCCGCTGAGCGCTCCATACACTAGGTCGTTATCGTGGGATATGGGGTTTTTTGTCATGTACAGTGTTATGTTTTGATTGTACTCAGCGGTACCTTGTATAAACCTTTTGATTTATATATATCAGTTTTATGTTTTGGTTTTAATCTATTTGTGCCTTGTTGTAAGATCCAGTGAACTTGTTGTCAGGCTAGGGTCAGGATCCATTGTGAGATCCTAGCCCAGTAGCACCTCGAGTCCTACGGATTTGGGGTGTTACAAGTCCAACCCAAGTTGTTCCGAAAAAGGGAGGGATTACCATGGTGGAAAATGAACATGGTGAGAAGGTTCCAAGCAAAACTCAAAACCGGATGGAGGGTTTGTATCGATTACCGTAAGCTAAACACGGTAACCCGAAAAGACCACTTCCTTTGCCGTTTATTGACCAAATGCTTGAGCGTCTTGCAGGTCACCCATACTATTGTTTCTTGGATGGATACTCGGGTTATTTTCAAATAGCCATCGCCCCAGAGGACCAAGAGAAGACTACCTTCACTTGTCCTTTTGGCACTTTTGCATACCGCAGAATGCCATTTGGACTTTGTAATGCTCCCGGCACCTTCCAACGGTACATGATAAGTATCTTTTTCGAGTACATTGAAAACTTTATTGAGGTTTTTCTGGACGATTTTACCGTCCATGAAGATAGTTTTGATACATGTTTAGGACATTTAAAACTTGTTCTTCAAAAATGCGTGGAAACCAATCTAGTTCTCAATTCTGAAAAGTGTCACTTCATGGTAGAACAAGGCATTGTGCTTGGTCATGTTATTTCATCAAAAGGGATAGAAGTGGATAAGGCTAAAATTGACGTAATTCAAAGTTTACCTTATCCTACTAATGTGCGTGAAATTCGTTCTTTCTTAGGTCACGCAGGATTCTACGGTGCTTCATCAAGGATTCCTCCAAGATTTCAGCACCGTTGTGTGAGCTCCTGAAGAAAGATGTAATGTTCATAGTTGATGAGAATTGAAAGAAGGCATTTGGGATCTCCCAATTGGGAGAAGCCCTTTGAGATCATGTACGACGCCAGCGATTATGCCGTAGGAGCCGTCTTAGGACAAAAGGACGGAAGAGTATCACATGTAATCCACTAAGTATCGATGACATTGAATGGCGATCAAAGGAACTACTCCACCACCGAAAAGGAGATGTTAGCGGTGGTATTTGCCTTGGAGAAATTCAGGCAATACCTTCATGGTGTAAAGGTAATCGTTTTTATTGACCATGCAGCACTTCGTTACCTCATGACCAAGAAGGAAGCCAAGTCAAGGTTGATCCGTTGGGTTCTACTTCTAAGTGAGTTCAACTTAGAAATCCGGGACAAGAAGGGAGCGGAGAACCTTGTGGCTTATCACCTGAGTCGGTTGGTACAAGAGGAAGAAAATCCAGCAGAAGGAAAGGTCATCCTAGGGAGTTTCCTAGACGACACCTTTTACACAACTCTCTGTTGTGTAACCGCCCCTGCAACCACTGGAGACCTCCCTTGCGCAAACCCGCCCCTGCGGCTTGCTTCGGCCGCCCCTGTGGATAACACTGCAGCGGTTTTGTGTAAGTTGCATTCGTTTAAACTTTGGTTTGCTGACGTCGTTAACTTTTTTGTCAGAGGTGAGTACCCTCCAGACTTCACCAAAGCACAGAGAGAGAAGGTGAAAGCCGAGGCTAGGCATTACATTTTGGGACGATCCATACCTTTGGAAACATTGTAGTGACCAGGTAATACGCCGTTGCATCCCGGACAATGAGGTACAAACTGTTTTCTCTTTCTATCATTCGGAAGCATGTGGGGGACATTTTGGTGCTAATAAAACTGCTAGAAAAGTCTTGGATGCGGGGTACCTTTGGCAACACATTTTTCGAGATGCCTTTGCGTTTTGTAAAGTGTGTGATAGGTGTCAAAGAATAGGTAATATCTCTAGGAGGAATGAAATGCCTCAATCATCACTTATTTTTTGTGAAATTTTTTATGTTTGGGGGATAGATTTTATGGGCCCTTTCCCTAGCTCCTTTGGGAATATCTATATTTTACTTGCGGTGGACTATGTTTCCAAGTGGGTGGAAGCAAAGGCCACCAAAACTGATGATTCTAAAGTTGTGGCAGCTTTTCTTAAAAATAACATCTTTGCGAGGTTCGGCATCCCTAAAGCTTTGATAAGCGATAGGGGAACGCACTTTTGCAACAAGACGATCACCACCCTCCTCAAGAAGTATCATGTCCATCAACGAGTTTCCACGGCGTACCACCCACTAACCAATGGGCAAGCGGAAGTGTCAAATCGAGAGATCAAGACGATCCTCAAAACGACGGTTACCACCGGAAGGAAGGATTGGAGCTTAAGGTTCAACGATGCTTTGTGGGCGTACCGCACGGCGTACAAGACCCCCATTGGGATGTCACCATTCCGGCTTGTGTTTGGAAAGGTGTGCCACCTACCGGTGGAGCTAGAACACAAGGCTTGGTGGGCGGTGAAAAAGTGCAACATGAACATGAATGAAGTTGGTGAATTTCGGAAACTCCAATTGCAAGAGCTTGAAGAACTGAGGCTCAATGCATATGACCATGCCACAACATACAAGGAAAAAACCAAGGTATGGCATGACCAGAATATCCTCCGAAAGGACTTCCAAGCAGGTAACAAAGTCCTTTTATTTCAATCACGTTTGAAACTTTTTGCAGGAAAGCTCCGCTCAAGATGGACATGTCCTTACGTCATAGCCGAAGTCCATCCACATGGTGTTGTGGATCTTTACGATCCACAAACACAAAAGATCTTCAAAGTCAATGGACAAAGGCTCAAGCTATAACATGAGGGAGTGAAGAATGATCCGATCGATGAGATAGTCTTGGAGGAAGCCCAAACAGAGAAGTGAAGGCCTTACGTCGAGCCAATGACGTAAAACAAAGGCGCTGCTCGGGAGGCAACCCGAGAAAATAAGAAGAGGAGGCTCTGTCAAGAAAACCGCCCCTGCGGCCCTGTGTCACCGCCCCCGCGGTGACACTGCGCTCCCAGCCCGCCCCGGCACTGGGCCAGCGCAAGCACAATGTTGTCACCGCCCCCGCGGTGACAGACCCCCGCCCCCGCGGCTGTTTCCTTGACGAACGCGTCCAGCGCCGCCCCAACGCTTGGCTTGCGTCTCCCCCTTCATTGTCACCGCCCCCGCGGTGACAAGCCCCCGCCCCTGCGGGTTGACCTAGAAAAGAAAAAAAAAGGTATCAACGTCTATTACTACCCCACCCACCTCTCTCTCTCTCTCTCTCCTCCTCACCTAACTCTCTCTCTCGACCAACTCACACCCCAGCCCCCAAAACGCCCCATCACCGTCAAACAACCTCCCTCACGCCGCTGCCACCACGCCTCTGCGCCACCCTGCCGACGCCCTTGCGCCACACCTCTGTTGCCTCTTTCCTCCACCCGGCTGCACTCTCCCATAACCCACTATCTCACCAAACCCTAACCCTAATCTGTCACCACCACTTACCACCCTCCTAATCCACCATCAACCGCCATCGGCATCACCAACGGATGCCGGAAAAGCGCCACAGGAGCGGCCACCACCGATCTGTCACAAGATCACCTTCCAGTCTTCGCCCGCCCATGCGCCTCCCTTGTTGCCGCACCTACGCCTCAACGCCCCTGCGGGTCCTCAAACCGCACCTGCGCCTCTACGCCCCTACGGGTCCTCAAACCGCCCCTGCGGAAATCACAACAGAAAGGTTGCTTCTTTCCTTTCTTCGTGAATTCTAATTTTTCTGCTTGAACCTGCTGCTAGAATGGATTCGACAAGGAAATACAAGATGAATGAGAGGGAGAAGGCAAGGTATGAGATTGTGCAAGACCGAGAGATCTTTGCAACTCGGTTCTTGCATGTTCCGACCTTGGAAAAGTTGGGCATGTTGGAAAGCATGCAGTCCTTCCTCGACAATGCTGGGCTCGGGGACTTCCTTAGTAAGAGTGCCCTAACGTATCCCGAGCTAACCAGACAGTTCGTGACTACGTTCAATATGGAGAAGGAGGACCACATTTGTGTCGGCCTCACTTTTAAATTCAACAAGAGGAAGTACACGGTGAACGTCTCTCAGGTGCAGTAGGCTTTTGGGGTTTCTAAGAACCCTTCTGAAAAATGGTGGGAGTCAGCTCCTACACCAGACTTGGTGGAATTTTGGCGAGCTGCTACCGGCTCCGAGTTTCATGCGGGGGTGAGTACAACAACAAGCTCACTCACCCCTGCTTGAGGCTCCTCTCAAAGATCATCATGTGTGTCTTCTGTGGACACAAGGAGGAGAACAAGGTCGCTCTCAAGGACCTCCCATTATTGTATACTTGCATTCCGGCATGTGACAACGTGCCGGATTAGATTACCCTCTTCCTCACCGCTTTAAAGCGGATTAGGAAGAACAAGCCGAGTGATATTGTTGGAGGTGGGGTCATCTCCTTGATAGCGGAGCAGGTCATGGACTTGACCGAGTTAGAGGATGGGATGGCAATTCCGTTCTACAACGAAGGTCTTTTCCAGCGTTGCAAGCTCCTGAGGAGGGATGGTGAGAACCTCTTTTGGTTGTCTTTTGCAGATGGGAGTCACATCACCTACCTGCCCCGGCCGCTACCTTTCGGAGATGAGCTCTCCGACCTTTACATTGCCGCCAACCCCTACGTGCCGAGCCGGTCACAGGTTGTCATTGTTGAGCGGCACGCGGCGAGCTCCAGCAGAGTCCCATATGAGGACCGCATGCCGGTTGATTAGGAGATGCCCACCGCAGCGGAGGAGGATGACACCGCCCATGCCAGCCTGCTAGCTCAGACGACGGCTCTGACCACTCAACACCAGCAGTGGCAAACCAGCTACCAGACGTCGATGCTTGAGCAGCAGCAGGCTTGGCAGACGGGCTTTAAGGAGAGGATGACCGAGCACTTTGACCAGCGTCAGTATGCTTGACAGGCATCTCAGTAGCAGAGGATGGAGGCTCAACAGTTGGCTTGACAAGCCAACTTTGACACCTCCTTCGGAGCTAGGATGGATGCTCAGCAGGCCCGCCTTGACGACTTATACCAGCGTCAGGAGCACTTCTTCGGCCACTTCCCCTACCCACTAGAGCACGGTCCGGATGGTCCAGTCGGAGCACGGTCCGGATGGTCCAGCCGGACCATCCCACTAGTGAGCTACTCCTCTTTTCCTTCTCCACATTGTCATCTTTGCTTTCATTTTCACACTTTGAGGGCAAAACGTTCTTCATGGGGGAGGGAACTTATCATGCATAGTTTTTGAATTTGTTTTAAGATTTCTAGTTATTTGAGTTTGTTTTAAAAATTCTAGTTGTAATTCATGTTTAATTCAGTCAAAAAAAAAAGTCAAAGAATTGAGAAAAAGGCATTTCCTTGGATAAACCGAAAACCTGAAAGGGCGGTTTAGGCAAAAAGAAGGTAGTCCGACCAACTCTAGGTTGGTGCAAAATTGGACTTGAGGGATGTGAGATTTTTGGTGAGATTATCATAAAAAGAAGAAGAGTAGCAAGGTGAAAACCCGAAAGGGCTCCTTGGCAAAATGAGCGATATCGAGTGTAGGTTCTCCTACCGGCGTTGGCGACATAAGAAGGGGAGTCATAAGGAGGATGTCCGGGTATGTCACTCTTGGAGAAATAAGGATGGTAATCTTTCACTTTTTCTCACCTTTTCTCTTTTCTCTCTTTTCTCATTTCCTTTGGTAACTTTTCTCTTTTGTTCCTCATCTTTTCTACTACACCATACTTCCTGAGGCTTGTTGTGCTGATTTGTTTGATGTGTTGTTTACTCGGGACGAGTAAAGAGTCTAAGTATGGGAGAGTTTGATAGGTGTTGGAATCACTATCAATTTAAGTAGTTTTTAGAGTCCTTTTTATGTTTTTGAGTCATATTGTGTTACTAATACCTTGATCCAGATGAAGAAGTCTAAATGAAGCAAAAGAAGGTATGAGCAACACTTGGGAGTTGAAGTAAAGCAACGAAGATAAGTTTCTGGTGCCACACCGCCTCCGGGAGTAGTGTCACCACCCCTGCGGTGGCACCCTTGAAGACCCATGCCTAGTGCCGTAGTCAGCGCCTTCGCTTGCGCCCAGAAGAAGCTTGTCACCGCCCCTGCGGCCGTCTCTGGCCGCCCCTGCGGTGACTCAGCCTGAAGAAGCAAAGCCGGCGCCCCAACGCCCCTGCCTGCGCCCTTGCCAGCGGACCTGTGAAGCCGAAGGGCCACTGTTTCCGCACTTGCGGTGACCCTGAGCCACGCCTGCGGATCATCATAAAAAACGCCACGAAGTTGAAGAGTCAGACGTTCAAGAGGCATTAAAAGACCGCAGGCCGCCCCTGCGGGAATGTCAAGCCACCCCTGCGGCCACGTTGAAGACAATACGTTTTGGCCTAAACCGCCCCTGCGCCACCCTTGGCCGCGGCTGCGGTTTAGCGTCAGAGGACTTTACTCCGGCTGTTTTCGTCACCTTTATGATCTTAATGGTGGCTGTTTGCACAACCTCTTTACTCCCTTTTTAATGGTGGTTGTTTGCACAACCTCTTTACTCCTTTTTAATGCATTTTGTAGTATAAATAGAGCCCTTGACTATTGCTAGAATCATCCACATTTTCCCCAAAAACCTCTATTTTTCTAGTGTCATTTTGTAATGAGTTTCTAAGCTTCCTTTGCTACATTGGGTTGATTGAAGCTGCATTACTATTTGGTTGTAAGTTCTTTTAATATAAGTTTAAATTCAGTATCCTTTGTGTTATGTTTCCTTGATCTCTCACTTATGTTTGCATGTCTTTTATCACTTAGATTGATCACCTTAAGTGTACTAATGCATGCAAAATGCTATGATTAATCGATTCCGGGTTCGGGTCCTTAATCTAGTAGTAAACTCATAAGTAAAAGTTGGTTGTGATTATCTAAGGGAAAGGAACATAACTATAAAGAAAGATTTAACGGTTTGTTTATTCTTCTTTATATCTCTTTATCTTTACTAGAATGCTAACTTGTGCTTAATCTTGTAGGTTTACGGATTAATAAACTAGTTAAGTTGTGTTAATGCAGGTCGGCTTAACACATGTCTATAATCAAGATGAGAACATCGGTGAATTGCTTCTAAAAAGAATTAACCAAGTAGTATGCATGTTAAGATCCAACCTAGTGTAGCTCTTTAATCAATATTATTATCACCAACTTTGCTTACTTTCTAATTACTTTTGTCTTGTTTTGCTACAATCCAACCCCCCGGTTACCAAATCAATAATTAAATCTAATCAAAACTTGATCAAACTTTCTTGGGTTCGACCCTTACTTACACTATACAAATCGGTTAAGTGTAATGTTAGGTATTTTACTTTGACTAAAAGCTAAAAGACAACGACCATAGGTTTTTAGCCTCGTCAAAGTACTCCGTAAAGAAATACGATTTGTACCTCTTTATGATGTAGACCAATGTTATTATGCAAAGAACTAATTCTGGCTGTGCAGAAGAGCAATTTTGGATATCACTTCCCATCAATTCTAACATCATAAGCCCATAACCATCCTGCACATCAGGATTCACACTAGAATTCTGCAAGTGGTTTGGAAAACCCTCTAATCCGGTAAATTCAGATTGCACCCTGGATAATTGGAAAAGTAAGAGCAAACTATGAAGCATGCATGACATTGTAACACACGCATATATCCATATATGTATATATCTAGTGCAGACCAATAGCCCCCAATGCCAGCAGAGGAAACTAAATGGAAGACGAAAGGGAGAAATCAAAATCATAAGAAATACCTTCTTGTTGAATTATGGATGCCTTTATCACCCTCCAAAGGATCGCTTTCCAGATCTATTATTTCAAAACACCTTTACCAGGGGCTTCATACTTGTTGTACATATTATTCAAACTGCAACTACTGCTCATTGACAGATCAATATCAACTGATATTTCTTTCTTCGATTGTGGATAGGAGGAATACAAAATGGTAGAATCATCACGAGTCTCATTAGCATCGGAGACTTCCATTAGATTAAGATCACAAATTTTGAAAGATCCAGGAAATAGTTGCTTCTCCTCTGAATATGCCGCAGATGGTCCATCACCACTTTTTGGAAGCATGGAGCCAATGGCAACACTGTCTTGATTTACATCCTGTATTGCAATCCTCCCAGGTAAAGACATCAGCTCCTGGCTACCTACAAGCTTGTTTTCTGAAATTGAAAGATGCGAGTCCTCATCATTGTGCAAATCAGTTGGCCAATCTTTAACTTTCTTGGGATTGTTTTTGGCATCTTTATTTTCTAATGTTCGTTTTTCACCCCTAACTTTATCCATGAGACCACAAATTTCATAAGCAGAAGAACCTGCACGTGACATTTGCTCATATATGAATGCAGTAATAAAATAAGACCCAGATCAATGCAGACTGAAATTAAACATTTCTTTGATAGTCGAATATGGCAATACCTGATGAATCACCAGTCAAGTTTTTATTGGTTGACACCATGAATTGTGCAGAAGATATGGATTGGCAAATAATGTTGCTCCTGTCAGCCATCATTAGTAAATTCATATATGTAGGTCGAAAACTGGAGAAGGACTTAGTAGTCAACTCGGAATTGCACGATTTTAAGCAAGTCATCACAATCCTTTCGAGAAGTATCATCCTCTCCATCACAGTATTGGATACTTGATCTCTTGCCGGCATCTTCTTGACCTAGATCAGACCTGTTGCTAGTTTTTTCCAACTCCACATGTCTAGAACTCAACTCGTTCGTATTTGGGTAGTTTCATGGAGACTAGAAGCCCCGTTATTTTTCTGACTATTAAAGGATTTTTCCTCTTGATTCTGCTTAATATGGGCACCATCATCTATGGAATTTGCAATGATAGGGTCCACCTCCTTAGCACTCTGTTTGGTAGGAACACTGTCAGCAATCAAATTAGCAGTACTGTGTTTATCAGGCAAAGATCCATCTCTGCCATTGTCATCACTCAAATCTGTGCTAGAAAGAGGTCTCAATAATCTTCTCTTTTCTTTAACATAAACAGGGGACCTTCTACTTGCCTCAGAAGCATCTTCAACAGAAAGAGACTTTTCTGAACTAGTTGTTACATTGGAAAGGTTCTCTGAAGGTGAAATGAAATCTTGTGCTACTTCCTTGTGCCTTGGATTGAACTCCAAATTATCATTGATCTTTATATTTCCATTGGCCGAAGACGTGGAGAGCACATCAGGAGGCAATAACCCATAGGAAATCAAATAACTGACAGCCAATCGACCAGCCTCAACAAAATGATTTCCTCTTCTAGAAACCTGGAGTGGCGTAGGCAAGGGGGATTTGAGATTCATACGACCAAAAGGACGACTGAAGTTGCGACTCTCTGAGTGAGTGAAAGCAGGATGACTTCTAATTGAAGTTTCAGGTGATACGTACTCGAGAGGGGATTGCATTAGACCTGTATCCATTCCCAGGGAAAAGTTGTCTAGAATTCATCTCTTTAAAATTGTCACTAAACCTTGAGGAGGGAAATAGGTTAGATATGGAACAAGAGCCAACACTAACAAAACATACAAGTAATGATATAACAAAATTGTAAACTTTGTCAACCAAAACTAACAAAATATATAGATATGTTAATGTACTAAGTCTGTAACCAAAAATTTAACAAAATTTACTTAAAAAAGAGTGAAACATAAGTAGCTTGGAACTTGTGGATCACCCTCAAAGCATTTGCTTATTGATAAAGTTGATAATCGTCAAGTAAACCCACATATCTAGATTATTGTCCAGATGATCATTGATACTAGTCATTGATCAATGATCAGCTTTAAGCAAGTGTAAAACCCCATCCACATCATGATGTCCGACTCAATTAACTAGATGGCCTCGGATATTCAAGTCAAATATCATGTGATCATATTTCTAAATGCAGACGAAATTAGAAGTTGGGACAAATGCAAGCAGAAAAAATGATCAAATTGAAGAAATCAACGACAACATCTAATAAAAATCTCGAAACTAGCAAAAACAAATAACCATTTGTTCATTTGGTAGACATTAATGGCAGTTATAAGAGCTAAAATGTTAGGTTTTCAAATATAACTAGTCAAATTATCAGAATATAACCTCAATCAAACGAAAATTTTTAATATAACGACGATCAATAACATGAGCAAAATCTGCGAATGGGAATAGGGCTTTCAAACAGAGCATAGATATCAATTAATCGAGCTTAGTCCAAAATACAATCGCAAAGAGGGATCAAACATCAGTACAAATATACCTGAAATTGCTAAAGGCCAAGGTGAATTAGGGTTCTGAACGCCGTCTCGATCGGAACACAAAACTAAGAGCGAGAGGAAGAGAGGCAAGTGAGCTACGCTTGAAATTCGAAAGAGAAATCCGAAAAATGATGGTGGGTGAAGAAAGATTTCCAGCTAGCTGCGCATGGAAGAGATATTATGAGGGATGGGAAATGCAAGCGATATTTGAGAGAGAGGATGTGGATTAAAAGACGTCAAGACTGATGCAAATCAACCCGTAACATTTGGTAAATGAGCCTCCTCAATTCTCAAAAGCTTAACTATAACTAGTTGACGACACATTTACGACTATATGTATTGTTATTGGATTAACTTTACGTTGATTTGAAAAAATAATGGATTAGTTGGTTATAAATTTATTTTTATACTCCTATAATTAATTATAAAGACTACTTTGTAGACTACAGGGTATAATTAGATGAAATGTAAAAAAATTACTATAGTAAGAACTTGATTGGTATCAATACTTGAATATAAAATATGTGAATGGTATCGATATAACTCATACCAATATGTCGAATGCTCACCACATTGAGGGACAAGAACCATACTTATTGATCTACCCATATCACTAAGCCGAGACTAATACAACTATTTAGTACCTAGCTACTGACACCAAATGAGAATATCATATTCATCAGGGAGACAATGAATTATCTCTATTTCTAAGATTATATGTAAACACAATGGTCATCTTCAAAACTATGATAGGATCGTTGAACTCTTCCTTAGGAGCAATTTACACAGACAAGGCATGCATTTAAAGGTTTGATAATGTACATGTTTGATAAGGAGGTAGAACCAAAACCTGTAGTTAAAAAGGAAGTAATTAGAATTACACAAGTACTTGCCACATTCATATATTTAGAACTATATATGAGAGAAGTTTGGCATTTTTGAAATCATGAATTTGATATGTGCTATGAAAATAACTCATCCATTGGTTTTGGAAATGATATGCCAACCTTTTGTTTAGCGATCGGTTTGAATTGAGTCATGCATTGACTGCAAAAAAATTACAATCGTGCCCTCTTCTATGAGGTGAATGACCTTGTGTTTAGGGATGACAATTTCACCCGTACCCAACGGTTATCCGATCACCCGATCCAACGAAAAAGGGTGAAAACCCGATAATGGACGGGTGAAAGCGGGTGGTGGATGAAGCGGGTTGTGGATCGGGTAGGATGTGAGTGAAGGTTTCATCCACCCATCACCTGATCTATCATCCACCCATCCATCCAACCCGTATCCACCTGCTTAAAATTATATATATTTTTAATATTTGTAGTTTTTATACCTTTATTTCCTTACTATATAAACTATATTAAAGTAAACGGTATATTTTATTTCCTAATATATTTCGGTTATTATTGGTTCGTTATAATTTGTTTATTTTAGATCTTGCTAGATTATTGATACGGGATTAGCCGTGAGGTTGTCCGATCTTTCAACACCAAGAACGTAAGATAAAGAGATGATGGATAAGACGTGGAAGTGAGGTAGAAAACGTGGATATGGATGGATGATTGATCCGATGATTGGGGATGGATCGTTGTTGGATAGACTGGTTGAATCCCTAAAAGGAACTCTTCCGCTATAATCTTATGAGAATAGGAAAGACGAGATTGTTCCTAAACCACAAGAAGTCTCTTGAAGATCGAAGAGAAGCCTAACTTAATAGAGTCTCACCAAGAAGACGACTCTCCTATGCTCCAAACTAGGGTTTGGACGTGCGTCTCACCCGTCCCGAATTTGAATAGGAGTCACACCTATTTGTTCAAGAGTCTCACGAGAGAAGAAAATACTGAAAAACATTCAAATTTGTATAATAAAAGTCTGGTTAACAAAATCACACGTCCAGGTGCCTTATATAGGCCTAGGGGACGTCCAACATATGCTAACACGGGCTATGGGTTGGATCTAATATCGAGCCCAAGATAATTAGAAGAAAAGAATAAAATACGAAAAGATAAGATCAAAACTTTAAGAGATAAGATCTTCTACGCAAAGAATATGATCAAATCTTTAAGAGATAAGATCATCTAAAAGAATAAAATAACAAATTAAAGGGCTGAAATTTTATTTTTTTTTGATAAAAGGTAAGCAGTTCGAAGCATTAGACGACACACCGTCTAATGGATCGAAAGACCGAAAGAAATCGGTAGACGGACAAACCGTCATTAAGAACCATAATAGATGAACATCAAAGAAAACACAAAAGTACACCAAGTGGACCGAAAGCAACGAAATCTTCAAGGGTAAGGAGAGCGACTCGATCATTAGAGGACGAAGAGTAAAAAGTCTGTTGTTGAAGGAAGTACACAGAACAAGAGCCTGGGGAACAACTGTGGACACCTCAGATTTGGACTCGAAGTAGAGCCTTCAGGAGTCGATCACAAATCCACGACCCCTCCAAAACAAACAACTCTTTCTTTTGTTTAAATTCATATATCCGAAGGTGTTCATAATTTGTTTTTTTTTCTTCTTTTTTTTTCCTTTCCATGACAGCCGCATTTTCCTTCCCTAGTAGGCCTCTAGTTGACAGTCCAAATAACCTGCTGCTCCTTATTTTGGTATCACTTATGATCGGATTCTTCTTGGTAGTATTGGATCGATCGAGTTGCAGTTTAGCACGGTAGATAGTTGGTCAATTTGTTCACTCTTTCTTTTATTTATGAGAAAAAACTTGATCGGATTCTTCTTGGTAGGATTGGATCGATCGAGTTGCAGTTTAGCACGGTAGATAGTTGGTCAATTTGTTCACTCTTTCTTTTGTTTATGAGAACAAACTTTTTCTTTTTATTGTTTATGAGAACAAACTTTTTCTTCACTCATATGCAACATGTTAGCAGTCCAATTGACCTTTCACTTTATCCGAGTTTTCCTTGGTGGGGTTGAATCCTTAGGTTTGTAATTGTGGGACAACAACAAATTATATCTTGTTGTTTGGGTGACCTGTTGTTCCTGCAGTGTCATTTGCATTTTGTTCTTGCACGTTGGAAAATCAAAAAATTCCACAGTACAAGTTTCCAATTATTTCTAATCAAATATATAGCAACATTTTCAAATTTGTCCAGTATACATAAAGGTAAATAGATCACTTTGTTATGCTCCTCAAATTGATAACTAGTAGCCGTGTTATTCAATAAATCATTGTGAATCATTATCAACAACCACTGATAGTTGTTATAGGTATTACAATCTGATCAAGAACTTTTTCTTAGAGGTTACCAAAACATGAAATTTATTTCTAGAGACAATATTAGTGAAACAAGCACACAGAGAGTAGATCAGTTACATAAGACTTGGGAATAACCCAACTCAGACGCCATCTAATATGGTTAGGTTTCAAGTCTGATATGTGTTTTAAACAGAGGGAGAAAACCATCTTTGTTTCGTTTGAATCTAGTGTTGTTCCCCAAACCAACAGAAGCCATATCCATAGACTTATAGATTTGGTGGGTTGTGACTCCATCACTTTGGTAGTTCTCAATGTGTCTAGTTTGAGAGGAGTATAGTTCATGTACATTCCACACACGCAAGATTCAATTGAAAAGTCCATACACACTAAGGGATGTAGTAGATGGACCCTGTACATGAATTTAGAGTTGTTCTTTCCGGCTTTAATGTTGCTTCTCCAAAGAGAATGTATTTGACAGATCCGTTGGATCTGACTATTGTTCAAGCGCATAAGCATGAGCTTATGTATTGTTTTGAAGAATCAACACCGGAGAAGACAATGTTGATCTTGTTGTCGTTGAGAATGGGAACCCACTAGATATTGAGAACCCCCCACCGTGCGCTACTGTTCCGGACTCCGTTCTCGGTTCCGAAACCCTAGATCCGCCTGGTAACGCCACCATTCCGGACTCCGTTCCGGTATCCGTAACACTAGATCCGCCTGGTTTTGGATCTACATCCGAATACGAGCAATTAAGGGAGCAAAGGATGGCGGAAAACCTTTCTATGATACAGAAGCTCAGCATCGTTGCCTTCTCTCTTAAGCTCAAGGCTGTTGTCGTTGCGGAAATTGCTACTCGCAACTTATCTTTTGGACGGAAAGAAGATCCATAAACGCTTTCCTTGCCTTTCTTTACCTTTAGCTTTCGATCTTTAGATGTTTCTCCAGAGGCAGACTTTTGAGCGTCCCTCTTCCAGATAGCGAAGAGATCCATCGTCTCTCACTTGAAACAGAGTTTTCTGAAGGGTATTGTGCTCTTGGTGAGATTTTAGAGTAGAGAAATCGTTAATTGAGGAAGTCTGGGGTGAAGATTTGAATAAATCTTCTTGGATTTGGGTAGAAGATTTTGGGTTTTTTCGAGGAGGTATGTGATTAGGGTTTCTAGTTGGTGGCGGCGGAAAATCCAGAGGTATTTGTCGCGCGTGTGAAAGGCGCGTTCTCAGGAGGCAAAAAGGGTTTTCGGTTTTTCATTTGGTTGAGAGGAAGGGATTTAAGTTAGAGTAAAGGGCTGAAAATTAAACAAGTCTAAAAGCCCAAAAACAATAAAATAAAAGCAAATTCAATTATTAAAAGAGTCTATTATATGGGATGAAAAATAAACAAGAAACGGGCCTAATTTAGCCACTTAAATTAGCCCGAAATCTCCTTCCTTCAAAGGCAGCCCGATGCAACTTTTCTTCACGTGAATCTCGTGGACTTCTGGCTCTCTCCACGTCACAGCTGTCCTCCACGTCATGACTGCTCTCTTCACTTGTTCCCTTTTCTCCTAGCTCGTGGTCTCTAGCAATCCGTCTCTTCTTGACTGGTCTCGTCATCCGGAGCGTTGAGGTTAAGCTTCCAGATGCTCCTGCATCATCCTCCCTTTCTTGGAAAGGATTCGACCTCGAATCCACGAAGTTAGAATTTGATCCCTGCGAAAACAGCATTTTTGGCTTAATGGAATCAGTGGGGTCGTCTTCCTCATTCGCTTGGTCCCCGTGCATCACTCTTTGCCATGGAATGGAACGAAATGAGTCTAGCTGAGGTCTCTCCTTTCTCCGGATCGGCAATTTCTTCTCCATTAGCCTATTCCTTCCGAAGGTACCAACACGAATGGATAAATCGCAGCTACCATTCGGGTAGGTGTGAAGATAACACCTAATAACCTTAATGTCTTATCTCGAAGAGATGAAAACATTTCCCTTTGACGAATCTTATGATCATATGGTTTGGGAATAAGGTCTAGTAGATCAACCTGCACAATGGTCTCTAAGCGAATGTCCTCAAGAGAGTAATAATGCTCAAAGAAGGGTATGGAATAGCTATGTTTCTCCAGCTATAGACTGCTAGCGACTCGTGTATGCCCTTGAGAGACCGAATGAGACTCTCCAACATACCTATCTCGAATATAGAGGATAAGAACTCCTTGCAAATAAAACTGAAAACAGGACATGAGAATGAATCTACACGTGGTGGTCTTGCCTTATCTACGCTTCGGATCATCAAGGTTTTCTTCTTAGCATTATCCTCTTTGCTCTTCTTCTTCTCATAGTACTCAGTGACTTCCGTGGGTGTCATGGGCTTGAGTATGAAGTCCTTGCCCTGAAAAGTAAAACAAAAACGATTTGTCTTCCCTTTATGCGTGACATCTCGATCATATTCCCAAGGTCACCCTAGTAGAATGTGGCATGCGTGCATAGAGGCGATGTCGCATAACACTATGTCCTCATACGTTCCAATTTTGAATGTGATGTTGGCCTTCTTGTCGATCCTGATTTCTCCACAATCGTTCATCCAACCCAGCTTATAAGGGTGTGGGTGTTGAACGGTTCCTAGCTGCAACTTTCAACAACTTCATTACTCACCAAGTTGCTGCAGCTTCCACTATCAATGATCATGTTACATAATCATCCCTGGACCGAACATCTCGTATGGAACAAATTCTCCCTTTGATTGTCTTCATTCTTAGAAGGTAAGATGCTTAAAGCTTTTCTAATGACGAAGCAATCAAAATAATTCAGCAGTTAAGGGATGTGGAGAACAAATAAAACTTGCCATTTCAGCTCCCTGTAGGCCATGAGATGTAGGAGTAATCTCAGCCTCCCTTGTATCTTCTCGAACCGTCTCATCTATGGCTAGTTCAACCGTGTGCTCAACAATTTCAGCACTCATAATAGGAGGTATAACATCCTCAAAACTCATAGATGGAGGTGAAATTTCAGCAATCATATGATCACAAAAAACAAGGTGAGAGTCAAGGACGATCTTACTAGTGAGTAGACATAATCCCTCTACAAAGGGAAGCTCATTCATGTCCTCTTTGACTTCTCTTTCAGCTATGAGGGCCGACTTTCCTTCTTCAACCTCCTCAGTGTCGGAATCTGACTCATATAGTCCCTTGTCATTGATGATCAATGGCCTCTTGTTGGGTCATTCCAAGCAAAATGTCTTTTCCCAAGAAATTTAAAACAAGAAATATCTCTAGCTCGAGTAGAACTAGAATCACATCCCTGAGATTTCGAGGTAGGGGTCTTACTAGGTGTAGATGCAGCTCCAGAACTCGTGGGAACTGAAGTATCTCGGTTGCTTCTTCCTTGATCTCGGCTACTGCTGCCTTGATCTCGGCCGGAACTTCCTTTCCACGTTTGAGGAGTTCGTCGGTCTTGGCTGCGTATTTTCATCTTCTTCTCAACACAACGAGATGTAGTAAATCTCTCAAGTTAGTACATGCATACAACTTTATCTCGTGTGCTTAAGTGAGGGTGCATGATCCTGAGGTATCAAGCTATAGTAGCTTCTTCATCCTCTTGCACATCAGCTCGAACTATAGCCATTTCCATGGCTGCATACACCTCTCTGCACTCATATAACCTTGCTTCAGGTTCTCTAGCCTTTGACGTAGATTTTGGTGTCTAGGCATCGTCGTCTCTCTTTCAACAAATTATTCCACCACATTAAGGCATAGCCAGTAAACTCAAGGGCAACATATTGTACCTTCTTAAGTTCTGAAACAATATGACAACTCCAAATTTGCTCTACTTTTGCCTCCCAAACAAGGTACAAATCAGCATCACATTTTCCTTAAAATGGTGGTATCTTCACTTTAGCTTTAGAGTAGACCTCAATTTCTAGCACGGGATTCCCGTCTTCTCTATCCTCAAATTCTAATTCCTTTCGAACGAACCTTCTAGGCTGCATGACTCCTGGATTAGCTCGAAACAGAGGTTGTCTTGGTGGAGAAGGGGGAGGGTTCGGTTGTGGAGGCGTATATTCATCGAGTCAGGTCTCCAAAGCATCAATCTTGTCCATAATCCTCGCAAGCATGGTCTCGACGTCCGTAGCTCTAGGTACATCTGCCCTGTGCTCGTTGTCCCTTCCTGAAGTAGACATATCAAAGCAAACTAGACTCGCCTGCAATTTCTCAACTAAAAACAATTAATCTTGAGAAAGAAAAATTAAATGTAGCCTGCAAAATTAAAGGGTGAAAGTAAGGCTCAAAGGAACAAAGGGTCTTAAGCAAATTCTCTTAGGGGAACCCAAAGGATGAGATGGAGAAAACAGTTTTCCCTGTAGGGAACCCAAAAAGGATATAGGGTTCAAAGGGGCAAGAGATTTGAATAGTGCCCTGCAGGGAGCCCAAAAAGGGAAAGTGAAATTAAAAATTTCAGCGTGGGATATAGCAATACGAATCAAAGAGGCTCCCTTTCTTTTCTTCCCTTCTTTTTTTTTAAAAAAAATTGCCGAAACCACGAACTGTGGCTGCGTGGCAAGGCTGCTGCTCCCGGGAGGTGGCGCCGTTCTGCAGCGGCAAAAAACCGGCGGTTGGTGGCGGACTAGGGCGGCGGAGGGAGAGTGAAACCGAGAGGTTTCAATGGGTGGCTGGGGCTGCTGGGTTGACGGAGTGAGGGTGGTGGTCCAGCAGGGCGGCGATGGTGGTGGCGTGGCCGACGGTGTGTGAAACCGGCGGAGAAGGTGGGCGGCGGTTGACGGCGTGAGGCTGGCGGCGGAAAAAGGCTCCGGCTCCGTTTTTTTCCGTGTAGGGAAGCGGTTGCTGCGGGTAGAGGATGGTGATTCAAGAGTGACAATGGCTAAAAAGATCGTCTTGGTTGGTTTTCCTACAATTTAGCCCGAATAGGTTTGCACGAAGTGAATCAAAGGTATGACAAGAAAAAGATTGAAACTTTGGCTGAGTTATGGTGAGATAATTCAGGCAACAATTAATATTTTTCAAGAAATTGAGTTTAGATTGTGAAAAGCAGTAGGTCAACGAGAATAGATTACTAACCGTTGCAATTCCTGCCTCCGTCGCTTGTTTTTGTTGAAACCTTCTTGACAAGTCTTGAAAGCTTCGATTTTTCTTCTTGTAGATGGCGCGGGATGGTGTTGATAAACCTTATCTCTGATGCCAATTTGATACGGTTAGCCGTGAGGTTGCCCGATCTTTCAACACCAAGAACGTAAGATAGAGAGATGATGGATAAGACGTTGAAGTGAGGTAGAAAACGTGGATATGGATGGATGATTGATCCGATGATTGGGGATGGATCGTTGTTGGATAGACTGGTTGAATCCCTAAAAGGAACTCTTCCGCTATAATCTTATGCGAATAGGAAAGACGAGATTGTTCCTAAAGCACAAGAAGTCGCTTGAAGATCGAAGAGAAGCGTACCTTAGAGTCTCACCAAGAAGACGGCTCTCCTATGCTCCAAACTAGGTCATGGACGTGCGTCTCAGCCGTCCAGGGTTCGAATAGGAGTCACACCTATTCGTTCTCGAGTCTCACGAGAGAAGAAAATACTGAAAAGTATTCAAATTTGTATAATAAAAGTCTAGTTAACAAAATCACACGTCCAGGTGCCTTATATAGGCCTAGGGGATGTCCAACATATGCTAACACGGGCTATGGGCTGGATCTAATATCGAGCCCAAGATAATTAAAAGAAAAGAATAAAATACGAAAAGATAAGATTAAATCTTTAATAGATAAGATTTTCTACGAAAAGAATATGATCAAATCTTTAAGAGATAAGATCATCTAAAAGAATAAAATGACAAATTAAAGGGCTAAAAATCAAACAAGTCCAAAAGCCCAAAAACAATATAATAAAAGCAAGCCCAATTATTAAAAGAGTCTATAATATGGGCTGAAAAATAAACAAGAAACGGGGCCTAATTTAGCCACTTAAATTAGCCCGAAATCTCCTTCCATCAAAGGCAGCCCGACGCAGCTTTTCTTCACGTGAATCTCGTGGACTTCTGGCTCTCTCCACGTCACAGCGTCCTCCACGTCATGGCTGCTCTCTTCACTTGTTCCCTTCTCTCCTAGCTCGTGGTCTCTAGCAATCCGTCTCTTCTTGACTGGTCTCGTCATCCAGAGCGTTGAGGTTAAGCTTCCAAATGCTCCTGCATCAATTATAGTGTTGTACTTTATATTATGTAAAATCTTATGTTAATTTTGGTTGAATTTAAGTATTATCTTGATTTTCAGTAAACTATTTGTTTTTTTTAATAAATTTATAAATAAGGTGTTGAACACCCGAAATCTCACCCGAATCACCCGCTTCATGCGGGTGGATTGGATGCGGGTGAGATCCTTAGCGGGTGGTGGATCGGGTGGGGTGGACAATTTTGGGTGATGGATCGGGTGGCGGTTAAGATCATCCACCCGCCACCCGATCCATTGTCATCCCTACTTGTGTTGAAGCAAATTATTTTATTGTAGTATGGTTTCTCTATAACATAATTGAATCGGTGCTAGACATTTAGTGAGGGGTAGAAAGGCAAAGTTCAAACGAAAGGTGAATGGGAACAACCCAAAAAGAAAGAACATACTGTTCGGGCGGTTTGGCACATATCTTTGTGTAGACTACGTGTCGCTGAAACAATATAAATCATGAAGTAGGGACTGCTATACAATTTTTATAAGAGTTTGGATTTAAAAGTAAGAAATAAATAAATTAGAGGTTGAAGTAGGGCCGGCTTTATAATTTATGTAATAATATAGACCTAAAAGATATTAAGAAAAAAGGTAGGTGCTTGGTTCCCTGTTCCTAAGAGACTTTACGGTTATATATATATATATATATATATATATATATATATATATATATATATATATATATATATATATATATTGTAACGCCCGGAATTTTAGTAATTTATTCCGGACTTATAGCACTTTATAGTTATTCCGTAATCCCGAGATGCCGAGAGCCGGAATTTATTCCTAACAAAAATCCCGAGCCGACTCGTCGTTTTTCCTCTTTTTCCGCGTTCTGACCCTTCGTTCCGGGTTAAAAATGCCAAGGGGTCATTTCCGACCCCTCGGTCCGTGTGAGGGACAAGAGGTCAGCTGACCCCTTGATCCCCACACCCTCTTTTCAGATTTTGTCTCCCTCTCTCCTCCTTTGGCTCCTTCCTCACGTTAATCTCCTCTCCCACTCTTCCACACACATCTCTTCTCCTCTCTTTTGCCTCTCTTTTCCCTTGGTGCTGAAGATCCATGTTGTGGACTACAGAAGGTGATCTCAGACTGTTGGTAAGCTCTTCCCTCTCCCTTCCCTCTCTTCCTTGTTGTTCTTTCCCTTCTTCTTCCTTCCTCCTTCATCCATGGCTATGGAGGAAGATCTTGAGGAGTTTTGCTCAACCCTTATGCATGTCTAGGTTCTTAGCTCGTTTAGGTCAAGGAGAGGTGCCTAAGACCCGTGGTGGGTGTTTGGAGAAGATCCAACAAGAGAAGAAGGACTTTGGAGCCAAGGATCCAAAGTCAAAGACGAAAAAGACGACGTTCTGCGCAGAACCCGCGGGGTGGCTCAGCACGGCCGCGGGAGCGGCACGGAAAGGCCGCGGGTGCGGCGTGACACGGACGCGGGCGCGACTCGGCACTTCTGCGGGTGCGGCGGCAGCACAGGCGCGGGCGCGGCTCGGCAAGACCGCGGGGCGGCTCTTGGCAGGCGACGCAGTCCACCGCGGGGGAGGCTCCTGGCAGGCGACGCAGTCCACCGCGGGGGCGGCTCCTGTGTCCGCAGGGGGCGCCAGCTTGACTCTGCGTCTGCGATTTCGGCAATAGTAGGTCCCTCCTCTCCTTCACCCCTCGTTCTTTCCTTAGATTTGTTGTTGATTCATGTAGTAGCATGCTTAAGATGGCCTAGAGTAGCTTTAGAATGCCACTTAGTGGTTGTGAACCTAGGAGCCCTTAAGGCTCGGTATAGTTGATGGATATGAGCATGTGAGTATGTTGGATCTTCTAGGCTAGCTTGTGCCTCTTTGTTTGAGGATTAATATCTTGTGGAATTATGAATTGTTGTGGGTTGTTTCATGTGTGGTGAGTACTTGGGACCTAAGATGCATTCCTAGTTTGAGGGTTAGGTGATCTTGCATAGATCACTAAGAGTTAAGTCTAAGACTTCTTGAGAGTGAGTATGTATTGATATGCATATCTCTTGTGAGCAAGTTGTGGGCTTCCTCCTTAAGGAGGCGAGAGTGTGGTGACTTGGGTTTGGTGACGAGGTAAGTCTCCGGACTTACTTAGCTCGTATTCTATGTATTAGCATTGATGTGTGTTTGGTGGTGTGTGTTTATGCTTTTGTTATGACAATGAAACCGGTAATTAGGACCACCGACCTTATATATATGTTGACCCAAGTGTATGATAACGGGCGGTGACATCAGCTGCCTAGCCCTGCGGGAGGTCTAAGAGGTTCTCGGCGACGAGTCCGGCGGGTTAGATGGACGGGTGTATCCGTACCATTCCTTGCCGGTAAGGGACCGAGGCGAGACCACGGTGGTCTCGTGTCACAACCGAAGGTGAATTAGAACGGGATACAACTTAATAATAAAAAGATAATAAACCGGATTTGTGTGTTTTATGTTTTGTGATATGTATGTGTTTGTGCCTTCACCGCTTTTCTAATGCTTCGAATATGAGCTAACGGTTTTAAACCGTGGTTGTAGATGACTTGCAGGTTAGGGACACCGCCGAGTGAGGTGGAGGAGTGGACAGCCGGGGTCTTCGTACATTTTAGGACGGGGATGGTTTTTGGGTCATGTTTCCTATCGTTGTTCATGGATGTTGTCGTACGTTAGACTTTCGTATCGGGTTGTATTGTTTTGAGGACTCGGATGAGTATCCACCTTGTATTTGTCACTCTTCATTTTCGCATGCACCAAAAACGTTTTAAGTTTTCGCCTTTATTTGTGCCTTGTTGGATGGTCCGGTGAAATTGTTGTCAAGCTAAGGGTCGGGACCCATTGTGAGGTCTCGCCCGTAGCATCCCGAGTCCCGCGGATTTGCGGTGTTACAAAAGTGGTATCAGAGCCCTAGGTTGACAACAATGGCACTCGCAAACTTTTTAAAGGCTGAATGAGGAATAAAACAGAACCCACACGGGTTCTGACTTTTCGTTTTCAAAATCATATGCATGAGTCGGGTATGGGTTAGAATGTACGGGACCACCACTCCTTCCGCAAACCTCGGCGACATAGATCTTTGGATTAGAAGTATGTACTTATATTATTACATAGTTATATATATATATATATATATATATATATATATATATATATATATATATATATATATATAGTTAGGATCATATAGGAACCTCTGTTAGAGTAGGAAGTAGGAACGTTTATTAACCGTATGATTGATAAGTATGAACGTCCAAGATTAAACAATGTATATGGTAATTTTGAAATTGTCATTGATAAAGTTATTGTATTTCCTATAATGGATCTTAATATTTTTAACGACCATAACAATAGACGAATTTTAACGAGTATAATACATGAAAAAATTTAACGACTACTATAAATCATAAAATAACGACCACTATAACACTTAACGGATTTTAACGACCATAACAATAGACGAATTTTAACGAGTATAATACATGAAAAAATTTAACGACTACTATAAATCATAAAATAACGACCACTATATTAACGATGCAGTACAAATTTGAACCAAATATTAACGACTATATTAATAGACGAATTTTAACGAGTATAATACATGAAAAAATTTAACGACTACTATAAATCATAAAATAACGACCACTATAACACTTAACGGATTTTAACGACCATATCAATAGACGAATTTTAACGAGTATAATACTAAAACACTTAACGACTACTATAAATCATAAAATAACGACCACTATATTAACGATGCAGTACAAATTTGAACCAAATATTAACGACTATATTAATAGACGAATTTCAGAATATTGTGATTGTTCAACAAAATGTTTAACTAGTCAATGAAAGCAATTAATTGAACGTTAATTTGGGATAGCTTAAAAGTCATAATAATATATTCACTCCAAAAATAAAAAATCTGATTTCCTTATTTAATGAATGAATAATGAATATTGAAAAATCATGTGATTCTCACCTTGGGAAACTTATTATGCACCTCCCATCATGAGCATACAATTTTCAATCCAACGGATCATAGGGGTTCTTATTCCCTACCCTAAGAGTTGTTCCTACCGGATCATGACCCTATATATATATATATATATGTATGTATGACCTTAGGATGTTTGTGGATATTGTATGTACCTAGCTATGCATGCGACCTTAGGATGTTTTGGGCTTGTATGCCTTGGATGTGTATCATGACCATATTTACCTTTATGCTTTTAGAAGTTTATCATACCGAAACCATAAGTAGTACCTACGCAATTATACTTAAGTAAACGTCATACGCTATCAGATGGCACGTACGAGAGCTACCGCTTACGTAGGACCCGCCAGGGGTAAACCACCACTTCCCCCTACCGTCCCAAGAGGGCGGGGACGAGTAGGAAAACCTCCAGGTACGAGAGGTAGAGGTCGGGGACGCATCCCCATTGCGGACCCACCAGTTGTGGGTGCACCAGCAGCAGAGGCCCTAGTAGAGGAGGTCGCAGAGAGCATCGTTCTCGAGGCTAGGGATAGGACCGTGGTGAGGTCTGGGGCGTAGGGTTCTCTATCTGGCAGGACCGGAGGAGCGTCGGTAGGAGCGACTGTGTTTGGAGATTATGTACGACGGATAGAGGAGGCATTCAGGACTGGGGCACCACCTCCCGCACCACCAGTGCCTGCACCTGCACCTGCGAGATCAACTGAGGTCACACGGCGGGTGACCCAGATTAGGGTTGCACCAGAGATAGTTGCACCGGCAGTGGTTGCACCCGAGCCAGTTGTGGAGGTTGTTAGGGCGAGAGACGAGCTGAGGTCTCCGAGACCTGATTCCTAGTTGAAGGCTTTCAACCAGCAGCATGTACCCTACTTCGACGAGAAGGTAGGGTTAGAGGTGGAGCACTGGATTGGGCACGTAGAGTCAGCTCTGGAGGCGATCCGTTGCCTAGAGGAGAGGCAGGTTGAGATAGTCCAGACCTTGTTCCGAGAGCAGGCCCAGTATTGGTGGAGTTAGAGGCGGTGTGACTAGGATGAATCAGCTACTGAGCCTCGTTAGGGAGACCTTTTGCCTAGCTTCACTGAGGAGTGACAGAGTCCAGGATTTCCTGGAGGCAGGATTCGAGGATGTCCCATTCATTGAGGCGATTAGACGATTTCGAGCGGAGTTAGCCTTGCTGGGAACCGCCGCACCCCCAGCGGACCAGCATGTCTATCTCTTTTCCAAGAGACTGAGGGAGTCCACCCGTGCTTACCTTGCGGGATTTCGTTGTGCCTCACTGGCGGAGTACCAGGACCGGGCTTCGGCCTATGAGAGAGACCGCCCTGGGTCTAGGAGAGCAGCACAGTCCGGGGGACCGGACAAGAGACAGAGGACGGAACCAGCTGGTTCAGGGGCCGGAGTAGCAAGTCAGAGACGTAGCCAGACCCCGGGACGTTCTGGTCCTCAGACGTCGAGACAAGCATCAGACGGGGGACGTCAGTGCTACAGTTGTGGAGAGTTTGGACACCTGAGACAGGCTTGTAGGAAGCCACCCGTGGCTTGTTTCACTTGTGGCCAGATGGGCTACCGAGCCGCTTTTTGCCGTCAGGGCAAGTCCCAGTCACAGCAGGGTTCTTCGCCTGCTGGCGTAGCAAGGGGAAGTCAGAGGCCGCCACAGTATTAGTCACAGGGCTCTCATCAGAGGGGCCAGGGTCAAGGTCAGACTCGTATACAGGGATCAACTCAGGGATAGGGCCGAGGTAGAGGCCGTGGTGGAGGTACCCAGGAGACCAGAGGCACACAGGCCAGGGTATTTGAGTTGAGGAGTGTCGTTGATCCTCCGGCGCCAGCAGCCCCAAGACCATTCAGATTCACGGCTTTTCGGTCCGAGTTTTATTTGATACGGGTGCTACGCAATCTTTTATATCCGATGATTGTGTAGCTAGGTTGTCCTTAGCTACGGTAGAGGGGAGACCCTTTATTATAGGGTTACCCGATGGAGGTAGGGTTAGTGGTACCCGAGAGGTACGCGGTTGTCCCATTCGTTTGGAAAACCGAGATTGGTTGGCCGACTTCTTTGTCATGCACTTAGTGCATGAAGAAGTCATCCTTGGGATGGATTGGATGGACCGCCATCGAGCCGTTTTAGACATCAGCCGGATGACCGTGACGATTTCCACGGAGACGGGGCACGAGGTGATTATCCGAGGTTGGGACCTCGGGAAGGCCGGTACAGTCATTAGCGCGGTCCGAGCTGCTAGACTTATCGGGCAAGGATGCGAGGCCTTCTGGTGTTATGCCATGAAGGAGGAGTCGGGACCATCGCTGGAGGAGATCCCTGTGGCATGCGAGTTCGAGGACGTTTTCGGGGAGCCACCCGGGCTACCACCGCAGAGGACCGTTGACTTTACTATTGAGTTGGAGCCCGGCACGAGGCCGATCTCCAAGGCTCCATACCGCATGGCGCCGATCGAGATGTTGGAGCTGAAGAAGCAGCTCGAGGAGTTAGCCGATAGGGGTTTCATACGCCCGAGCGTTTCCCCTTGGTGTGCACCGGTCCTCGTCGTTAGGAAGAAGGACGGATCTTTGAGGCTATGCATTGATTACCGGGAGTTGAACAAAGTCACCATCAAGAACAAGTATCCGTTACCGCGCATTGATGATTTGTTGGACCAGCTACAGGGAGCCTCCGTGTTTTCACGTATTGATTTGAGGTCGGGATATCACCAACTTAGGGTGAGAGAGGAGGACGTGTCGAAGACGGCATTCAGGACGAGGTACGACCATTATGAGTTTGTCGTGATGCCATTCGGGCTCACGAACGCACCCGCCGTCTTCATGGAGTTGATGAACGGCATCTTCATCGACTTCTTGGACCAGTTCGTAGTAGTATTCATTGACGACATCTTAGTCTACTCCCAGAGTAGGGAGGAGCATGAGGGACACCTGAGGACGGTGCTACGAGTCCTCCGGGATAGAGAGCTTTAAGCTCTCTAAGTGTGAGTTTTGGATGTCCGAGGTGGCATTTTTGGGTCATATAGTTTCCGCCGAGGGTGTCATGGTCGACCTGGCGAAGATAGAGTTTGTTTCCTCATGGCCGCCTCCTAGGACGGTCATGGAGGTGCGCAGTTTCTTGGGCTTAGCGGGATAATACCGCCGTTTTGTTGAGGGTTTCTCCGTGATTGCACGACCTCGCACTTCCTTGTTGAGGAAGTCTACCCGGTTCGTTTGGTCCGAGCCTTGCCAACGCAGCTTCGAGGAGCTGAAGAGGAGGTTGACCTCCGCTCCTGTGTTAGCCCAGCTTGAAGGCGTAGAGGACTTTGTGGTTTATAGTGACGCCTCCAAGCTAGGCTTGGGGTGCGTTTTGATGCAGAGAGGTAGGGTTATTGCGTACGCTTCTCGGCAGGTGAAGCCGTACGAGGAGAATTACCCTACCCATGATCTCGAGCTAGCGTCAGTGATTCACGCCCTGAAGATCTGGCGACACTACTTGTACGGGGCTACATGCCAGATCTTCACAGACCATAAGAGTCTGAAGTATATATTCACTCAGCGGGAGTTGAACAACCGCCAGAGGAGATGGTTGGAGCTGATTAAGGATTTTGACTTGGAGATTTTATACCATCCCAGGAAGGCGAATGTAGTCATCGATGCTTTGAGTAGGAGGACACCTCGGGAGGAGGTGATAGCTCGGCTTACGGTTCAGCCTCAGTTGCAAAGGGATTTGGTAAGTTTGGAGCTGGATATCCGGTTCCCGGGTACGGACGGTTGGTTGTCCGAGTTGGAGGTACTACCTGACCTGTCCGGAGAGATCCTGCAGAAACAAGAGAGATGTCCCATTTTGATGAGGATCCGGAACAGGATGTCCCGAGGAGAGGCACCGCAGTTTATCATGGGAGCAAACGGGCTATTGAGACGTCATGACGAATTTCTGTACCATCGGATCAGGAGCTGAGAGAGCGGATTCTGCATGAGGCCCATTCCACACCTTACTCAGTGCACCCAGGCGCGAGTAAGATGTACCAGGACATTAGGAGATCTTATTGGTGGGGCGGGCTTAAGCCCGATGTGGCTAGATATGTGGCCCAATGCGCGACCTGCCAACAGGTCAAGATCGACCACCAGAGACCCGTAGGAGAGCTTCACCCACTGCCAGTACCGCAGTGGAAGTGGGAGGACATATCCATGGACTTCGTGACCGGTCTGAGACCGAGTAGGAGCTTTGACGCGATATGGGTGGTAGTAGACCGGCTAACGAAGACCGCACGTTTCATTCCTATACGGGAAACGTGGCCGGTGAGTCGTTTAACCGAGGAGTTTACCCGTCAGATTGTGAGACTACATGGAGTCCCGAGGACCATCATCTCAGAGAAGGACGGGCGTTTTACCTCGAGGTTCTGGCAGCAGGTACACGTTGCCCTAGGTTCGAGTCTCCATTTCACCACCACATACCATCCTAAGACCGACGGCCAGTCCGAGCAGACTATTCAGACATTGGAGGATATGCTACGAGCATGTGTACTAGACTGGGACATGTATGGCTAGATCACCTCTCGTTGGTCGAGTTTTCTTATAATAACAGCTGGCACGCGTCGATTGGGATGGCACCTTATGAGACATTGTATGGACGGAGTTGCCGTACTCCCTTATGTTGGGACGAGCCCGGGAGCTCTAGTGTTGTAGCTCCGGATCAGGTACAGGACGACATGGCGAGAGTTGCTTTGATCCGGGAGAGGATGTTGGCTGCGCAGAGTCGCCAGAGGTCGTATACGGATAGGAGGCGTAGACCTCTCGAGTTCAGGGTAGGAGCTCAGGTGTGGTTGAGGGTATCACCGACGCGGGGCGTCAAGCGATTCGGCATTAAGGGGAAGTTAAGCCCCCGATATGTCGGACCATTCGAGATCTTGGAGAGAGTCGGTGAGGTGGCGTACCGGTTAGCACTGCCACCGCGGTTGGAGGGTATACACCCGGTCTTTCATGTCTCTCAGCTGAGAGAGTACATACATGACCCGAGACACATCATCAGTCACGAGGACCTAGTGGTCGAGCCGGACCATACTTTTGCAGAGCACCCGATAGCGGTCTTAGAGCGGAGTACGAGACGCCTTCGATCGAAGGAGATACCGATGCTGAGGATTCAGTGGTCGAGGCGAGGAGCCGATGAGGCTACATGGGAGACGGAGGATAGTATCCGGAGGAACTATCCGAGTTTTATGCAGACACAGTGACATCGATGGGGTCGTCGGGTTAGTTCCGAGATCTTCCTTGTTTGCTTTATATGTTATGTGATTTTTGTATGAGTTATGAGTACCTTGCGAGGTCTTGATGTGATGCGATCTGTAGACTTGGTTTAGAGCCGATAGTGTACGTTTTATGAGTCCCGGGGTTACAAGACGGGTTGGTTGGAGAGTGTTGGTTTAGCAAGTTTCGGGACGAAACTTGTTTTTAGGGGGTTAGTTGTAACACCCGGAATTTTATAATTTATTCCGGACTTAGAGCAATTAGTTATTCCGTAATCCCGAAAATGCCGAGAGCCGGGATTTATTCCTAAGAAAATCCCGAGCCGACTCGTCGTTTTTCCTCTTTTTCCGCGTTCCGACCCTTCGTTCCGGGTTAAAAATGCCAAGGGGTCATTTCTGACCCTCGGTTCGTATGGAGGAAGATCTTGAGGAGTTTTGCTACCCTCTTGTGCATGTCTAGGTTCTTAGCTCGTTTAGGTGAAGGAGAGGTGCCTAAGACCCGTGGTGGGTGTTTGGAGAAGATCCAACAAAGAGAAGAAGGACTTTGGAGCCAAGGATCCAAAGTCGAAGACGAAGAAGACGACGTTCTGCGCAGAACCCGCGGGGCGGCTCAGACACGCCGCGGAGCGGACGGGCGCGGGAGCGGCAGGGCGGCCGCGGGTGCGGCTGACACGGACGCGGGCGCGGCTCGGCAGCCGCGGGTGCGTCAGCATCACAGGCGCAGACGCGGCTCGGTGCCCGCGGGTGCGGCTCGGAACAGGCGGGCGCGGCTCGGCAAGATCGCGGGGGCGGCTCTTGGCAGGCGACGCAGTCCACCGCGGGCGGCTCCTGTGTCCGCAGGGGCGCCAGCTTGACTCTGCGGCTGCGGTTTCGGCAATAGTAGGTCCTCCTCTCCTTCACCCCTCGTTCTTTCCTTAGATTTGTTGTTGATTCATGTAGTAACATGCTTAGGATGGCCTAGAGTAGCTTGAGAATGCCACTTAGTGGTTGTGAACCTAGGAGCCCTTAAGGCTCGATATAGTTGATGGATATGTGCATGTGAGTATGTTGGATCTTCTAGGCTAACTTGTGCCTCTTTGGTTGAGGATTAATATCTTGTGGAATTATGAATTGTTGTGGGTTGTTTCATGTGTGGAGAGTGTGTGTGAGTACTTGGGACCTAAGATGCATTCCTAGTTTGAGGGTTAGGTGATCTTGCATAGATCACTAAGAGTGAAGTCTAAGACTTCTTGAGAGTGAGTATGTATTGATATGCATATCTCTTGTGAGCAGGTTGTGGGCTTCCTCCTTAAGGAGGTGAGAGTGTGGTGACTTGGGTTTGGTGACGAGGTAAGTCTCCAAACTTACTTAGCTCGTATTCTATGTTTTTAGCATTGATGTGTGTTTGGTGGTGTGTGTTTATGCTTTTGTTATGACAATGAAACGGGTAATTAGGACCACCGACCTTATATGTATGTTGGCCCAAGTGTATGATAACGGGCGGTGACATCAGCTGCCTAGCCCTGCGGGAGGTCTAAGGTTTCTCGGCGACGAGTCCGGCGGGTTAGATGGACGGGTGCATCCGTACCATTCCTTGCCGGTAAGGGACCGAGGCAAGACCACGGTGGTCTCGTGTCACAACCGAAGTTGAATTAGAACGGGATACGACTTAATAATAAAAAGATAATAAACTGGATTTGTGTGTTTTATGTTTTGTGATATGTATGTGTTTGTGCCTTCACCGCTTTTCTAATGCTTCGAATATGAGCTAACGGTTTTAAACCGTGGTTGTAGATGACTTGCAGGTTAGGGACGCCGCCAAGTGAGGTGGAGAGTGGACAGCCGGGGTCTCCGTACATTTTAGGACGGGGATGGTTTTTGGGTCATGTTTCCTATCGTTGTTCATGGATGTTGTCGTACGTTAGACTTTCGTATCGGGTTGTATTGTTTTGAGGACTCGGCTGAGTTTCCACCTTGTATTTGTCACTCTTCATTTTCGCATGCACCAAAAACGTTTTAAGTTTTCGCCTTTATTTGTGCCTTGTTGGCGGTGAAATTGTTGTCAAGCTAAGGGTCGGGACCCATTATGAGGTCTCGCCCGTAGCATCCCGAGTCCCGCGATTTTGGGGTGTTACATATATATATGATATTTAAGTGAACATGATAAAAAGCAGCATTAAGCTACAACAAAAGGTCACGACTCAAATTTATCAAATTATAATAGACATGGGCTTGGTTTGAACCGAACGCCGAATTGGCGCTTTTCATACCGACCCAAACTGCCGGTTTGGCCAAACCGGCGGTTTAGGTTTGTCGGTTTAGGTTTGGACCGCTTCACGGTTTAGGTTTGGAAAAATAGAAAGCCTAAACCGCGGTTTGAACCAGCTGTTTGCCCCCTTTTTTCTTTTTTTTTTAAAAAAGTCCAAACTGGCGGTTTGGCCGCTCAACGCAACGGTCTAAATAATTAAAATTATAGCCGTTGGAGTGTTATTGTTTTAAAAAATCTTTTTAATTACAATACTTACCCACCCATTCCTAATTTCCTATAAATACCCAACCTCTGTTCCTCTAAATCTCACACCATCTACCTCTCATCTTTCTCAATTCTCCTAATCTCGTATTCTCGTATTCTCCTAATGGCAAACCCAAGGGACGAATTCCCCTCTTCTCATTCTTCTCTAGCACCCAGAGAGTGAAACACAAATGTCCGACAACCCTGAAATGACCGAAATTCCACGAAGATGTCTCCCCTCCGAAAATGCTTACATCCGAAAATATTTACGAAGCATTACACAAGGGGCAGCCGGTGAACGATTATTGTCAAGTTGCATGCAACTATTGTTCGAAGGTGTACAAGTGGAAGATCAAGGGTGGCTACGAGACCTTGCAAACACACATGTAAAACGTCCATTCGGAGAAGCTCCGGATTTCACGGGACAACACAATTGTCCCACGGTTTTTGCATTTTCTACCTCTCAATCTCCTTTATTTACATATAATCATAGTGAAGAAAGTTTAGGATTAGCCGATGTTATTTGTTCTCGTGCATTTCCATTTCTTATTCTAATATGAAGAAGTTAGAGATATAACACTAGATATCTTCAACCTTCTTTTAAACCAACTTCTAGGAAAAGCGTTTTAAATTAGTATATAAATCTTACCTACAAAAGAAAGAAAAGTTTTTTACCGACTTTGGTATCTTTTGATCATCAAATATCTATTTGTAATGATATTTGAAGTACGCAATTTCAACAACATTTTTACATGGGCATTACTTTACATTTATTGATATATAACGCTATGTTTTTGATAAATATGTTATTGGATTTCGGTAGACCTACACAAAAGCGGGCTCGGCCGGGTTCAGGCCGGGCCATTACTGAAAACTCTACCCATATGTGCGGGCCGGGCTGGCCCGACCCACATTGTCCGGGTCAAAAGCGGCTACTCGTGTCCACCCACATAAAAGCGGGCAGGGTTGCCGGGCCGGGCCGGATATCCCATGCGTACTTGAATGTGTGCGTTTTTTCCCTGATTTATCATTCAAAAAAATATATAATGTATTAACAAAAATTTTTCAACTCAATTATACCTACATAAGTGCACTACCAACGAGATCAACAACAATCAACATGCAATAAACTCAATACGTGAAAACAAGTAGAATTGCATATGCATATATAAATAAATTATATGTATATAACTATATATGCATATATAAATAAATTATATTAATTGAATATGTGCACTCAAACGAGTATAACTCGTCAAAATATATAAATAAATTCAAATACGTGAGGTTGCCCGATCTTTCAACAGGACTTAGGCTAACGAGAAGATGGAATAGACGTGAAGATGAAGGGTTAGACGTGTGGAATGGATGGATGAATGATCCGATGGTGGGATTGAACCGTGCTGGATAAGTTGGATAAGCCTTCCTCTCACAGTAGCGACTCTCCTATAATCTTAGACTCCAGGAAGAACGATTCGAAGAAGTAAAAGAAGTTGCCTGGAGTTCGAATAGCGCTCAACACAAGCCTCTCACCGGGGCTGAACGTTTCTTCTAGCTACTAAGCGAAACTGGACGCACCTCTCACCCGTCTAGGGTTTTGAAAAGGCCTCTCACCTAATCAAGACTCGAATCCCTCGAGAAGGAATACTGAAAAGTATCAATTTCTATATTAATCTGGGCGGCGCGGGGCTGTTGTGGGTGTTGGGCGGCCGGAAAACGGCTCGGCAGTGGTGATGTGGAGACTGTGGTGGTGTAGGGAGGGATAGGGCAGCGCTGGTGTGAGGCCAGCGGCGCAGTGGTTGATCTCGGGTGAAAAATTGGCCGAGATCGGCCGAGATTTTTTTTTTTTGGATGTGCAGCGGCTGCTGTGGTAGATGGCGGGAAACAACAAGGGTGGCCGTGGCTAAAAGAACGTTCGGTTACCCCACTAATTAGCCCTGATAGGTTTGCACCAGTTGATCGTTATAGTTTACGAGCAAAGAGAGTAATTGGATCTCAGGCGGAAATTTCTTTTGGAAAAAAAATTCAGGCCACAGTTCAATCTTTTTCAAGTAATTGACAATTAGATTGTGAAAAAGCAGTTGTTAACGAGAATAGTAGACTAACCGTTACTCCTTCTGCCCCAATCGCTTTTTTGTTGAAACCTTCTTGACGAATCTTGAAAGCTTCAATTTTTGTTTTTGACGACGGCTGGTGTTGATTAACCTTTGCTCTGATGCCAATTTGATACAGGGTTAGCCGTGAGGTTGCCCGATCTTTCAACAGCAAGGACTTAGGCCAACGAGAAGATGGAATAGACGTGAAGATGGAGGGTTAGACGTGTGGAATGGATGGATGAATGATCCGATGGTGGGATTGGACCGTGCTGGATAAGTTGGATAAGCCTTCCTCTCACAGTAGCGACTCTCCTATAATCTTAGACTCCGGGGAAGAACGATTCCAGGAAGTAAAAGAGTTGCCTAGAGTTCGAATAACGCTCAACCCAAGCCTCTCACCGGGGCTGAACGTTTCTTCTAGCTACTAAGCGAAACTGGACGCGCCTCTCACCCGTCCAGGGTTTTGAAAAGGCCTCTCACCTAATCAAGACTCGAATCCCTCGAGAAGGAAATACTGAAAAGTATCAATTTGTATATTAATCTGAATGTTAAAAAATGACGTCCAGCTTTGCCTTATATAGGCAAGGTGGGACGTCCCAAATGTGCTTACATGGGTTGCGGGCTTGATCCAAGATCGAGCCGAAAAGAATAAAGAAATGAAATAAAATGCGAAGCGATAAGATCAAATCTTTACGAGATAAGATCTTCTAGCTAAAAGATAAGATCAAATCTTTAGGAGATATGATCTTCTACAAAGATAATATAAGATCAAAATCTTTAGGAGATAGGATCTTCTAAGAAAGAAATAAACCAATAAAATAAATGCAAAACTAATTTAAATTGTCTAATAAAATGGCTGAAAATAAAATGTAAGCTTGGGACTAATTTAATTACTTAAATTAGCCCAAACTCGGAAAAGTAGATCTGGTCTTCATCTTCAAGCCATTTTGCTTCTTCATTCCCTTCCCTCTCTCTTGGCTCATATGGACTGGCAGATTCTCGATCCAGTCCGTCCTCATTTTGCACGCCATTTCCATGATTTTGCTTCAGCTAATCTTGCAATTTATTCTTCCGAGTTTCACTTTCATAACTAGTGGAATTACTATCTCTCTCACAGCTAGTATCCCGCTAGTATCTTGGCCTCCCAATGTTATGCTCTTATCCTTGGTCTCTATAGTCTTTGCCGATGATTCCTCCTGCTCGAGTCGTCTCTTCTTCATCCTGCATGTTGAGACAAGGCTTCTGGATGCTCCCGCATTAACCTCCTTTCTTGAAAGGATTTGACCTCAAAATCCACGAAATCGACTTGACTTTTGTTGCAGTGGTGTTAACTGATTTTTTGGGGATCGGGGTGTTAACCTTCTCACGTGCCTGCTCTCCTTGCGCCTGTGCTCATCCTCAGGAACGGACTCATGTCGAGTCCTCGTGTCTCTCTGGATTGGCATATCCGGCTCTGGTGTTTCAGCTCCTGAAGTTTAACACACGAAGAAATAAAATGCATATATTTACCGTACAAGGTGTAAAACTAGCATTGTATAGCCTCAATGTCTTGTCTCGAAGAGATGTGAAAAATTTCCTGTTCTGAATACTAAGCATAGGGGCGTAGGGATGAGATCATTAAGATCAACTCGTACAGTAATCTTTTAAGTGAAGATCCTTAAAGTACGTAATAATATCCAAACGAGGATATTTAGTACTCAGATATCTCGAAATTGCTTCATAAATGTTCCTAAGAGTTCCATCAAAACTCTCCAACATACCAATTCCAAAAATTGAATTTACAAATTCTCGGCAAAGAAAACTATAGATATGACATGAAAATGGATGTCTAGGAGGTGGACCCATATTAAATCCATCACACTCAAAACGTAACTCTCTCCGCACGGGCCTTTTAGGCTCGAACCCATCCCTGTTCCCGTTCCCTCTCATTGTAGGTGACATATCACTCAATCTATCTCGCCTGCAAAAAATCAATAATCTTGAGAAAAGAAGATTGAAAGTAGCCTGAAAATTTTAAAAGGCAAGGAAAAAAAAAGGCTCCAAAGGAACAAAAGATTGTAACGAATAGGTTTTGAGTAGTGCCTGCAGTGAACCCTAAATGGAACAAAGGATATAAAATGTACAAGAATATTCACAGGGATATAACAATATGAACAAAATAAACAAAGAAGCTCCCTTTCTTGAAAAACGAAATGAAATATTTTTCAAGAAAGCCGAAGATGATCACAATCCCGTTCCCATTCTTCTCTTTTTTTCTTTTCTTTTTTTATATGCTTGCCGAAACCCTAGGGTTGGACAAGGCTGGCGCGGCTGGGTACTGCGGTGGCGCAGGGGCGGCGGTTGGCGGTGTTGCAGCGGCGACGGCGTCAGGCGGCTGACGGCTGCGGTGGACGGTGGCGGAGGTGTTGGCGGCTCCTAGCGGCAGGAAAACAGGGGTGGCGGCTGCAAGGATGGCTGGTGGTGAGAACCGGCTCTGAAGAGGCGGCGGGTGGTGTGTTGGGTGGCGGAGGGTGGATGACGGTGGCTGGCGGCGGCGGAACTAGGGTTCCGGCCCCGCAAAGCTTCGATTTTTTTTTTGTAAGGTCGTAACCCTAGAGGGCCGGGTGGGGGTTGTGAGGTGGCCGCTGGTGGTTGCTGGCGGCGGACAAGGTGGGGGTTGCAGGAGGGAATCTCGGTCAAAACTGGCCGAGATTGGCCGAAACTACGGTTGTGGCCGCTGACGGTGTGGGCGGCGGCGGCGGGGCTGTTGTGGGTGTTGGGCGGCCGGAAAACGGCTCGGCAGTGGTGATGTGGGGGCTGTGGTGGTGTAGGGAGGGGATAGGGCAGCGCTGGTGTGAGGCCAGCGGCGCTGTGGTTGATCTCGGTCAAAATTGGCCGAGATCGGCCGAGATTTATTTTTTTTTGTATGTGCAGCGGCTGCTGCGGTAGATGGAGGAGGAAACAACAAGGGTGGCCCGTGGCTAAAAAGAACGTTCGGTTACCCACTAATTAGCCCTAATAGGTTTGCAACGGTTAATCCGTTATAGTTTACGAGAAAAGAGAGTAATTGGATCTCAGGCGGAAATTTCTTTTGAGGAAAAAAAATTCAGGCCACAATTCAATCTTTTTCAAGTAATTGACAATTAGATTGTGAAAAAGCAATTGTTAACGAGAATAGAAGACTAACCGTTACACCTTCTGCCCCAATCGCTTTTTTGTTGAAACCTTCTTGACGAATCTTGAAAGCTTCAATTTTTGTTTTTGACGACGGCTGGTGTTGATTAACGTTTTCTCTGATGCCAATTTGATATGGGGTTAGCCATGAGGTTGCCCGATCTTTCAACAACAAGGACTTAGGCCAACGAGAAGATGGAATAGACGTGAAGATGGAGGGTTAGACGTGTGGAATGGATGGATGAATGATCCGATGGTGGGATTGGACCGTGCTGGATAAGTTGGATAAGCCTTCCTCTCACAGTAGCGACTCTCCTATAATCTTAGACTCCGGGGAAGAACGATTCCAGGAAGTAAAAGAAGTTGCCTAGAGTTCGAATAACGCTCAACCCAAGCCTCTCACCGGGGCTGAACGTTTCTTCTAGCTACTAAGCGAAACTGGACGCGCCTCTCACCCGTCCAGGGTTTTGAAAAGGCCTCTCCTAATCAAGACTCGAATCCCTCGAGAAGGAAATACTGAAAAGTATCAATTTGTATATTAATCTGAATGTTAAAAAATGACGTCCAGCTTTGCCTTATATAGGCAAGGTGGGACGTCCCAAATGTGCTTACATGGGTTGCGGGCTTGATCCAAGATCGAGCCCGAAAAGAATAAAGAAATGAAATAAAATGCGAAGCGATAAGATCAAATCTTTACGAGATAAGATCTTCTAGCTAAAAGATAAGATCAAATCTTTAGGAGATATGATCTTCTACAAAGATAATATAAGATCAAATCTTTAGGAGATAGGATCTTCTAAGAAAGAAATAAACCAATAAAATAAATGCAAAACTAATTTAAATTGTCTAATAAAATGGCTGAAAATAAAATGTAAGCTTGGGACTAATTTAATTACTTAAATTAGCCCAAACTCGGAAAAGTAGATCTGGTCTTCATCTTCAAGCCATTTTGCTTCTTCATTCCCTTCCCTCTCTCTTGGCTCATATGGACTGGCAAATTCTCGATCCAGTCCGTCCTCATTTTGCACGCCATTTCCATGATTTTGCTTCAGCTAATCTTGCAATTTATTCTTCCGAGTTTCACTTTCATAACTAGTGGAATTACTATCTCTCTCACAGCTAGTATCCCGGCTAGTATCTTGGCCTCCCAATGTTATGCTCTTATCCTTGGTCTCTATAGTCTTTGCTGATGATTCCTCCTGCTCGAGTCGTCTCTTTCTTCATCCTGCATGTTGAGACAAGGCTTCTGGATGCTCCCGCATTAACCTCCTTTCTTGAAAAGGATTTGACCTCAAATCCACGAAAATCGACTTGACTTTTTGTTGCAGTGGTGTTACTGATTTTTTGGGGATCGGGGTGTTAACCTTCTCACGTGCCTGCTCCTTGCGCCTGTGCTCATCCTCAGGAACGGACTCATGTCGAGTCCTCGTGTCTCTCTGGATTGGCATATCCCTCTGGTGTTTCAGCTCCTGAAGTTCTAACACGAAGAAATAAAATGCATATATTTACCGTACAAGGTGTAAAACTAGCATTGTATAGCCTCAATGTCTTGTCTCGAAGAGATGTGAAAAATTTCCTGTTCTGAATACTAAGCATAGGGGCGTAGGGATGAGATCATTAAGATCAACTCGTACAGTAATCTTTAAGTGAAGATCCTTAAAGTACGTAATAATATCCAAACGAGGATATTTAGTACTCAGATATCTCGGAAATTGCTTCATAAATGTTCCTAAGAGTTCCATCAAAACTCTCCAACATACCAATTCCAAAAATTGAATTTACAAATTCTCGGCAAAGAAAACTATAGATATGACATGAAAATGGATGTCTAGGAGGTGGACCCATATTAAATCCATCACACTCAAACGTAACTCTCTCCGCACGGGCCTTTTAGGCTCGAACCCATCCCTGTTCCCGTTCCCTCTCTCATTGTAGGTGACATATCACTCAATCTATCTCGCCTGCAAAAAATCAATAATCTTGAGAAAGAAGATTGAAAGTAGCCTGAAAATTTTAAAAGGCAAGGAAAAAAAAGGCTCCAAAGGAACAAAAAGATTGTAACGAATAGGTTTTGAGTAGTGCCTGCAGTGAACCCTAAATGGAACAAAGGATATAAAATGTACAAGAATATTCACAGGGATATAACAATATGAACAAATAAACAAAGAAGCTCCCTTTCTTGAAAAACGAAATGAAATATTTTTTCAAGAAAGCCGAAGATGATCACAATCCCGTTCCCATTCTTCTCTTTTTTCTTTCTTTTTTTTATATGCTTGCCGAAACCCTAGGGTTGGACAAGGCTGGCGCCCGGCTGGGTACTGAGGTGGCGCAGGGGCGGCGGTTGGCGGTGTTGCAGCGGCGGACGGCGTCAGGCGGCTGACGGCTGCGGTGGACGGTGGCGGAGGTGTTGGCGGCTCCTAGCGGCAGGAAAACAGGGTGTGGCGGCTGCAAGGATGGCTGGTGGTGAGAACCGGCTCTGAAGAGGCGGCGTGTGGTGTTGGGTGGCGGAGGGTGGATGACGGTGGCTGCGGCGGCGGAACTAGGTTCCGGCCCCGCAAAGCTTCGATTTTTTTTTTGTAAGGTCGTAACCCTAGAGGGCCGGGTGGGGGTTGTGAGGTGGCCGCTGGTGGTTGCTGGCGGCGGACAAGGTGGTTGGGGGTTGCAGGAGGGAATCTCGGTCAAAACTGGCCGAGATTGGCCGAAACTACGGTTGTGGCCGGCTGACGGTGGTGTTAGGCCGGCGGCGGGGCTGTTGTGGGTGTTGGGCGGCCGGAAAACGGCTCGGCAGTGGTGATGTGGAGACTGTGGTGGTGTAGGGAGGGGATAGGGCAGCGCTGGTGTGAGGCCAGCGGCGCAGTGGTTGATCTCGGTGAAAATTGGCCGAGATCGGCCGAGATTTTTTTTTTTTGGATGTGCAGCGGCTGCTGTGGTAGATGGCGGAGGAAACAACAAGGGTGGCCCGTGGCTAAAAAGAACGTTCGGTTACCCCACTAATTAGCCCTGATAGGTTTGCACCAGTTGATCCGTTATAGTTTACGAGCAAAGAGAGTAATTGGATCTCAGGCGGAAATTTCTTTTGTGGAAAAAAAATTCAGGCCACAGTTCAATCTTTTTCAAGTAATTGACAATTAGATTGTGAAAAAGCAGTTGTTAACGAGAATAGTAGACTAACCGTTACTCCTTCTGCCCCAATCGCTTTTTTGTTGAAACCTTCTTGACGAATCTTGAAAGCTTCAATTTTTGTTTTTGACGACGGCTGGTGTTGATTAACCTTTGCTCTGATGCCAATTTGATACAGGGTTAGCCGTGAGGTTGCCCGATCTTTCAACAGCAAGGACTTAGGCCAACGAGAAGATGGAATAGACGTGAAGATGGAGGGTTAGACGTGTGGAATGGATGGATGAATGATCCGATGGTGGGATTGGACCGTGCTGGATAAGTTGGATAAGCCTTCCTCTCACAGTAGCGACTCTCCTATAATCTTAGACTCCGGGGAAGAACGATTCCAGGAAGTAAAAGAAGTTGCCTAGAGTTCGAATAACGCTCAACCCAAGCCTCTCACCGGGGCTGAACGTTTCTTCTAGCTACTAAGCGAAACTGGACGCGCCTCTCACCCGTCCAGGGTTTTGAAAAGGCCTCTCACCTAATCAAGACTCGAATCCCTCGAGAAGGAAATACTGAAAAGTATCAATTTGTATATTAATCTGAATGTTAAAAAATGACGTCCAGCTTTGCCTTATATAGGCAAGGTGGGACGTCCCAAATGTGCTTACATGGGTTGCGGGCTTGATCCAAGATCGAGCCCGAAAAGAATAAAGAAATGAAATAAAATGCGAAGCGATAAGATCAAATCTTTACGAGATAAGATCTTCTAGCTAAAAGATAAGATCAAATCTTTAGGAGATATGATCTTCTACAAAGATAATATAAGATCAAATCTTTAGGAGATAGGATCTTCTAAGAAAGAAATAAACCAATAAAATAAATGCAAAACTAATTTAAATTGTCTAATAAAATGGCTGAAAATAAAATGTAAGCTTGGGACTAATTTAATTACTTAAATTAGCCCAAACTCGGAAAAGTAGATCTGGTCTTCATCTTCAAGCCATTTTGCTTCTTCATTCCCTTCCCTCTCTCTTGGCTCATATGGACTGGCAAATTCTCGATCCAGTCCGTCCTCATTTTGCACGCCATTTCCATGATTTTGCTTCAGCTAATCTTGCAATTTATTCTTCCGAGTTTCACTTTCATAACTAGTGGAATTACTATCTCTCTCACAGCTAGTATCCCGGCTAGTATCTTGGCCTCCCAATGTTATGCTCTTATCCTTGGTCTCTATAGTCTTTGCCGATGATTCCTCCTGCTCGAGTCGTCTCTTCTTCATCCTGCATGTTGAGACAAGGCTTCTGGATGCTCCCGCATTAACCTCCCTTTCTTGAAAAGGATTTGACCTCAAATCCACGAAAATCGGACTTGACTTTTGTTGCAGTGGTGTTACTGATTTTTTGGGGATCGGGGTGTTAACCTTCTCACGTGCCTGCTCCTTGCGCCTGTGCTCATCCTCAGGAACGGACTCATGTCGAGTCCTCGTGTCTCTCTGGATTGGCATATCCGGCTCTGGTGTTTCAGCTCCTGAAGTTCTAACACGAAGAAATAAAATGCATATATTTACCGTACAAGGTGTAAAACTAGCATTGTATAGCCTCAATGTCTTGTCTCGAAGAGATGTGAAAAATTTCCTGTTCTGAATACTAAGCATAGGGGCGTAAGGATGAGATCATTAAGATCAACTCGTACAGTAATCTTTAAGTGAAGATCCTTAAAGTACGTAATAATATCCAAACGAGGATATTTAGTACTCAGATATCTCGGAAATTGCTTCATAAATGTTCCTAAGAGTTCCATCAAAACTCTCCAACATACCAATTCCAAAAATTGAATTTACAAATTCTCGGCAAAGAAAACTATAGATATGACATGAAAATGGATGTCTAGGAGGTGGACCCATATTAAATCCATCACACTCAAAACGTAACTCTCTCCGCACGGGCCTTTTAGGCTCGAACCCATCCCTGTTCCCGTTCCCTCTCATTGTAGGTGACATATCACTCAATCTATCTCGCCTGCAAAAAATCAATAATCTTGAGAAAAGAAGATTGAAAGTAGCCTGAAAATTTTAAAAGGCAAGGAAAAAAAAAGGCTCCAAAGGAACAAAAAGATTGTAACGAATAGGTTTTGAGTAGTGCCTGCAGTGAACCCTAAATGGAACAAAGGATATAAAATGTACAAGAATATTCACAGGGATATAACAATATGAACAAAATAAACAAAGAAGCTCCCTTTCTTGAAAAACGAAATGAATATTTTTCAAGAAAGCCGAAGATGATCACAATCCCGTTCCCATTCTTCTCTTTTTTTCTTTCTTTTTTTTATATGCTTGCCGAAACCCTAGGGTTGGACAAGGCTGGCGCCGGCTGGGTACTGCGGTGGCGCAGGGGCGGCGGTTGGCGGTGTTGCAGCGGCGGACGGCGTCAGGCGGCTGACGGCTGCGGTGGACGGTGGCGGAGGTGTTGGCGGCTCCTAGCGGCAGGAAAACAGGGGTGTGGCGGCTGCAAGGATGGCTGGTGGTGAGAACCGGCTCTGAAGAGGCGGCGGGTGGTGTGTTGGGTGGCGGAGGGTGGATGACGGTGGCTGGCGGCGGCGGAACTAGGGTTCCGGCCCCGCAAAGCTTCGATTTTTTTTTTGTAAGGTCGTAACCCTAGAGGGCCGGGTGGGGGTTGTGAGGTGGCCGCTGGTGGTTGCTGGCGGCGGACAAGGTGGTTGGGGGTTGCAGGAGGGAATCTCGGTCAAAACTGGCCGAGATTGGCCGAAACTACGGTTGTGGCCGGCTGACGGTGGTGTTAGGCGGCGGCGGGGCTGTTGTGGGTGTTGGGCGGCCGGAAAACGGCTCGGCAGTGGTGATGTGGGGGCTGTGGTGGTGTAGGGAGGGGATAGGGCAGCGCTGGTGTGAGGCCAGCGGCGCTGTGGTTGATCTCGGTCAAAATTGGCCGAGATCGGCCGAGATTTATTTTTTTTTGTATGTGCAGCGGCTGCTGCGGTAGATGGAGGAGGAAACAACAAGGGTGGCCCGTGGCTAAAAAGAACGTTCGGTTACCCCACTAATTAGCCCTAATAGGTTTGCAACGGTTAATCCGTTATAGTTTACGAGAAAAGAGAGTAATTGGATCTCAGGCGGAAATTTCTTTTGAGGAAAAAAAATTCAGGCCACAATTCAATCTTTTTCAAGTAATTGACAATTAGATTGTGAAAAAGCAATTGTTAACGAGAATAGAAGACTAACCGTTACACCTTCTGCCCCAATCGCTTTTTTGTTGAAACCTTCTTGACGAATCTTGAAAGCTTCAATTTTTGTTTTTGACGACGGCTGGTGTTGATTAACGTTTTCTCTGATGCCAATTTGATATGGGGTTAGCCATGAGGTTGCCCGATCTTTCAACAACAAGGACTTAGGCCAACGAGAAGATGGAATAGACGTGAAGATGGAGGGTTAGACGTGTGGAATGGATGGATGAATGATCCGATGGTGGGATTGGACCGTGCTGGATAAGTTGGATAAGCCTTCCTCTCACAGTAGCGACTCTCCTATAATCTTAGACTCCGGGGAAGAACGATTCCAGGAAGTAAAAGAAGTTGCCTAGAGTTCGAATAACGCTCAACCCAAGCCTCTCACCGGGGCTGAACGTTTCTTCTAGCTACTAAGCGAAACTGGACGCGCCTCTCACCCGTCCAGGGTTTTGAAAAGGCCTCTCACCTAATCAAGACTCGAATCCCTCGAGAAGGAAATACTGAAAAGTATCAATTTGTATATTAATCTGAATGTTAAAAAATGACGTCCAGCTTTGCCTTATATAGGCAAGGTGGGACGTCCCAAATGTGCTTACATGGGTTGCGGGCTTGATCCAAGATCGAGCCCGAAAAGAATAAAGAAATGAAATAAAATGCGAAGCGATAAGATCAAATCTTTACGAGATAAGATCTTCTAGCTAAAAGATAAGATCAAATCTTTAGGAGATATGATCTTCTACAAAGATAATATAAGATCAAATCTTTAGGAGATAGGATCTTCTAAGAAAGAAATAAACCAATAAAATAAATGCAAAACTAATTTAAATTGTCTAATAAAATGGCTGAAAATAAAATGTAAGCTTGGGACTAATTTAATTACTTAAATTAGCCCAAACTCGGAAAAGTAGATCTGGTCTTCATCTTCAAGCCATTTTGCTTCTTCATTCCCTTCCCTCTCTCTTGGCTCATATGGACTGGCAAATTCTCGATCCAGTCCGTCCTCATTTTGCACGCCATTTCCATGATTTTGCTTCAGCTAATCTTGCAATTTATTCTTCCGAGTTTCACTTTCATAACTAGTGGAATTACTATCTCTCTCACAGCTAGTATCCCGGCTAGTATCTTGGCCTCCCAATGTTATGCTCTTATCCTTGGTCTCTATAGTCTTTGCTGATGATTCCTCCTGCTCGAGTCGTCTCTTCTTCATCCTGCATGTTGAGACAAGGCTTCTGGATGCTCCCGCATTAACCTCCCTTTCTTGAAAAGGATTTGACCTCAAATCCACGAAAATCGGACTTGACTTTTGTTGCAGTGGTGTTACTGATTTTTTGGGGATCGGGGTGTTAACCTTCTCACGTGCCTGCTCCTTGCGCCTGTGCTCATCCTCAGGAACGGACTCATGTCGAGTCCTCGTGTCTCTCTGGATTGGCATATCCGGCTCTGGTGTTTCAGCTCCTGAAGTTCTAACACGAAGAAATAAAATGCATATATTTACCGTACAAGGTGTAAAACTAGCATTGTATAGCCTCAATGTCTTGTCTCGAAGAGATGTGAAAAATTTCCTGTTCTGAATACTAAGCATAGGGGCGTAGGGATGAGATCATTAAGATCAACTCGTACAGTAATCTTTAAGTGAAGATCCTTAAAGTACGTAATAATATCCAAACGAGGATATTTAGTACTCAGATATCTCGGAAATTGCTTCATAAATGTTCCTAAGAGTTCCATCAAAACTCTCCAACATACCAATTCCAAAAATTGAATTTACAAATTCTCGGCAAAGAAAACTATAGATATGACATGAAAATGGATGTCTAGGAGGTGGACCCATATTAAATCCATCACACTCAAAACGTAACTCTCTCCGCACGGGCCTTTTAGGCTCGAACCCATCCCTGTTCCCGTTCCCTCTCATTGTAGGTGACATATCACTCAATCTATCTCGCCTGCAAAAAATCAATAATCTTGAGAAAAGAAGATTGAAAGTAGCCTGAAAATTTTAAAAGGCAAGGAAAAAAAAAGGCTCCAAAGGAACAAAAAGATTGTAACGAATAGGTTTTGAGTAGTGCCTGCAGTGAACCCTAAATGGAACAAAGGATATAAAATGTACAAGAATATTCACAGGGATATAACAATATGAACAAAATAAACAAAGAAGCTCCCTTTCTTGAAAAACGAAATGAAATATTTTTCAAGAAAGCCGAAGATGATCACAATCCCGTTCCCATTCTTCTCTTTTTTTCTTTCTTTTTTTTATATGCTTGCCGAAACCCTAGGGTTGGACAAGGCTGGCGCCGGCTGGGTACTGAGGTGGCGCAGGGGCGGCGGTTGGCGGTGTTGCAGCGGCGGACGGCGTCAGGCGGCTGACGGCTGCGGTGGACGGTGGCGGAGGTGTTGGCGGCTCCTAGCGGCAGGAAAACAGGGGTGTGGCGGCTGCAAGGATGGCTGGTGGTGAGAACCGGCTCTGAAGAGGCGGCGTGTGGTGTGTTGGGTGGCGGAGGGTGGATGACGGTGGCTGGCGGCGGCGGAACTAGGGTTCCGGCCCCGCAAAGCTTCGATTTTTTTTTTGTAAGGTCGTAACCCTAGAGGGCCGGGTGGGGGTTGTGAGGTGGCCGCTGGTGGTTGCTGGCGGCGGACAAGGTGGTTGGGGGTTGCAGGAGGGAATCTCGGTCAAAACTGGCCGAGATTGGCCGAAACTACGGTTGTGGCCGGCTGACGGTGGTGTTAGGCGGCGGCGGGGCTGTTGTGGGTGTTGGGCGGCCGGAAAACGGCTCGGCAGTGGTGATGTGGGGGCTGTGGTGGTGTAGGGAGGGGATAGGGCAGCGCTGGTGTGAGGCCAGCGGCGCTGTGGTTGATCTCGGTCAAAATTGGCCGAGATCGGCCGAGATTTATTTTTTTTTGTATGTGCAGCGGCTGCTGCGGTAGATGGAGGAGGAAACAACAAGGGTGGCCCGTGGCTAAAAAGAACGTTCGGTTACCCCACTAATTAGCCCTAATAGGTTTGCAACGGTTAATCCGTTATAGTTTACGAGAAAAGAGAGTAATTGGATCTCAGGCGGAAATTTCTTTTGAGGAAAAAAAATTCAGGCCACAATTCAATCTTTTTCAAGTAATTGACAATTAGATTGTGAAAAAGCAATTGTTAACGAGAATAGAAGACTAACCGTTACACCTTCTGCCCCAATCGCTTTTTTGTTGAAACCTTCTTGACGAATCTTGAAAGCTTCAATTTTTGTTTTTGACGACGGCTGGTGTTGATTAACGTTTTCTCTGATGCCAATTTGATATGGGGTTAGCCATGAGGTTGCCCGATCTTTCAACAACAAGGACTTAGGCCAACGAGAAGATGGAATAGACGTGAAGATGGAGGGTTAGACGTGTGGAATGGATGGATGAATGATCCGATGGTGGGATTGGACCGTGCTGGATAAGTTGGATAAGCCTTCCTCTCACAGTAGCGACTCTCTTATAATCTTAGACTCCGGGGAAGAACGATTCCAGGAAGTAAAAGAAGTTGCCTAGAGTTCGAATAACGCTCAACCCAAGCCTCTCACCGGGGCTGAACGTTTCTTCTAGCTACTAAGCGAAACTGGACGCGCCTCTCACCCGTCCAGGGTTTTGAAAAGGCCTCTCACCTAATCAAGACTCGAATCCCTCGAGAAGGAAATACTGAAAAGTATCAATTTGTATATTAATCTGAATGTTAAAAAATGACGTCCAGCTTTGCTTATATAGGCAAGGTGGGACGTCCCAAATGTGCTTACATGGGTTGCGGGCTTGATCCAAGATCGAGCCCGAAAAGAATAAAGAAATGAAATAAAATGCGAAGCGATAAGATCAAATCTTTACGAGATAAGATCTTCTAGCTAAAAGATAAGATCAAATCTTTAGGAGATATGATCTTCTACAAAGATAATATAAGATCAAATCTTTAGGAGATAGGATCTTCTAAGAAAGAAATAAACCAATAAAATAAATGCAAAACTAATTTAAATTGTCTAATAAAATGGCTGAAAATAAAATGTAAGCTTGGGACTAATTTAATTACTTAAATTAGCCCAAACTCGGAAAAGTAGATCTGGTCTTCATCTTCAAGCCATTTTGCTTCTTCATTCCCTTCCCTCTCTCTTGGCTCATATGGACTGGCAGATTCTCGATCCAGTCCGTCCTCATTTTGCACGCCATTTCCATGATTTTGCTTCAGCTAATCTTGCAATTTATTCTTCCGAGTTTCACTTTCATAACTAGTGGAATTACTATCTCTCTCACAGCTAGTATCCCGGCTAGTATCTTGGCCTCCCAATGTTATGCTCTTATCCTTGGTCTCTATAGTCTTTGCTGATGATTCCTCCTGCTCGAGTCGTCTCTTCTTCATCCTGCATGTTGAGACAAGGCTTCTGGATGCTCCCGAATCAGTTATTCTTTCTTTGATTCCTCATCTTTGAATAGATTCAGAGTAAAGAGCAACGAGACTGAGATCTCATCCTGAATTCTCATCATTGAGATCAATTCAATCCAAACACGTGCAATCCATCATGTGGTATTGAAGTGTAGATGGGTCTTTTCTCATTTTAAAATACCCGTAAATCTCTTGTTACTAAACACGTTACGTATTTATCTACAATGTTTTTCTAAAAATCGAAATCTACAAAAATCTACATAAAAACTACGACTACAAACCACAACTACGACTACAAATCTCGTTTTACTAAACACGCCCTAAGTGGGTAGTTAAATATTATTATGAGAGAAACACACGGATGAAAACAAAAAAGAATGAAGGAAACAAGGAGATGAAAAAGTTAACCTTATTTACAAAATTCATAAAACGGTATAGTAATTCAAAATAATTAGATTGCGCTTTTGACCTCCCTTATTAGTTTCATCCGGGTATATTCCTACTAAAAAAAAGATAATAATGAGGCTCTGAAGTCCTTTTTGTAAACCGAATACTAAGTAGGCTCCTATTAATATCGTAATTAAAATAAATCAATTTGTTTGGATGGCAGTTTGGGGATTAAACGGAATTATTGGGCATTTCGGTAAATTAGCTCTCTCATCAAAATATTCCCTAATATCAATCAGCCGTAAAAATCGGCATATCAAATCCCGCGTCCTTTCGAATATCCATTATCACATTCCCGTCTCTTCGTTTACTTTCCAGAAACCCTAACCGGCGAATTTGAAGTTGCGATTTTTATATCGGCACTTTCTTCTTCGTCGATTCTTCGTTTCGGCTGTCGTTTTGGCTCATTATCTTCTCTTGCTTCTTCATCTTCACCTTTCTCTGCCGTTCAGAGCCACATTCTTCGTGAATACTGTTCAGAGTTCGAATCGGAACGAAGGCTGTTCCAAACCGTCGTTACTCATCTATGTTTTTGGGTTTTGGTAAAATCAGTTCCATTAACTACACTCATATCGTTATTGGCAACCAAAATAGGTACTTTGATTTCATATATGTTAAAGGTTTTTCAAATTTCAATTTTTGCAACATAGGTAGGAAATCCGTTAATTTCTAAAGTCTTTTTGTGAAATAGAGGGCATTTTGCCATCCATAGCAAGCATGCATGTTGTTTTTTTTATCACATGAAGTGAATATAGTACAGATGATGTCGGTATTGTGTATCAAATGTGTTTGACAATTGAAATATATTATGAAAGTACTTCCCTATTTATGTTGTTTAAGTTCTTATTTTTGTAGAAAATGTTTTACGTTAAAAATTATGTGTAGTTAGATACCATGTGTAGTATTTCAGTGATATGTGATGATTAATTAGATACATATTATGTAGATTCATTCCATTTTATAAATGGGATATATGTACTGTGTGTAATTTAGAAGTATACCATTTTAGTTAATATTGAATGAAGTGACTTTAATGTAATACTCATAATATGTAATTTTCATTGTTGATTTTTGTCATTGATATGTAGATTTAATGGTGAGAATCAAAATGATGTCTTCAAAACCGAAGAAGGTTCTTGCTGAGGGTGAAACAATTGTTGGCACATCTCATAAGGTACATTTTTTCTTCAATCACATTGTATTATGTTTTTGGTGAATATTTTTTGTTGTTGTTTGCATTTTAGTGTTTGTGTATGTATAAATCTATTTCATAATGGATTATTTTTATGATTTTGTGTTGTTGTTTTAATTTTTATGGATTAGTTGTATAAATTGTGTACTATTGACATGAGGTAGTATTGATTATGTATGTGGGACATTTTGTGTGATTAGGTGTATATATAGATATGTTATGTGGGAAATTTTATCTGATTTGGCAATCTTGTTTATGTATCTACAAATTTGTGTATATATACATCTGCTATGTTGCATTTTGATTTATTTTCATGATTTTTGTAGTTATTTTACCCTATATGGATTTAATGGTTAATTTAGTGTATTCAAATTATGAAATAGGGTTGATTTCATATTGTTTGTATACACATAGCTTTGTGTGTTGGTTGTATATGTTGTTTTTTAATTTTGTTGTACATATAGATTTGTGTATTAATTACTTATATGTGTTGTTTTCTGTACATTATGTATTATAGCAGACTTGTGTAGCAACATCATGTACCCAAGACATCAATAAACTATGTGCAGAAAATGATTACCCCGTCAAGGTTACTATTGCTTTGTCTTAGGTACCCACATAATGTATGTATGATTGTGTATGTTTGTCATTAAACCCCTCATGTGTGTTTTTTGCAGTTCACCTACAAGTATGAGCAGAATCCCAAAAATGAAAATGTCATGATAAATTGCTTCAGTAGATTGCAACTTATTCCTCAAATTATTGAAGAGTTGTTTGCCAAAGATAACTGTAAGCTCAAACATAGGATATTTGCTCCCCTTATTGAAGTGAGCACGAAGCTGAAGATGTCAAACCAATTGATCAATTTCATGCTTATGAGGGAGATAATTACGAAGAGGAAGCTTTCTTTGTGGTTTGCAATAAATGGGGTATTTATGAGGTTTGGTCTGACAGAGTTTATGAAAATTACTGATTTGTTGTGTAGTGATGACCAACCAAATAATGTAGATAACATGGAGCCTATTGAGATGAGAGCAGTTGTTGGGCTTGATAGATGTACAAATGCCCGTTTGGAAGAGTTGTTTATGCAAGAGCCGAAAGATTCACCGTATAAATACAAGATGACTTTTATTATCTTCATTGAAGGTGTTTTAGTGGCTAAAGATAAGAAGACAATGGTGACCCAACATACCATTAATCTTGTAAGCAACATGGAGCTGTTTGACTCATATCCATGGGATAGGTTTGCTTATTTATAGACCAAGAGATATTTACAATTATGTGAGCCAGCTAAAATTAGGGCAAGTGGAGGGTACAACATTGGTGGATTTTCACTAGCTCTTCAAGTTATGATTGTTTATGTATATATTAATTTAATTGTGTAGTCATTTTTCAATTAGTATTAATTTGTATTACTCTTGCAGATTTTGGCTTTTCATTCGATCCATAAGCTTGCAAGTCCGTTTTCCACTATCGTGAATACAGAAGAGGTTCTTTTATGTCTCAAATTTGTTTCAAAGTCCACAAAGGGAAGACAATTCCCCGAGTATGGTGACATAAAGGCAATTGTTAAAGACCTGACAGATGATGACATCAAAATTGTTCCTGGTCATCAGCAGAATGATTACACAGACTGGTGGGATATTGAGGGAGAAGATCCAAGGTTGGATATATTATTTGAACTCGGCTTTGCAGTTGTAGATGTAGTTGTGAATCGGCCAAGTTTTGAGGAAGACAAAGATGATTTTCCACGGTATATTGTCCATTATGTTTGTGTTATGTTTCCAGATATTAAGTATTGCAATTCGGTTGAGTTTTTATTTTTCATATTGCAGGAAAAAGAAAAAAAAAAGTTAGAGAAAGTGGTTGGAGTGCAATATGATGACGATGACTTTGTCAGTCAACCAAAGGCTGGAGCTTTGGTCATAAAGAGTGTCAAAAATGTTGTTGACTCTGGGATTAATTTAGGGAAGAGGAAGTGCAAATCTAGTATCCCTGAATCACCACCATCACGGTTGAAAATTTGATAATATTAACAATATTATGTAGCAATATAATGATCTCTTCCAATTAGTACTTTAACATACTCCATTATTGTGTAGGTACCCTAAAAGGAATTCAAAGGGAAAAGAAGCCTTGACCCCCAAGTCAATTGAGGACAATGTTGTATGTGGCGTTGAAGAAGATATTGGTGATGTTACTAATGTAGATAAGAAAGTCAGCAAGGTCAAAAATATTGAAGACAAACAGTGAGTTTTTTATTTGGTTTAGTTTGTGTATGTAATTTTTTCCCCACATTTTTTCATTGTTATTGTTGTGTGCGAGTCGTGTGACCTAAAAGGACTTCCAAGGTGGAAGAAACATTGATCCCCCAATCAATTGAGAACGCTATTGTACCTAGAGTTGAAGATGCTACTGCTGATGCTACTGGTGTAGCGAAAAAAGTCAGCAAAACAAAATAACTAAATTAAAACAGTGAGTTTTTGGGTATTTTGTGTATGTCAATATATCTTCTGTATTTTAAAGTATTAACTTCATCTCGTTGTTGTGTAGATACATTAAAAGGCATTCGAAAGGGAAAGAACCAGTGATTTCCCAACCAACTGAGCATGCACATTGATGTACATGTGTTGAAAGAGCCTAGTGTTGTGGTTACTGAAAAAGAGAAGATAGTCGGCAAAGACAATATTGGTGAAGAAAAATTGTGAGTTGTTTTGGCTAATATGTTTTTTGTTTTGTTTTTATTTTCGTATTATATGCTTATTCATAGTAATGTGTATCAATTATGTGTGTATGTGTATAAAGTTGTGTATGTTCATGACATTGTGTATGTGTATCAATTATGTGTGTATGTTTATAACATTGTGTATGTGTATCACATTGTGTATGTTTATGACATTGTGTAGTACATTTATATGGCTCTCTTAGGCATGTAGTAATGTTTGTATGAATATATATGTGCATGTGTTTGATTTCTGGACAATGAAGACGTGAAATCATCGAGTGAAGAGTTGAAGAGAAGTCGGGGATCACATTATGCACTGTCGCCGCCCCTGCGCCATCTGTGTCACCGCCCCTGCGTGGGAGTGCCGCCACGCCTGCACCTCCTAGTGTTTCGCCCCTGCGTCTTTCTTGTCACGCAGGTGCGTCTTGTACAGGATCTACCTAGATGGCATAGATCCTTTCCTTTCCTAGTATGAACGGGTTAGTGGCATGCTAGGTGTGTTTATGAGGATAGGAGGATGATGATTATGATATTGATATGTGCCGGTTATGGCTTTGAGGTTTAGTAGGTGGTTGAGGTTTATAGGTTGGATATGATCCTTATGGATCCCTTGTGTCTAGGTGTGACCCCTTTGATTGATAAGAGATTTGATATCTCTTTATGCCTTGTTATTAGGCAGTGTTGTTCTCCGGATTGGAGTTGATCGTGGTTGAGAGTATTTGAGGTTGAGGTAAGTCCGTAGGACTTACTTAGCTACCATCCTTGGATCGGATGTTTGCATGAGTGGTGTTTGTTATATGCTTGATAGCATGCGATGTTGATTATTACCGACATATGGTTTAGTGACCGCCCATTGTAGTGGCCGTGACAACCCGCCCTTTCATCCCGCTGGGAGGCTTGGAGGTTCTCTGTAGTCAGGCCAGATCTGGTAAACGGGACGGGCACTCTCCACTCCCATAGGGTACACGGGGAGGTGTTCCAGGCACCACTCCAGCTGGCTATAGCACCCAGAGGAGAGGATTATATATTCCTCGTGTCACATATGTTCATATACATATACATATATATATATATATATATGCAATTTGAGTGTTGGACTTTATAAAGATAATTAACCGGGTAAATGTGTGACAGCATGATTATGTGTTTATGATTCTATGACTTGTGTTGGTGTTGATGCATTATCTTATATACGAATGGTTAGCTAACGGTTATATACCGTGTTGTAGATGCTTTGCAGGTTAGGAGAATTGTAGAGTGATCCAGATGGGGTGATCCGCTGAGGGCTCCGTACACTAGGATTGTACGTGCGATATGGGATGTTTTGCTATGTATAGATACATGTTTGGTTTGTACTCAACGGTACTTTTGTATACCTTTTGATATATATATTACAGTTTGATGTTTTGGTTTTTATCTATTTGTGTCTTGTTGTAAGATCCAGTGAACTTGTAGTCAGGCTAGGGTCAAGATCCATTGTGAGATCCTAGCCCAGTAGCGCCCCGAGCTCTGTGGATTTCGGGTGTTACAAAGTTGGTACCAGAGCTGAGGTTGACAACAATGACACTTGCAATCTACGATAGAGGTCGAATAGATAAATAAACAGAACCCGAAAGGGGTCTAACTTTTTCAAAAGATTTTTGGTTTGAGTACAAATGTTTTGGGATAGTGTGTACGGGAATCCATCACCCCTCTGAGGACCTCGACAATATATATATATATATATATATATATATATATATATATATATATATATATATATATATATATATATATATATATATATATATATATATATATATATATATATAGATATTACCTTATGTGATGTTGTGATTGACTTTATATATATCTATACATATGGCGTATATATAGCCTTCTAAGTTAGGTGTGTATACCCTGCAGATGGTTCGGACTAGAGCCTTATTTGTAGTTGGACGAGGTAGGGATAGACCCCCTCTTCCTCCAATAGTGATAGGACCGGGGCAGATTCCCGCTGTTGATCCACCTGCAGCGGAGGAGGTCCATGAGGATGTTGCTGAGAGTGTCGTTCCTGAGATTGGGAACGGCATGACTGAGAGACAGAGACCACAGCGAGTCCAGTCAGACGACTCGGATCATGTCTCTATGGGAGACTAGAATTCCGTGCGTACATCCGATGAGTTGAGGAGGCTGCCAGAGCAGGTAGACTTGCCCCGGATCTGCCGGCACAGGAGAGATCGTCTGAGAGATCCCATGGAGTTACTCAGATGCCAACTCTACCGGCACGCGCAGCTGAGATTACTCGAGTTCCAGAGGAGCATAGAGGGCCTCGACCAGATACTTGGTTGATGGCATTTCATCATATGGGAGTACCCCCTTTCTCTAGGAAGGTGGGATTAGAGGTGGAGCTATGGATTGGACATGTGACTCAGCTCTTGAGTGTATTAGATGTCCAGCGGACAGACAGATAAAGTTAGTGCAGACTCTATTCCGAGACTTGGCACAACATTGGTGGAGATCCGTGCAGAGTCAGGTTACTAGCTATGACCAGATGGGGAGTTTGATTAGAGAGCGTTTATGCCCTGTCTCATTGAGGAGGAAGATACTCTGCGGGATTTTGTTGAGGCTGGCTTTGAGGATGTACCGGTCTTTGAGACGATCAGGAGATTCCAGGAGGAGCTGGCTTTGCTGGGTCCAGATGCACCTCTTGCGGATCAGCATGTATATCTCTTTTCCCGACGACTGAGGGATGACACCCGGACCTATATGGCGGGATTTCACTGTGAGTCCCTGATGGACTATCAGGATAGAGCTTCAGATTATGAGAGGGAGCGGGCTGGACAGAGGAGAGCTTCTCAGACCGGAGGGTTTGAGAAGAGACAGCGGACTGGACAGACTAGTGGTGCTGGTGGAGTTGCTAGTTCAGGGCGAGGCCAGAGACGCTAGAGTTACCCCTCATTTGCACCGGTTGCCGATAAGGGGCGATAGTGTTACAACTGTGGTGATTATGGACATATACGATCAGAGTGCATGAGGCGGCCAGTGACTTGTTTCACTAGTGGCAAACCAGGTCACAGAGATGTCTTCTGTAGACGGGGCAGAGCTTCATCACATCAGGGTTCTTCTCCTGTCAGTGTAGCAGGGGGTGGGCAGAGGCTACCTCAGCAGCAGACACAGGGACAACAGAGAGTCCCATATCGTCTTACTACTCAAGGATCTACTCCTGGGTCGAGTAGAGGTAGAGGTCATGGTGGGAGTACCACTGACACCAGAGGAGCACAGAGTAGAGTTTTTGAGTTGAGGAGTGTAGAGGAGCCAGCTGCACCGGATGCTACAGGTACCATTTTGGTTCATGGTTTACCTGTTAGAGTTTTTTTGATACGGGAGCTACGCATTCATTTATATCTGATGCATGTGTTGAGTGTTTGAGTTTAGTTACGACTGAGGGGATACCCTTCAGTATAGGGTTACCCGATGGTAGTAGGGTCAAAGCTACCCGTGAGATACGTGATTGTCCCATTTGTGTAGGGACTCGTGTATTACTTGTTGACTTCTTTGTTATGCCGTTAGTGCACGAGGAAGTCATTTTGGGTATGGATTGGATGGATAGACATCATGCAGTATTAGATGTAGGTAGGAGGACCGTGACACTCTCTACCGAGTTAGGTCAGATAGAGGTTTTCCGAGGTTGGGACCTTGGAAAGTCAGGCATGGTGATCAGTGTGGTACATGCAACGAGATTGATTGCACAGGGTTGTGAGGCCTTCTGGTGTTATGCCATGAAGGATGGGGAGAGTCCAGCTGATGCATGAGCATCTCACATTTGGATGCCACCATGGATCATTACTTGGAAGGATGTCAAGGATTCGTGGACGAATCCTTTTCAAGAAAGGGAGGATGATGCAGGAGCATCTCAGGACCTAGCCCGAATGGAGATCATGAGCATGGAAGCTAGGAAGCACGGAGTGTTGATCACTCTAAAGAGAAGGATAGGAAGAATTAAGGATATTCCTCAACATGTGAAGGAGATTATTCATGAAAGAGATGAGAAGACCATTTCCGAAAATACATTGAACACCTTTGATTGGAGATGGGAGATAACATGCATGGGCAAGGAGGAGAGTTCGAGAAGCTTGAAAATGCTACGTGGAAAGGAGGAGATCATTTGGACGTTTTATATGTCTAATTGGGCTTATTTTAAATGTTAAATAAGGTCTTAATTAGATATATTATTTCAGCCCATATTTTAGACTCCTTTTATTATTATGGGTTGGATTATATTTTCTTTAATTTAAGATCATATATTTTATCAATTTTTGGGCTTTTGGGATAATATAATCTCAAAAAATATGATATTTTCTTTTCTATTTTTGGGTTTAGGATAAACTATTTTCAGCCCAAAAATATTATCTTTCTTTTCAGCTAGATTGGGCTCGATCTTGGATCAAGCCCACAACCCGTAGTTAGCTTACGATTGACGCAAGACGGATGTGCACAAGACGGCATTTTGGACCAGATATGGACACTACGAGTTTGTAGTGATGCCATTTGGGCTTACGAATGCCCCAACAGTCTTCATGGAGTTGATGAACAACATATTCATCGACTTCTAGGACTAGTTTGTGGTAGTCTTCATAGATGATATTCTGGTGTACTCTCGTAGCAGAGAGGAACATGCAGGACAGTTGAGGACTGTGTTACGAGTTTTACGAGATAGAGAACTTTATGCTAAGTTCTCTAAGTGCGAGTTCTAGATGTCAGAGGTAGCAATTCTGGGTCATATTGTTTCGGCCGAGGGGATCAAGGTTGATCCGGCGAAGATCGGGTCAGTGGTAGCATGGACGACACCGACACAACGTCAAGGAAGTACGTAGCTTTCTTGGCCTAGCCGGCTATTACCGACGCTTTGTGGAGGGATTCTCTGTGATTGCCCGACCACTTACGAGTTTGTTGAGGAAGACCACCAGGTTTATATGGTCTGAGCAGTGTATGCAGAGTTTTGAGGAGCTGAAGAGACGTCTGACTTCCGCTCCTATCTTAGCACAGCCAGAGGGTACAAATGATTTTGTGGTTTACAATGATGCATCCAAGCTAGGCTTGGGATGTGTGTTGATGTAGAGAGGCAGAGTGATTGCATATGCGTCTAGACAGCTGAAGACGTATGAGAAGAACTACCCGACTCATGACCTGAAGTTGGCAGCGGTAGTTCATGCACTGAAGATCTGGAGACATTACTTGTATGGTGCTACATGTCAGATCTTCACAGACCACAAGAGTCTGAAGTATATTTTCACGCAGCAGGAATTGAATAACCGCTAGCGTAGGTGGCTTGGGTTGATCAAGGACTTTGATTTGGAGATTCTGTATCATCCAGGGAAGGCGAACGTTGTCGCTGACGCCCTGAGCAGGAAGACACCTCGAGAGAAGGCGATTGCGAGACTGACAGTTCAGCCTCAGTTACAGAGAGATCTGGCTTGGTTAGAGTTGGACGTCCAGTTTCCTGATGAGGACGTCCAGTTGAGTACTTTAGACGTTCTCCCTGATCTGTTGGATGAGATCCAACAGAAGCAAGGGACCTGCCCGACATTGATGAGGATCCGAGAGAGGATGTCCCGTGATGAGGCACCACAATTCCTTATAGGAGTAGATGAAGTGATGAGACGTCGCGGTCTCGTCTGTGTACCTGCTGATGCGGATCTGCGACATAGGATATTACAGGAGGCTCACTGTACGCCTTACTCAGTGCACCCAGATACGAGTAAGATGTACCAGGATGTGAGACGCTCATATTGGTGGGGAGGGTTGAAGCCCGACGTGGCCAGATTTGTGGCACAATGCGACCTGTCAACAGGTCAAGATCGAGCATTGTAGACCTGGAGGTGAACTCCATCCATTGCCTATACCGTAGAGGAAGTGGGAGGACGTCACCATGGATTTAGTGACTGGGTTGAGACCGAGCAGGAACTTCGATGCCATCTAGGTTGTAGTTGACAGACTGACGAAGACGGCACATTTTATCCCTATTCGAGAAACGTGGCTAGTGAGCAGATTGGCTGAGGAGTACACTAGAAAGATAGTGAGACTCCATGGTGTACCGAGGACGATCGTCTCAGACACAAATGGGCGATTTACCTCGAGGTTTTGGCAGCAGATTCAGACTGCTCTTGGAACGAGTTTGCACTTCACGACTGCATTTCATCCTCAGACAGCTGGACAGTCAGAGAGGACTATTCAGACACTGTAGGATATGCTGCGAACTTGTGTGTTGGACTGGGGACAAGTGTGGGCGGACCATCTCCCACTAGTTCAGTTCTCGTACAACAACAGCTTGCATGCATCGATTGGGATGTCCCCATATTGTAAGAGCCTTAGTCTTTTGGAGCTGAGATGGACTTAGCCGGCCCTGCGGGTGCATTGTGCCGCCCCAGCGGGTTCTCTGTATATCCGCCCCTGCGGCAAAGGAGCCCGCCCCTGCGGTTGCAACCGGTTTTGTTGACCGAGTGGACCGTGTTGACTCTTTCTTCTCTTCCTTCTTAAGTTTCTTCTTGGCCTCGTGATCAAGGGCTTCATCTTCATTCCAACTATCTCACGAGCTTCTTCTCTCCTCATTCTCCTTTGATCTTGTCTTGAGTTCTTCTTGGTTTGGAAGAGCAAGTTTGTGTAGACTTTGGATGGTGATGATGTTGAATGTTGTGCTGAGCTGTGAAGAGCCAGCTGAGAGGTGTTAGTGTTGATTTCCTTTGCTTAGGACCACAACAGTGGTACCCCTTCCTCCTACTTTCTTTCTTTATTCATTCTTTCTTAAATTCCTCCTTCCTTAGCTTAGGATAGATTTCTTAGGTGTGTATTGATGTTGGAATGTGTATATTTATGTATGTGTTTTGCTGTGAAATGGTGAAGACGTGAATTCATCACGTGAAAAGTCGAAGCGAAGTCGGGGATCACGTTCTGCACTGTCGCCGCCCCCGCGCCAGTGAGCCGCCGCCCTTGCGGGACCTTGTCACCGCACCCGTGCCTCAGCGCCACCACCCCTGCGACTACGGTCACCGCCCCTGCGTGGAAGCGTCTCCGCGCCTGCAGCTTCTGTCATTTCGCCCCTGCGTCTCTTCTGTCACGCAGGTGCGTTTTGTACCGGATCTACTTAGAGTAGTATTGATCCTTTCCTTTCCTAGTATGAGTGGGTTAGTACCATGCTAGGTATGTGTATGAGGATATGATGAGGATGTTTATGTTATCGAGATATTCCGGTTATGGCTTTGAGGTTTAGTAGATTATCGAGGTTTATAAGTTGGATATTATCCTTATGGATCACTTGGGTCTAGGTGTGACCCCTTTGATTGATAGGAGATTTGATATCACTTTATGCCTTGTTATTAGGCAGTGTTGTCCTCCAGATTGGAGTGGATCGTGGTTGAGAGTATTCCGAGGTTGAGGTAAATCCGTATGACTTACTTAGCTACCATCCTTATATTAGATGTATGCATGAGTGGTGTGTGATATATGCTTGATATCATGCGATGTTGATTATTACCAACCTATGGTTTAGTGATCGCCCATTGTAGGGCCGTGATAACTTGCCCTTTCATCCCGCTGGGAGTCTGGGAAGTTCTCTGTAGGCAGGCCAGATCTGGTAAATGGTTCGGGCACTCTACACTCCCATAGGGTATACGGGGAGGTGTTCCAGGCACCACTCCATCTGGCTATGGGACCCATAGGCGAGGATTATATATTCCTCCTGTCACATATATTCATATCATATATATACGATTTGAGTGTTGGACTATATAAAGATGATTAACCGGGTAAATGTGTGACAACATGATTATGTGTTTATGATTCCCTGACGTGTATTTGTGCTTATGCATTATCTTATATATGATTGGTTAGCTAACGGCTTTATACCGTGTTGTAGATGCTTTGCAGGTTAGGAGAGCTGCAGAGTGATTCAGATGGGGTGATCCGTTGAGGGCTCCGTACACTAGGTTTATGCGAGGGATATGGGGACATTTTGTATGTACAGATATATGTTTTGGTTTGTAATCAGCCGTACTTCTGTATACCTTTTGATATATATACAGTTTGATGTTTTGATTATAATTTATTTGTGCCTTGTTGTAAGATCTAGTGAACTTGTTGTCAAGCTAGGGTCAAGATCCATTGTGAGATCCTAACCCAGTAGCGCCCCGAGTCCTGTGGATTTGGGGTGTTACAAAGTTGGTATCAGAGCCTTAGGTTGACAACAATGGCACTTGCAATCTACGATAAAGGTCGAATAGATAAATAAACAGAACCCGAAAGAGGTCTGACTTTTCAAAAGGTTTTGGTTTTGAAATGAGTACAAATGTTTTGGAATAGCGCGTACGAGAAGCTATCACCCCTCTGAAGACCTCGACATTATATATATATATATATATATATATATATATATATATATATATATATATATATATATATATATATATATATATATATATATATAGATGTTACCTTATGTGATGATGTGATGGACTTTTAGCTTATATATATCTATACATATGGCATATATATAGCCTTCTAAGTTAGGTTTATATACCCTGCAGATGGTTCGGACTAGAGCCTTATCTGCAGTTGGACGAGGTAGGGTTAGACCCCCTCTTCCTCTAGTAGCTAGAGGACGGGGTCAGATTCCCGTTGTTGATCCACGTGCAGCGGAGGAGATTCTTGAGGATGTTGCTGAAAGTCGTTCTTGAGACTGGGAACGGTGCAGCTAAGAGACAGAGACCAAGCGAGTCCAGTCAGATGACTCGGATCATGTCTCTTTGGGGGACCAGAGTTCCGCGCGTATATCAAACGAGTTTTGGAGGCTGCTAGAACAGGTAGACGTGCCCCGGATCTGCCGGCACAGGAGGGATCATCTAGGAGATCCCATGGAGTTACTCAGGTGCCAATTGTACATGCACATGCTGCTGAGATTGCTCGAGTTCCAGAGGAGCATAGAGGGCCTCGACCAGATACTTGTTTGAAGGCATTTCATCAGTTGGGAGTACCCCCTTTCTTTGGGAAGGTTGGGTTAGAGGTTGAGCTGTGGATCGGACATGAGACTTAGCTCTTGAGTCTATTAGATGTCCAGCAGACAGACAGATAGAGTTAGTGCAGACTCTATTCCGAGACTTGGCACAGCATTGGTGGAGATCCGTGCGGAGTCAGGTTACTAGCTATGACTAGATGGGGAGTTTCATTAGAGAGCGTTTATGTCCTGCCTCATTGAGGAGGGAGAAACTGCGGGATTTTGTTGAGGCCAACTTTGAGGATCTACCAGTCTCAGAGGCTATCAGGAGATTTCAAGAGGAGCTGGCTTTGTTGGGTCCAGCTGTACCTCTTGTAAATCAGCATGTGTATCTCTTCTCCCGACGACTGAGGGATGCTACCCGGACCTATATGGCGGGATTTTCACTGTGAGTCCCTGATGGACTATCAGGATAGAGCCTCTGATTATGAGAGGGAGCGGGCTGGACAGAGGAGAGCTTCTCAGACCGGAGGGTTTGAGAAGAGACAACGGACTGGGCAGACCAGTGGTACTGGTGGAGTTGCTAGTTCAGGGCGAGGCCAGAGATGACAGAGTTACCCCTCATCTGCACCGGATGCAGATAAGGGACGGCAGTGTTACAACTGTAGTGAGTATGGACATATGCGATCAGAGTGCACGAGGCCGCCAGTGACTTGCTTCACTTGTGAAAGACCCGGTCACAGAGCTGTCTTTTGTAAATGGGGTGGAATTTCATCACAACAGGGTTCTTCTCCTGCCAATGTAGCGGGAGGTGGACAAAGGCCACCTCAACAACAAACACATGGACAACAAAGAGTCCCAGATCGTCCTACTACTCAAGGATCTGCTACTGGGTCGAGTAGAGGTAGAGGTCGTGGTGGGAGTACCACCGACACAAGAGGAGCTCAGGGTAGAGTTTTTGATGTGAGGAGTGCAGAGGAGCCAGCTGCACCGACTGCTACAGGTACCATTTTGATTCATGGTTTACCTGTTAGAGTTTTATTTGATACGGGTGCTACGCATTCATTTATATCTGATGCATGTGTTGAGCGTTTGAGTCTAGATACGACTGAGGGGATACCCTTTAGTATAGGGTTACCCGATGGTAGTAGGGTCAGAGGTACCCGTGAGATTCGTGATTGTCCCATTTCTGTAGGGACTCGTGTGTTACTTGTTGACTTCTTTGTCATGCCATTAGAGCATGAAGAAGTCATTTTAGGTATGGATTGGATGGATAGACACCATGAAGTATTAGATATAGGTATGAGGACCGTGACACTCTCTACCAAGTTAGGTTAGATAGAGGTTTTCCGAGGTTGGGATCTTGGTAGGTCAGGCATGGTGATCAGTGCGGTACGTTCAGCGATATTGATTGCACGGGGTTGTGAGGCCTTCTGCTGTTATGCCATGAAGGAGGGGGAGAGTCCAGCGTTAGAGGATATCCTAGTGGTCTGTGAGCTTACAGATGTGTTTGTTGAGCCGTCCAGTTTGCCGCCTCAGAGGAATGTGGACTTTGGTATTGAGTTAGAGCCTGGTACGAGACCGATCTCGAAGGCCCCATATCGTATAGCGCCTGTAGAGATGTTGGAGCTGAAGAAGCAACTCGAGGAGTTGGCTGAGAAGGGTTTTACCTCCCTAGCGTATCCCCGTCGGGAGCACCTGTCTTCTTCGTGCGGAATAAGGACGGATCCTTGAAACTGTGTATTGATTACAGAGAGTTGAACAAGGTGACCATCAAGAACAAGTATCCATTGCCACTTATTGATGACTTGCTAGATCAGCTTCAATGAGGGACAATGTTTTCCAAGATTGACTTGCGTTCAGGGTATCACCAACTGATGGTGAGAGAGCATGATGTGCACAAGACAGCCTTTCGGACCAGATATGGAGACTACGAGTTTGTAGTGATGCCATTTGGGCTTACAAATGCCCCAACAGTCTTCATGAAGTTGATGAACAGCATATTCATCGACTTCCTGGATCAGTTTGTGGTAATCTTCATAGATGATATTTTGGTGTACTCTCGCAGCAGAGAGGAGCATGCAGGACAGTTGAGTACTGTGTTACAGGTTTTACGAGATAGAGAACTTTATGCTAAGTTCTCTAAGTGCGAATTCTGGATGCCAGAGGTAGTATTCCTGGGTCATATTGTTTCCGCCGAAGGGATCAAGGTTGATCCGGCGAAGATCGAGTCAGTAGCAACATGGACGACACCGACGAACGTCAAGGAAGTACGTAGCTTTCTTGGCCTAGCCGGTTATTACCGACGCTTTGTGGAGGGATTTTCTGTGATTGCCCGTCCACTGACGACTCTGCTGAGGAAGACTACCAGGTTTGTATGGTCTGAGCAGTGTATACAGAGTTTTGAGGAGCTGAAGAGACGTCTGACTTCCGATCCTATTTTGGCACAGCCAGAGGGTACAAAGCATTTCGTGGTTTACAATGATGCATCCAAGCTAGGCTTGGGATGTGTATTGATGCAGAGAGGTAGAGTGATTGCATATGCGTCTAGACAGTTGAAGACGTACGAGGAGAACTACCCGACTCATGATCTGGAGTTGGAAGCGGTAGTTCATGCACTGAAGATCTAGAGACATTACCTGTATGGTGCTACATGTCAGATCTTCACAGACCATAAGAGTCTGAAGTATATTTTCACGCAGCAGGAATTGAATAACCGCCAACGTAGATGGCTTGAGCTGCTCAAGGATTTTGATCTGGAGATTCTGTACCATCCGTGGAAGGAGAACGTTGTCGCCGACACCCTGAGCAGGAAGACGCCTCGAGAGAAGGCGATTGCGAGACTGACTGTTCAACCTCAGTTACAGAGAGATCTGGTCTATCTAGAGTTGGACGTCCAGTTTCCTGATGAGGACGTCCAGCTGAGTACTTTAGAGGTTCTTCCTGATCTGTTGAGTGAGATCCAATAGAAGTAAGGGACCTGCCCGACATTGATGAGGATCCAAGAGAGGATGCCCCGGGATGAGGCACCACGGTTCCTTATGGGAGCAGATGGAGTGTTGAGACGCCGCGGTCGAGTCTGTGTACCCGCTGATGCGGATCTACGACAAAGGATATTACAGGAGGCTCACTGTACGCCTTATTCAGTGCACCCAGGTACGAGTAAGATGTACCAGGATTTGAGACGTTCATATTGGTGGGAAGGGCTGAAGCTCGACGTGGCCAGATTTGTGGCATAGTGTGCGACATGTCAGCAGGTCAAGATCGAGCATAGTAGACCTGGAGGTGAGCTTCATCCACTGCTTGTACCACAGAGGAAGTGGGAGGACGTCACCATGGATTTTGTGATTGGGTTGAGACCGAGCAGGAGCTTTGATGCCAAATGGGTTATAGTGGATAGACTGACGAAGACGGCACGTTTTATTCCTATTCGGGAAACGTGGCCAGTGAGCAGATTGGCAGAGGAGTACACTAGACAGATAGTGAGAATCCATGGTGTACCAAGGACGATCGTCTCAGACAGAGATGGGCGATTTACCTCGAGGTTTTGGCAGCAGATTTAGACTGCCCTAGGGACGAGTTTGCAATTCACGACTGCGTTCCATCCTCATACAGATGGTCAGACAGAGAGGACCATTCAGACACTGGAGGATATGTTGCGAGCTTGTGTGTTGGACTGGGGACAAGTGTGGACGGATCATCTCCCACTAATTGAGTTTTTGTACAACAATAGCTGGCAGGCATCGATTGGGATGGCCCCGTATGAGGCACTGTATGGACAGAAATGTCGTACTCCGTTATGCTGGGATGAGCCGAGCAGTGTTAGTGGTTTGACACCTGATCAGGTTCAGGATGATGTTCCTCGTGTAGCACTGATTAGAGAGAGGATGCTGACTGCACAGAGCCGTCAGAAGTCTTATGCAGATAGGAGGCGTAGACCCCTAGAGTTCAGAGTAGGAGCCCATGTGTGGGTGAGAGTGTCTCTGACACGAGGTGTTAGACGCTTTGGCATTAAGGGGAAGTTGAGCCCCCGATATGTCGGATCGTTCGAGATTCTGGACCGAGTTGGGAGTGCAGCATACAAATTAGCTTTGCCTCCGAGATTAGAGAGTGTTCACCCCGTGTTTCACGTGTCTCAGCTGAGGGAGTACATACTAGATCCGAGACATATTGTGAGTTATGATAATTTGGTGGTCGAGTCGGACCACACTTTTGTTGAGCACCCGATTGCAGTTCTAGAACGAGGTATGAGACGCCTGCGTTTGAAGGACAATGTTGAGGATACAGTGGTCGAGACGAGGACCTGATGAGGCTACATGGGACACTGAGAATAGTATTCAGAGGAACTATCCAGAGTTTTACGCCGAGATAGATGTACCTGTAGGATCGACGAGAGAATCTTAGTACTATCTTGGTGAGTGTTGTGATTATATGCTTATACGCTATGATGTGTTTATTTTCGTACTAGCTATGATGTGTTATATGATCTTATTAGATCTTGTTGTGCTAGTGCGATTGATGATTATAGCTGGACATGGTTCTTTTCCTCCATGCTATTGAGATGTGATTAGGGTAGAGTTGGAGATGGTTATTCCTCCATGCTATTTTGATGGACATAGTATTGATCGAGATGTTTTTTCTCCATACCCTTATCTTATGAGTATGATACAGCTAGAGATGTTTTTCCTCTATGCCTCGTGATGTGATGATGGTCGGGCTAGAGATGGTTTTCCTCTATGCCTTAGATAGTATAGTGATCTTGTAGCTGGAGATGATGATTTCCTCCATGCTTGTGTTTGAGGTTATAGAGTGATACAGGTTGATACCTTATGAGCGAAGATGTGATACCTCCGATAGTGAGAGTTATACCTCGGCATATGGGTCCGAGAGGAATTGGATTGCACAAGTTTCGGGGCGAAGCTTGTTTTTAGGGGGTGAGATGTAAGAGCCTTAGTCTTTTGGAGCTAAGTTGGACTTAGCCGCTAATAACATGAATTATCGACCTAGTTTAGTAGAGCATTTAGTTAGTTTTCCCTTTTCTGCATGCATGTTTTAGCCTTAGTTTGTGTTCTTTATACTTGTTTAGTGTAACTTTGCGAGTATAGATGTCTACACACTTTTGGTGTCTTTGTAGGTATTCTGGCGTGTTTTGGAGCTAAAACGATGCATTTGAGGATCAAGCCTCGGGATGGACGCTTTGGAGCGATCACGCAGGCACGGGAAAGGAGGAAAAGACGAGCCAAGACGAAACGCACGAGATTAGAGCAATCTCGGTCGAGATCCACATAATCTCGGCCGAGATCCGATCCATCTCGACCGAGACTCCATATCAGAAGTTTATGTCGAAGGATCTCGGTCTCCATCTCGGCCGAGATCTGTGCCATCTCGGGCGAGATTTCTGAGACTTGACCGAGATCACCGACCGAGAATAGCCTAATGCTGAATCACGAAGCCAATCTCGGTCCCGACGTTCCAAAATCTCGGTCGACGACCGAGATTTCTGACCGAGATTTCAGTGCGCCGAAATATTTTGTTCTTTTTGGATCAGTTTTGCCCGGCCCGTTCTGTGGAAGGTTGTTGGGTATAAAAGGGAGGCTCTAAATGATTTCAAGGGTTCCGCTTCATTCTATTTCTTAAGCTTCTATTGAGAGGGCCGCTTTCTCTTTTTTCTTCTCCTTGCTCTACACCATTGTTGAACTACCTTGAGTTTTTAGGAAAATTCAGTCTTTTATTTTTCATTCAATTCAGATATGCTTTGCGATACTGGGAATTTGTCGTTTTGTTGTTTACCAATTAATAAAGCTAAGTACTTTCTTTATTCTCTCTTTTAGTTCTTATTTTATGAATTCCTCCATTGATTTGATTATTATTTTTGTTATGTCGATTGTTGGTTAGAACCATTGTGGTTCCAAGGTGAATAGGGATTTGTTTATACCTGGACTATGATGGAATAGTGATTTAATGCTTGGTTTAAATAGCTTTGAAATCCTAGTGGTTAGTTAGGACTTGAACCTAGTTAGAATCCTTCTACCTAGTAACCTAAGTTGGAGTTGAGACTTACCCGGTAAAACCCCTTCTTAGATACCTTAGAGACTGACCATAGGTAATAGAGGTGAAAATCTCTATTGGGTTGAGTGTGCTTAGATTCCTTCCTAAGTAAGGTAATACCTGAAACTTACCCGGTAATGGCTTACCTTTCCCTTAGTTTGGAATCTGGTTTGTTTAGAATTTCCTACCTCTCTACCTTGAGACTTACCCGGTGATAGGTGGTTGGTTTGGAACTAGATAGTCTTGAGACTTACCCGGTAATAGACTGTCGGCCTAGAAACGTTCTTCCCTGAAGCTTGTTAACCATAGATCCTTTGAGAGATTTCCTGAGTCAATGCGTATAAATAATGACCTTGAATCCTTGGAATCCGCGTTCTCCTTTATTAATATATTTTTCGTTCGCTTGTTCTACTTAGTTTTCAATCAAATCCGATATTTGATTGCGAACTCTACAAAATCCACAAAAACCTTTTTGATCTTTCTTCCCTTCTTTTCCAACCTCATTCTTTTACTTTGATTTACTCTATCTTAGATCACGTTTACAATTCAGACACTTGGTCCTTGAGATCGACCTTGGAGTACTTACCTTAACTGTGATTGACCCATACACTGTGGGTTCGTTGCTATTTAGGGAATTATTTTCAAGTTATAAATATAAAACTATCCCTTCCTTGTTTTACTAACTTATAGGTCTTTATCATTATTGATAAAGGTTTATAGGGGTGTAAAAACAGCGAACAACCGCCCTTGCGGGTGCATTGCGCCGCCCCAGCGAGTTCTCTGTATTTCCGCCCATGCGGCCAAGGAGCCTGCCCCTGCGATTTCCTGCGGCTGCAGCCGGTTTTGTTGACCGAGTGGACCGTGCTTTACTCTTTCTTCTCTTCCTTCTTAAGTTTCTTCTTGACCTCGTGATCAAGGGCTTCATCTTCATTCCAGCTATCTCACGAGCTTCTTCTCTCCTCATTCTCCTTTGATCTTGTCTTGAGTTCTTCTTGGTTTGGAAGAGCAAGTTTGTGTAGACTTTGGATGGTGATGATGTTGAATGTTGTGCTGAGATGTGAAGAGTCAGCTGAGAGGTGTTAGTGTTGATTTCCTTTTCTTAGGACCACAACAGTGGTAAATTCCCTTCCTCCTACTTTCTTTCTTTATTCCTTCTTTCTTGAATTCCTCCTTCCATAGCTTAGGATAGATTTCTTAGGTGTGTATTGATGTTGGAATGTGTATATATACGTATGTGTTTGGCTGTGGAATGGTGAAGATGTGAATTCATCACGTGAAGAGTCGAAGTGAAGTCGAGGATCACGTTCTGTATTGTCGCCGCCCCCGCGCCAGTGAGCCGCCGCCCTTGCGGGACCTTGTCACCGCACCCGCGCCTAAGTGCCGCCTCCCCTGCGGCTATGGTCACCGCCCCTGCATGGAAGCGTCTCCGCGCCTGCTGCTTCTCTCATTTCGCCCCTGCGTCTCTTCTGTCACGCAGGTGCATTTTGTACCGGATCTACTTAGAGTAGTATTGATCCTTTCCTTTCCTAGTATGAGCGGGTTGATAGCAATCTAGGTATGTGCATGAGGATAGGATGAGGATGTTTATGTTATCGAGATATGCCGGTTATGGCTTTGAAGTTTAGTAGATTATCGAGGTTTATAAGTTGGATATGATCCTTGTGGATCCCTTGGGTCTAGGTGTGACCCCTTTGTGATGCAGGAGCATCTTATGCACCATCTACTACCGGACCCATCACAAGAGCCCAAGCCAAATGAATAGGAGAACAACTTGAGAAAGAGATGCATGAATTGGAGAATTGCTTTATCAAGACAGGAGCATTGGAAGAGAGCCCGAAGTTGGTAATACACGTCCAACCCAAGGAAAGACAGGAGGACGGCCCAAGAAGGACCGAAGTCAATATGTTGGAAGAAGAAAAGAAAGTGAAAGAGTTTTGGACTAATTTAAGTGGCTAAATTAGGTCCAACTTTCTATTTGTTTTAAAGCCCATTCTTGGACATCTTTTAAATAAAAGATGGGCTTGCTTTTAATTCTCGTTTTGGGCTTTTAAGACTTGTTAGTTCAAGCCACTAGTTTATTTTATTTCTCTTTTATTTTTGATCTTATCTCTTAAAGATTTGATCTTATCTCATAGCCCATATAAACCCTAGGAGGACGTCCAACATGCCTATATAAGGCTTAGGTAGGCGTCTCTCCCACTCACCATTGAATGAATTAAACCCTAATACTTTTGAAGTATTGTTTCTCTTCTATCCCATATTCTTCTCGTGGAATCGAGACAACTTACTGTGTGAGCGGAATCCGTTTGCCAGCAACTTTGGTGCTGTTTTGAGTTATATCACTTGGATTGGCAAGTTGGTGCTCTCAATCATCTCCGGGTGACTTCTCGTGCTTTGGGGACAATCGCTTTCCCCTTTGTGTGAGATTATAGCGGAAGGGCTTCTTCAAGTCATTCCAAGTTGTGTGTTAGGGCCTTAGTTTCCCTATCGTGCTCTTGGTTGCCTTAAGGGTTCAACCAGATCTATCCATCTATCGATCCTTCACCATCATTGGATCATTCCTCCATCTTTTCATTTTCAAGTTTCCACCTTTTATCCATTTTCTTCACTACGTGTCTTGGTGTTGAAAGATCGGGCCAACTGACGGCTAAACCCGTATCAAATTGGTACCAGAGCTTCAGGTTCATCAACACCTTCACACGTCCCATACAAAAAAAAGTTCGAGCTTTCAAGATCCGTCAAGGAAGTTCTACACAAAAAGAGTCACCGGAGCAGGATCCGTAACGGTTAGTTCTACTATTCTCGTTATTTTCTGAAATTTTCAATTCCGCATTCAATTTCTTGAAACGAAGGATTTTGTGGCCTATTGTTAATTTGAATGCATATTTTTGCCTAAGATTCGATCTTTTCTCGTTTGATCGGATTTTAACCCGTCCACCACAAAAACGCCCCACCGCCCCAAAACCCGCCGTTTCCGGCGCTGCCGCCCAAAGTTCCGCCCTTGCGCAGCTTGCACCCGAGGCTACGGCCTCATCCTTTGCCCGCCACCCTCAGCCGCCGCCTTTTCCGCCGTCCCTATAGGCGCCATCCTTTGCGCCGCCGCCCACCCTTGCGGCCTTAGCCGAAACCCGAACCTATCCCGGCAAGATTTCTATCTCTGCGCCGTAGCCGTAGCCCCCTCGAAACCCTAGCCGTCGCCTCCGGCGTCACTAAACCCTAACCCTAACCCTAAGCCGTCGGGCCTCGTCAAACCGGCCCAACCCGACCCAACTCGGCCCATCAACCGAGATCCACAAAAAAAAAAAAAAACTGAACCGGTTCAGCCGGTCCAACCATCACTGCACCGCCGCAGCTCCGCCGCCGCCTTGGGTAGTCTCGCAAGTGTCTAGTTAAAAAAAAAAAGAGCAGGCCAAAGGCCAACCAAAAAAAAAAAAAAAAGAGACGTTACTTGCGAGCTAAGTTATTCAGTTTCCGCGGTTGTGCATCTTGCGCGAGTTTTGTTTTGGTAGGCGTCCCTTTTGAGCATCATTGATATATATTTGTTTTCCTGGGAGCTCCCTACACCGCTGCAGGGCAACCTTAAATTGCAATCCTTCCCTATTTCCCTCTTATCCTTTCCCTTGTTTCCTTTTTGCCTTTCCTTTCCTTATTATTTTATTTCCTTTTTACCTTATTACCTTTATGCTATTTTTCCCTTTTCCTTTTTGTATTTTAATTTCCAAAAAGCCGCAAATTATCTTTTCTATTTTGAGATTATTGATTTGTTGGTTGAGAATATTGCAGGCGAGATTAGTTTTGCTTTTCTAGCTAGCACCACATAAAAAACCTTTTCCTTTTGAGATCTGGTTCGATCACCTTGTTTCCTTGTTTTCTGCCTGAACGCACTAACTTGTTGATTGCTTGAGACATCTTTCTTGTAGATTCACAGTGATCCTCGCAAACCGGCTAAGAGGAAGTTGTGAAGCTTACGAGATAGGTTCTGAGCGAGACACTTGAAGAGGGTAGCCTACTAGTTTGTCCTTAACTAACCTTAACAAGTTTGTTTGCTTTGAATCATGCCAACTACAGGAAAGGAGCACAGGAGACAACCCCAGCTATCGTATGACAGATCAATCAACGGAAGTATCTTTAAATCCTCTAGCACATTGGAGAACATGAAAACTTTAAATGTGGGACAAAGAGAAAATTTTCCGTAGCAGATGTTCTATTAAAGACAAAATATGTGATTTAATCATAGATGGTGGTAGCTGTTGTAACATTGTCAGTCTAGAAATGGTTACCAAGCTACAATTAAACGTGTTAGATCACCCAACTCCTTATAAAATATCATGGATAAATGAACAGGGAGAGTTGGCTATCGATAAACAAGTTTATGTTAGTTTTCGTCTAGGAAGGTATGAAGATACCATCTTATGTGACGTTGTTCCTATGACTGCTTGTCATCTTTTGCTAGGTCGACCATGGGAATATGATTGAGATGTCAGTCACAAAGGATGGACCAACAAATACGTCTTCGAGTTCCAGGGTACCACTTTTACCCTCAAACTCATGAGCCTTGAAGAAATAGCTACACTGATCAAGAAACGTTCCCCACCGTCGAGCAAAGAAGCTGAACCTGCGGTTTCTCGTAATCAAGATGTGACCCAAGAAGCCGCAATCCTTAGTGATAGTATTGTCGGGCCAAGAGCTGACCACCGGGAAGAAACATGCACCCCATCCCAAGAAAGAAACCAGACTGGCTTCCTGGATGTCAATACCAATCTTATGCTACTGAGCAAGGAAGATAAAACTCAACAACCACCCACGGGGTCCACTCTACCTCCCGAAATCCAACAAGTAATTACCGAATTTCAAGACATGTTCCCCGAGGAACTTCCATTGGGGCTGCCCCCCATCAGAGGAATTGAGCATCAAATAGATCTTATACTTGGCAAACCATTGCCCAACCGTCCTGCCTACCGGATGAATCCGCAGGAAACACACGAGATTCAAACGCAGGTACAAGAACTCTTGGATAAAGGATATGTTAGAGAGAGTCTAAGTCCATGCGCGGTACCCGTCCTTCTAGTGCCCAAGAAAGACGGCAGTTATAGGATGTGTGTGGACTGCAGGGCCATAAATAACATTACCATCAAGTACAGACATCCCATTCCTCGGCTCGATGACATGCTAGATGAATTACATGGAGCTCGCCTTTTCTCCAAGATAGACCTCCGGAGTGGCTATCATCAGATCCGCATGCGAGAGGGTGATGAATGGAAAACAGCGTTCAAGACCAAGTTTGGTCTATATGAGTGGCTAGTGATGCCGTTCGGTTTGACCAACGCCCCTAGCACTTTCATGCGTCTTATGAACCATGTTCTGCGACCTTTCATAGGACGATTCGTAGTTGTCTACTTTGATGATATACTGGTATATAGCCACAACCTTCAAGAACATGAGCAGCACCTCAGGGAAGTACTTACAATTTTGAGGAGACAACATCTCTACGCCAACTTCAAGAAATGTGAACTATGCACCGATCAGGTAACCTTTTTAGGTTTTATTGTTAGTTCACAAGGCTTACAGGTGGATGATAGCAAGATCAATGCTATCCAAGACTGGCCCACACCGAAATCTGCCACGCAAATCAGAAGCTTTCAAGGATTGGCCAGCTTCTATCGCAAATTCGTCAAGGATTTCAGCACCATAGCAGCACCCCTAAATGAAATAACAAAGAAGAAGGCTGAACTCATATGGGGAAGGGAACAACAAACTGCTTTTGAGGAACTGAAGGCACGCCTCACCCAGGCACCCTTACTCGGCCTACCTGATTTCAACAAACCATTTGAGGTCGAGTGTGATGCTTCAGGAATTGGAATCGGAGGATTACTAATGCAGGAAGTTAAACCTATTGCCTACTTCTCCGAGAAACTGAAAGGAGCCACCTTAAAATACTCCACATATGATAAAGAGCTATATGCACTCTTTCGGGTTCTAAAGGTTTGGCAACATTACCTCAGACCGAACGAGTTTATACTGCACACCGATCACGATTCACTCAAACACAGGAGCCAAGATAAGCTTGATCGACGACATGGAAAGTGGATGGAGTTTATAGAGTATTTTCCCTTTATAATCAAACACAAGAAGGGTAAGGAGAATGTGGTTGTTGATGCCTTGTCACGAAGATACTCACTCCTCACTACCTTAGATTCCCGGTACTCGGGTTTGTGTACATTAAAGAGCTATATATAACTGACCCAGATTTTGGAGAGATATTTCGTGACTGCAGAGATAAGGGACCCACAGGGAAGTTCTATATATTTGACGGGTTCCTTTTCAGAGAAAATAAGGTATGCATCCCCAAATGTTCCCTTAGACTACTTTTGACTGAGGAAGCACATCGAGGAGGACTGATGGGTCATTTCGGACGAGATAAGACCCAACATACTCTGAGAGTTCATTTCTTCTGGCCTCATATGCTCAAGGATGTCGAGCATCTGGTTAAACGGTGTTTGGATTGCCTCAAAGCCAAATCCCGTTTACAGCCACATGGTCTTTACACACCCCTCCCCACTCCTACCGCGCCTTGGGAAGACATCTTCATGGATTTCATTGTAGGATTACCTCGCACTAAGAAAGGGAGAGATTCTATATATGTAGTTGTTGACAGATTCTCCAAGATGGCCCACTTCATTGCTTGTAACAAGATGGACGACGCCATCAACGTAGCCAATCTGCTCTTTCGGGAAATTGTAAGGCTACATGGGATCCCAAAAAAAAATTGTAAGTGATAGAGACGTTAAATTTCTAAGTTCTTTCTGGAGAACCCTCTGGGAAAAACTTGGAACCAAGCTTCTATTCTCAACGTCTAGTCACCCACAGACTGATGGACAAACCGAGGTAACAAATCGAACTCTTACTACTATTTTAAGAACTATTATCCGCCGGAATATCCGAGCATGGGAGGATACCTTGCCTCATGTAGAGTTTGCATATAACCGAACTGTTCATTCTTAC
>CM008281.1:27879876-27901534 GCA_002319775.1 Fagopyrum tataricum | reverse complement strand
CTCAGCAAGGAAAGAAAGAAGTAAGGAAGCAAGGGTAAAGCACGGTCAAGTGGTCAACAAAACCGGCTGCAGCCGCAAGAAACCGCGGGGGCGGTTCCCTGGGCCGCGGGAGCGGAAACCCGTTGGGGCGGCACACAAGCCCACGGGGGCGGCTAAAACCAAATCTCGGCCTAAGCCAAATCTCGGCTAAAGCAAACTCAGTCCAAAAGACTAAGGCTCTTACACAATAAAAGAGCTACTGAATTGTTGGGCATAATACATACTGACGTATGTGGGCCAATGACCACAGAAGCTAGAGGTGGCTACAGATACTTCATTACGTTTACTGATGACATGAGTAGATATGGATATATTTACTTAATGTCACATAAATCAGAATCCTTTGAAAAGTTCAAAGAATTCCAAAATGAAGTAGAGACTCAAAGTGGCAAGAAAATAAAAGCACTTCGATCTGATCGTGGTGGTGAGTACTTGAGCCACGATTTTGATCATCATTTGAAAAATTGTGGGATAGTAACACAATTGTCTACCCCAGGAACACACAACTTAATGGTGTGTCTGAAAGGAGAAACAGGACCTTGTTAGACATGGTCCGATCAATGATGAGTTTTGCTGATCCGGTATCCTTCTGGGGATATGCCCTCACTACCGTTGTACTTACATTAAACAGGACTCCGTCAAGAACTGTTGACAAAACTCCATATGAGATATGGACTGGAAAGGTTCCAAAGTTGTCTTTTCTGAAAATATGGGGATGTGAAGCTTATGTAAAGCGTTTACAAACAGATAAGTTTGCCCTAAAATCAGATAAATGTTTTTTTATAAGATATCCAAAAGGAAGTTTTGGATAGTACTTCTACAATCCAACTCAGCAAAAGGTGTATGTTGCAAGGGATAGTGTATTTTTGGAAAGAGAGTTTCTTTCCAACAAGTCAAGTGGGAGAAATATTCATCTTGAAACAGTTCAAGATGATGAAGAGCAACAAACTCAACAACAAGATGACATGGATGATGTCGGTGATGAGACGATTACTTTTGAAGGCCTAGGATCTCAGACGATCCAAGAGACGGAACAAGAGGATCTACAAACAGTTGTGGATCATGTTCCGGATTCAATTGTTGAACAAGTTGAGCCCACTCGTAGATCAGAAAGGCCAAGGGTACAACCAAGACGTTATGATGATTTCATCTTGAATGTAAGTCTTGATGTTCTTATGTTAGAACATAGTGAGCCTTCTACATATAAGCAAGCAGTGACGGGTCCAGACTCCAAGAAATGGCTTGAGGCCATGAGGTCCGAAATGGATTCGATGTTTGAAAATCAAGTATGGGACTTGATAGATTTTCCTTATGAGGTAAAACCCATAGAAAGAAAGTGGATTTTCAAACTCAAAACTGACAAGGATGGAAATGTGTTTGTTTACAAGGCAAGACTAGTTGCCAAAGGTTTTAGACAGATTCATGGTATAGACTATGACGAGACATTTTCACCAGTTGTCATGATTAGATCCATTAGGATAACCCTAGCTATTGCCGCATATTATGATTATGAGATATGACAAATTGATGTCAAAACTGCTTTTCTAAATGGTTTTTTGGAAGAGGATGTGTACATGACACAACCTAAAGGTTTTGAAGATCCAGATGATGTTGGGAAGGTATGCAAGCTTAAGAAGTCCATTTATGGACTTAAGCAAGCATCCAGGAGCTGTAACTTTCGATTAGATGAAAAGATCAAAGAGTTTGATTTCATTAGATGTGAAGAGGATCCTTGTGTTTACAAGAAGTTTAGTGGGAGTAAGGTAACCTTCTTAGTCTTGTATGTGGATGACATACTACTTATTGGGAATGACATTCCGATGCTAGAGTACGTAAAGGAATGGCTAAAGAAATGTTTCTCAATGAAAGACTTAGGAAATGTCGAGTACGTACTTGGAATTAAGATCTACAAAGATAGATCTAAGAAGCTTCTTGGATTGAGTCAAGGAACTTATATTGATAAGATTCTTAATAGATTCAAGATGCAGAATTCCAAGAAGGGGTTTTTACCCATGCAACATGGTGTATATCTCAGCAAGAAGCAGTGTCCTAAAACACCCGCTGAGCTTGAGAAGATGAACCAGATCCCATATGCTTCTGCTATAGGATATATTATGTATGACATGGTATGTACACGTCTTGATGTTGCGTATGCTTTGAGCATGTGTAGCATATACCAATCAAGTCCTAGAGAAGCACATTGGAGTGCAACTAAGAATATCCTGAAGTACTTGAGAAGGACCAACGATGTTTTCTTAGTATATGAGGGAGATGAAAAATTGATCGTACAAGGCTATACTGATGCAAGCTTTCAGACTGACCGAGATGGATTTGAGTCTCAATCGGGTTATGTCTTCATCCTTAACGGAGGAGCTGTGAGCTGGAAGAGCTCCAAGCATGATACAGTAGTTGATTCTACAATAGAGGCTGAGTACATTGCTGCTAGCGAAGCAGCAAAAGAGGATGTGTGGATAAGGAAGTTCCTGGATGAACTCGGTGTTGTTCCTAGCATTTCGGTGCCTATCGACATCTATTGTGACAACAATGGTGTCATAGCCCAGGAAAAAGAACCGAGTTCAAACTCCAAATTCAAACACGTTATGAGGAAATATCACCTTATTCGACGCATCATCACTGAGGGCAACATTAGGATGTGTAAGGTGCATATTGATGACAACATTGCATATCCATTGACCAAGCCTATGCCTAGGCCCAAGCACGAGAGTCACACTAGGGCTAAGGGTCTCAAGCACATTGGAGAATGAGTTTGAGTTTGCTTTTATATTACATTGTGTATTTATGAGTGTTGGACACTAAGTTTTATGTTTGACTTGATGATTTTATGATATATGTTATTTTATCCTTATTTGTATATTGTTTTGCTCGATATTGAATAATATGTCAAAATAATTCATTATATACAAATGGGATCACTTTTAAGTGTTCTAGTGAATGAAACCCCATTAAGTGAAATGAAGTTTTATATTATTGAAAGTCTATAGTTTGAAATCATCAAATGAACATGGATAATTTTATTAGTAACTATATTGTAAGTTGACTGATAGCGCTAGGTTTCATGGGCTATAGGGACATGGAGATGTCTAATCATTTACATATATGTGTATAGATGATACATGTAAGACTGGCCAACCTTAAAACTCTCCAAAAGAGATTGTAGAGTTTTAAGTTAAATCATGATTAGTAGATTCCTCAGACATGAGTATGTTGCGGTCTCACTTGATGATTGTTATTTCTTTGACACTGTTAAACGCTTTCCGTAAAAGGGAGTTATAAAGGCAGTAGTTAGGATTGCCAAAAGTTGACTGGGAGCCATAGTCATATAAGATTGAAGAAGTCCTCTTGCTTCATGTATATTGTGATACATTGAACAGGATTGGTGTCTCGGCCACTTGAAGAGCGAGAACTAAAAATGCATGGCCATGCTCGGATGATTATTTGCAATCATCCATTTAATTGACAGTTCAAACTCAGGATTCAAGAAACACATTTGACATTAGATATGAATGTCACCATATCGTCAAATAAGACATTAAGAGACAAAGGTATCTTATATTGCACACTTGTTTAAGGACAAGTGGGAGATTGAAGGAATTGTGTCCTTTAATTTAATGTGTAATGACTAAACTTGGAATAGGACAATTAACGAAGATAATTCAATCCGATTATTTTAGGAGTCGTAGTGTTTTGCTAGAAGCCAACCACGATTAATGGGATTAAACGAGTTAAACTCATGACTATTATAAACGGGTCCTATGAGGTCACACACTTTAAGTTGATGGACTAGATCAACGGGAATGATGGTTGAATATTAATATATATATATTGTATATTATTAATATATTCATGATATATATTTATGAAATAATTCTATTAGTGTATGTTACAAATTAATGGAGACTAATTAGTGTGGTATGACCATGTTACAAATTGAGACTAATTAGTGTGCTATGACCACGTTACAAATTGCTAACTATTTAGTAGAGACTAATTAGTGAGAGGTTAAATAAGGGAGTTACTTTTCTTTTCTTAAACGTTAGAATTGGAAGAGTCATGACTCCCTTATCCTAATTATGTATGTATATAATATATATATATATATATATATATATATATATATATATATATATATATATATATAAAAATAAATTATTGTCTTGCAAAAAAATTGAGAGGGGATCGTAGCTTTTACTTTGGCAAATTGCAAGTATTGAGCACCATTCCAACCAAACAGTTCGATTGCTCTCCCTTAGTCCTTTCGTCCTAGCAGTCAAAGTCAAGGGAGATCTAAACCGGGCTCGTGTGGACCAAGTAGAGGAGCAACACGTGGGGCTCTCATTGTTTTCGTTTCTACCCGATCAGTTTCAGTTCACGCATCAACATGTATTTCTAATTAACAATGATTCTATGAATTATGCATGAAGATCCTACAATTAGATGTTTAGATATGATCTGAAATTCCGCTTAACGCATCTAATAAACCTTCAAATCTTAGATTTGGACTTTCTTTTGAGCCTTCAGATTTCGATCTCTTGTTCACGACTCCCCTGAACGAAACAAGATCATCCCCTCTTTCAAGAAAAAGATCCAATCACCAAGACGTGCAACCACCCAAAAGAAGTGAAACAAAACCTCGGAAGATGCATTAGTTTGTCAACGTCTCATTTTGTTTTTTTTGAGCACTTAAAAGTGTGTATTTTTTAAATAAAAGTTGTTAACTTTGAAGTTTGTTGATTGGGTACAATTTTTATTTTTTATGGTTAGAAGAATGCAGTTGGTTGGTAGGAAAGAAGCACTTAGCTTATTTGTTAAAAAGAATGGGCTTTAATCAAAAAGAAGATCAAAAGTAAGTTGGATAGTATAGGTTTTAGATTTTAGGATTATACTCTTTTTCATTGTGTAATCATCTCTTCCTTGAGGGTTACAAGGAGAAGATGGCCGCGTAAGAAGAAAAAAAAATGACAGCCATTGGCGTGGACAAACCAACAAAGGAAAAGCGATTAGCAAGTGTCAACTACTGATAGGGGTTGGTGACGACAAAATTAACCCGTTGGTTGTTAACTTGTTATATCTTAGAATTGTCTTCCCCATCTGCAATAACTTGTCTAGGGTTTTGCTTTTTAATGCGGAGATCCTACTAAAGAGAAGGTACGGAAATTTTTGTTATGACAATGGTGTTGCCAACGTTTTGTCTCTGTTGTAGAATGAGAGTTGTTGGGTTGTTGAGGGTTTCCCAGTTTTTTGTTTTTTTTATGTTTAAACCAGATCCAGATCTGTGTAGTTCGTTTGAAAGGGCTCAAAAGTTGAAGCCGGTTGTAGATCCGACAAATTCAGAAGAAGTGAGAGATTGTGAAGAAGGGAGGTTTTCCCATCAAGTTGTTGAGCGGCTTTGGAGAGGTTGACGGTGTATCGTCGAACATAGCAAGACCATACACGCCGAGTAATTGTTTGTCTTAGAGCCGGTGGAATAAGGGTTTGGTAGTGATTGCAAACATAAGATGAAGTTGCGGTTGAGATAGTTGAAGGGTAGGAGTTGCGAAAGGATGGACTTGTTGTTGGAGTAGTGACATTTACAGGAGTTGGAGCGGAATTACGGTGGTTACCGGAGACAAATGGTGGTTGTTGGTTTTGAAGCAGTGTGAAAAGTTATGATGTGAGACACAGTGCGGCGGTTGTGGAAGTGGAGAAGAGTAGGGTTTTAGTTTGGTGTTTTTTGTTGGGAGCGTTTTTTTTTTCATTGCAACCAAGTTGCCACTACTTTCCGTTGAGTCACAACTTAATTATTGATTTTACTTTTCAGTTTATCAACTGGTCAAGTTATATCATAGTATTTCTTCTTTTTTTAAAAATTATAAATATATGTTAATTATGATAAACAAAATTTCTCTTATCCACGATTTAATGCAAATAACTTTCTTGAACAATAATTAATGTAAATAATTTTCTTGTGCAAGAATTAATGTAAATAATTTTCTTGTGCAAAAATTAATGTAAATAATAATTTTCTTTTGCACGATTCTAAATCATATACAAGCAACTCGAAAATATCATAAATTTTATTAGAATAATTTTCTTGTAAAAAATTAATTTAAATATGTTTCTTGTATTGTATTATTTGTATACAAGTATCTCGAAAATATCGACAATATTACTAGAATAATTTTCTTGTATACGAGTGGTTTAATTACTTCTTATATATAAAACTCGTGTACAAGAATTAATACAAAATATTGTAATAGTTAATGTAAATATTTTTCTTGTATTGAATTATTTGTATAAAAGTAATTCAAAAATATCGACAATATTACTGAAATAATTTTCGTGTACACGAGTGATTTAATTATTTCTTGTATCTAAAACTCATGTACAAGAATTAATACAAAATCTTGTATTAAATGAAAAATTATTGATAATTTAAATAATAGGCAAATTAGTCCTTATTTATAAAGATGATATGACTAACTTATTTATCATTGATACATTTACTAAATCAGATTTATGACGAAGTTAAATTACTTATTAAATTCAACTTCTTTTTTTTTTTATTATGACCGATTCAACATCTCACCAACTTTTTTTTTAAAGAAGTTTTAGTAAAAACTTGTACATGATAGTTTGTTGAATTATTAAAATGTACATGTTGGAACTTGGAATTTCTTGTAGTATAGAAAAATATATTTATAAAAAATAAATTGTATTTGATTCGGTTAACATACTTTGTGATAATTTTTTTTACTGATCATTAATCTGTTTTTATCCGTAAGTAATAAGTATACTCTTAATTATTCAATCCAATTCATTTGTGTTATTAAACAAGATTGCATAAAAAAAATAATGACATTGAATAAACAGAAAAAAGTGAATAATTAAGCACGTTTATTTTTGGTCAATTTGATTACAAAAGTTTATTTGAGATGTGGGATCAGTCTTTGACTATTGCCTCTTTTTTTTAAATATTGTGTTTGACTCGTCTTATTCGATCTTTCAGTATCAATTAATATCGCTCTATGTCTGGACGAAATATTTTAGGATCTATATAAAAAGACTCTTTCAATATTAATTTTTCGGTAATGTTAGATGATTTTGTACAACACTTGAAAGAAATTCAGTTTCTTTAAATTCCAAATTATATATAGTGATGATAGTCACTCGACTCCCTTCACATCTTCTTGTTTTCTTTATAATTTGAACTAATGCCTTAAGGCCCTTAACAAATCCAAATTGTATTATTGGAAGTTTGTTCTTGTAGACATTTTTAAAAATTAATAAATTTTATTCCATAAAATTTAATGTCAAAGTCTCATTCTTTTGGCGTGGAAACTAATTATCTCCAACACGTCCGCGTAAGTACAACTAGAGGATATAGACCGAGTTACATTTGCCCACAGATTAGGATCGTGAGCCACATAGAGGCTAACCACTCTGATACCATGTCAAAGTCCAATACAGACGGAACGGATAAAGCGGGGGTCGTGCGCATACGAGCGCACATGCGCTTTAGACCCAACCCCAACACATAAACCCGATGAGATTTCATCCTAAAACCAATTGAAAATAGAAAGAGTAGCCTACCGACCTTATATACTAGGCTGGGGAGTCTCAATCTTTCGATGTGAAAACTAATTATCTCCAACATTTTAGAATTCAAATTTTTTACCAAGAAATGTTTCACTTTGCTCACACTCAAAAATCAAAACTCCACTCTCCCCTCTCATATTTTCATATAATATTTACGTAAAATCCGAAAATTTTATTTCGTTCCTGAAATGTAATGCGAGTTGATTGGATAATCGAATTCATGGAATTAAACTCTTATTCCTTACTAAATCTAATGGAAGGACCCACTTTAAGGTTCTAACCCGTAACGTTCCGGATTTTCAGAATTCGGAGAGTCACGATTTAAGGGGGAAAAAAAACACTTCCATCCCATCTCAACTTATATCATTTTCATACTTATAAATAAGATATTTTTCAAAAATATTAAAAGAAAATTATAAGAAAGTCGTCTTTTGTAATAAGACTCATGACTTACAAAAATAAAATAAAATACGTGTAGAGTGACCGTTAGCTTTTTGATACAAGCCATAATATCAAAACTTTATCATTTGGTCAACTACAGCTTTCGCGTTTCATACTTCTATATTATACTTTATTGTTATTTTAATATATGTATACACCTGATCACATGTAACTTACTTCCTTTTTATTTATTTATTTATATCCCACCTTTTTTTTCCCTCGCAAGTAAATGAAGCTTTAAATTGAACACTTATTTCTCAAGTCCAAACACCAAATCCTTCTCTTTCTTTCATTACGCGTCATAATCTTTCTTTCGTACGATATCTGGTTGGTGGCAATGGTGAAACCCAGCCGAGCAGCGATGGTGTTCATGGTGATTGCCGCCTGTTCCTTGGTGTTGCTAGCTTCAGCTGACGAGACACAAAAGAACATGACATCGTCGTCTTCTTCACACAAAAGCTCAAATACCTACACCCACACATGGCCGGTATATATGTGCATATATATACCTTATGTTATACATATGTTATGAATGTTATTGTATTTTTCTATTATTTTCTCTCATTGATTAATGATCGTTATAGGAGATTGAGTTTGGGTGGAGAATAGTGGTGGGCTCCATTATGGCGTTTTGTGGGGCGGCGTTTGGAAGTGTTGGTGGCGTAGGTGGTGGTGGGATTTTTGTTCCGATGCTTACTCTTGTCATTGGCTTCGACACAAAATCCTCAGCTTCGATTTCAAAGTGTAAGTCGGAAAACAAAGTGAGAATGACTTTTATTAATTTTTGTAGCGGACGGTACACAAACTGAGAAAGAAAAAAAAAATAAAAAATTTATGCTTATGTTAGACGCTCACATGTTTTATATAGTCAGACGTGGGACAATATATATATCATATTGTAAACTTTTGTCACCTTAAACTAACAAAAAAAGATGGTTTTGCTTGAAAATAAGGACTTGTTTGGTTGTGTACTTGTATGTAGGCATGATCGTTGGTGCTGCTATATCCACGGTTTACTACAACATTAGACAAAGACATCCGACACTCGACATGCCAATCATCGACTATGACCTCGCGCTTCTCTTCCAACCGATGCTTGTGCTCGGTATCAGCATTGGTGTTACCTTTAATGTCATCTTTGCTGATTGGATGGTCACGTTGGTACTCATCATTCTTTGCCTAGGTAAGTTAAAGCGTTACAGGTTATGCTTAAGTTGCTATATGAATGTGTACTTAATTCAAGTTCAATGTCAAACAAGTTCATTTTCGTTTTCGGATTAGGGTTTGTTATATTTTCAAACCTCGTATTGTAACTATGTGATCTAACGTATACTCATTAATCTTTTCTAATGCAGTAACCTCAATCAAAGCTTTTTTCAAGGGCATTTCGAAATGGAAGAAAGAAACTATCCAAAAGGCAAGTTTTCATCTCTCCTCGTTTCTCACCATTTTTTTCAAACTATGTATTGATATTTATTCGTTTGCTAAATTTTGTGAATACTTTTCGTACAATTTCAGGAGGCTAATCGGATAATTGCAACGGGTAACCGCAGCTCACATATATTCAATCCATTCACATCATGCATGCATACAATCTAGCTTAATTTGCTCTATTGATCTACATTGACTTGTATACATTGCTTAATTGTTACTTACACGAACTATGCTAACATTTTGATTTAATTTGGATCAGAATTGGACATAAGTATGCCCACCAATGAACTCGAAAACCAATCTATGCCCGGAGGATCAAACAAACGCACCAAGGTACATGCGAAGAGTAAAGTAGTTCACCAATTTTATACATCAGTCTTGAAACTCTCCTAAAACGTAACTAATTCCGTTTCTTCAATACAAATATGCAGGTTTCCTTCATAAAAAACGTGCATTGGAAAAAGCTCGGCATCATTGTTTGTGTTTGGATCGCTATTCTTGCGCTCCAAATCATCAAGGTTACTTGACTCGAAATTAATCTTAATATTATTGATGATCAATCAATTTTGCTAATGTTCATAATTTTGTTTAAATGCAGAGTTACACATCTAATTGTTCAAAATTATATTGGGTGTTCAACCTTTCCCAAGTATGACATTCTACCCTCACTAGACATACTAGTATATATTCATCTCTATCTATATATACTCACTAACGCTCATCATCGATCAATTATCGATCAATTAGATCCCCGGGGCGCTTGCAGCGTCAGGATACGAAGCCGTGAGGCTGTACAAAGGGAAGACGAAAATCGCGTCAAGGGGAGATAAAGGAACCGACTTCAAAGCACGACAATTGGTCTTCTATTGCTTCAATGGCGTGTTTGCCGGAACCATTGCGGGACTTGTTGGTGTTGGCGGAGGTGCAATTATGGGGCCTTTGTTTCTCGAAATGGGAATTCCTCCTCAAGTTGCGAGTGCAACGTCAACATTCGCTATGTTGTTCTCTTCATCCATGTCCGTAGTTGAGTACTACCTTCTCAAACGATATCCTATTCCATACAGTAAGTCGTTTGTGTTGAGATAATAAATGTTCACATTTCAAGTTTAGAGATTCCGAACTTATCATACCCTATTTCATATTGGAAGTAACCATAACTTCTACCTCTTGTGGATGCAGCTCTCTACTTCGTAGGAGTGACAACTATAGCTGCACTTGTCGGACAATATGTCGTCAAGAGAGTGATTGCTATGTTGGGAAGAGCATCTCTCATCATCTTCATCCTCGCCTTCACCATCTTCATTAGCGCGTTTTTGATCAGTAAGTTACCCCACCGAAATTTACAACAACATATATATAGTCTTTGAACTAGTTTATTAAGAGAATGACGTCAAGTGTAAACTGATAAGTACAGACGGTTGCACTTATGGACAGTGTCTCCTAAATCAATTAATCCATTATTTTGATTCGGTGTTTGTTTAAATTCTCTTGTAGCGGGAGAAGGCATTGTAAATACGGTCCACAAGTTCCACCATCACGAATACATGGGGTTCGAGAGGCTTTGTTCACACCACTAGATACTAACGTACACTCGACTCCTGCATGGAATTTCCCCTATAGGCTTATCGATCTTTTTTTTGGAAAAACGATACAAATATTTAGATTAGGTAAAATAAAATAGGTCTCTTTTACATTCAAAACAACGGTTACATTTTTCAATTTTTATTGATTTATGGACCTACTAGATTGTCTCTTTTTAGCAATAAAGGTTAATTTACCTCTGTTAATTACTATGAAATTAAACATTGTTAGCTTGATTATGAAGGGTACAGATATGGCGATATGGCCCATTTTCAATTTTAACTATGTCCTTCAATCAGAATGTTATACTAATGCAGGCTCATTGGGCTCTGAAAAATGAGTCTAAAGCTTTGACAGGTTTGAGTTCCTCGAATAACCCAACTCATACAACATCCCTAAAAACAGAAACTCCAAAGAAACATCACCATAATTAACCTGAATAAACAAATGCAAAACTGCTGGACACCAACCACTTACGTAAGAATCCATTTATGACTCAAATTCACGACGATTTCTTTAGAAAATGAAAACATATCTTCAATCTTTGACTATTCTTACATATATGATTTATCATTTGCGTACAGAATGACCTTCCTAGTGTAGCCTTACGAAATTGTATTTTTTCTTGTTTCTTACGGTATTTTTTTTATATTTCCATCTAAGCTTAATTTGGGAATAAACAAAAGAAGAACAAAAATCGTATTGCAGCTGACAGTGCAATTTGTTAGGGTTAACTGACAGCCATCAAAGAAAACATAAAGAAACACCCACCTTAAGATCGACAGCCATGAAAGAAAACATAAATAAACTAAGTATTAACGACAGCTAATTATTAACCAGACAGCATCATTAACAGAGTCTTAAGAAATCACGTTAGAACGTGAGCATTTCATTAAACAATTTTAATAATTATTATAAATTGTATAAATAACGGGAAAATGGGAAGTACCCTCCCCAGTGAAGATTGTGTGTTGTGCATATACATATAACGCAGGAAACACCCACCCCATGTAATTCATACTCAAATTGCTCTATGTGCACGGCTGGCTTTTGGACGATCAAAGGGTTTAATCCGAGTAGGACCTTAGTTACTAGAAGTTGTAACTCTCACGACTTTACGTTATCTTGGTTACCTTGATATCGTACTTATATTTTTAGAGAAAATTGGAGGTGCTAACACCCTTTTTCTTAATTTGGTGCAGTGTTTGTCGTCTCCTCTAATACCTCAGCTCCGGGAGGCCGATTTGAAGGCCGATACCGGAAGAAATGAAGAAATATACCGTGATTTTGATCGACATTTCACGGATAATATTTTTTTAACTTATTGTTCTCTTATGTTGCATTCTTGTAAATAAAATTTATTGTAATTTATTTTAAATTTTTGTAAAAGTTTTTACGTATATCGTACCTTGTAAATCTTGTTGTTTTGTAAACAAATTCTTGTATCAAATCTTATAAAAAGGAACATTTTGTTGAAAATGGGAGACAAAAACTAAAAATATTTTAACTCAAAAGACTATGTACCCAAATCACCCATATTTTTAGTGTTTGGTCAACTTTAATTGTGTATAATATAAGATTCCGATTTACCTTATGCCATAAAAGCTCGAACTTTCCCTTTAACGTTGTACAATTTCATTTTCGAGTTTTAATGTGAGAACTATTCGACACGCACCCAAGTGTAAATTGTCCGGCCTTAACTAGTTTACACTACATAAATCATTTTCGAGTTTTAATCTTGAGCTTTTTTGAAAGAAGGTGGATATATATAACTAACCTTATACAATAATTAATCAAAACTTAAACCGATATTATACTCGATCAATTCAGTTTCTTACAAAAACTAAAGGTAGTTTCATATGATTTGTCTCTATCGATAGTACAAGCGGGTCAATAGCAATAATGCTACAATTAAGGAGATGATATGCACCCAGATAAATGAGATAAGTGATTATCTACACTGAGGAAGGTACATGCCGTATAAAAAAACATTTTTTTATTATCCTAGATGCATAGTTAATCGTACGAGAAAGTATAAATATACCAAACATCAAATGGTCAATTATGTTAGCCTTTCATACGGCTGTATTTATACATTTTATATGCAATATTCTAATTATTTTATGTCGGATCACATGTAACGTAACACCTGATTTTTTGTAACCCGCCATACTTACACATGCATATTCCATGCTTTACCCATCTCTTTTCCCGCAAGAAAAATCAAACTTTAAATAGGCCATCCTTCAATCCTCATTTTCAAAATCCCTTAAAACCCTAAACAAGCAATCCCTCTATTTCATCTCCGTTACGTTTTTGAGTGTTCAAACTCGTCTTTGGGTGTTGGCAATGGCAAAACCCATTGGAGCAACGGTGGTGTTCATGGCGCTTGCTGCTTGTTTCTTGGTTTTTCGTGCCTCAGCCGATAACCTACATAAAAATACGACATTATCTTCTTTTTCAAGCAAAAACTCGAAAATTTACACCCATGTTTGGCCGGTATGTAATAAATATTATTGCATCTTTGTTTGTTAAAGTCTATAATCATGTTCAAGTATAAAATCAAAGCATTAATGACTTCGTTTTGTTAGAGGTTATGAATTAATGAAAACAGAAAGATGAATCGTTCCAAGTGAATTGAACTTTTCGATCTTAATATATAGTTTTTCGATTTTGCGATATTTTTGCTCTTTTTTTTAAGTATGAATTGAAGATGTTTCTTTGGATCTTGATTAATGTTTGCATACATATTTCATGGACCATAGGATATGGATTTTGGATGGAGAACTGCGGTGGGCACCGTCATGGCGTTTTGTGGGGCGGCGTTTGGAAGTGTTGGTGGTGTAGGTGGCGGCGGGATTTTCGTTCCCATGCTTACTATAATCATCGGCTTCGATACTAAATCTGCAGCAGCAATGTCAAAGTGTAAGTCAAAAGTCTTGCTCATTTACTTTGTTATTATATTATATATAAACTTTGTATAAAAAACGTATTTTTGAAGGATGGATTTATACTTTCATATAATTTATTATAAAGAGAGTCCTCTTTACTTTCTTGATATTACAATCAATCAAACCCTATTGCGGTGTTACCCAATGACGGTGTAGCTTATACGTACGGTGTGCGACAAAGTAGCCTCACCCTAATGGATTTTATATTAGTGTTGTAAGACTAAAGACTGCACAAGTGTATATTCAAGATTACGTGATTTGTACTTTGCATTAAACTTTGAGTTATTTTTTTTTATGGTATTTAGTAATTTCAAATCTTATTCACGCGTTTTGCAGATATAAGGGGTTTTATTTTTTAAAATTTGATCAAGGACCTTTCGCATTTTCTCATTGAAAATAATGAGTTACGAGAAATATCATTAATTTATATATTTTTTTACCGTTATTTTTAATCGATTAGTTGTAAAGAGTGTTGATTAATAAGCCGTAAAATCATTTAAAACAATATATATACAAAAATATATTTTATTTGTTATTTATTACGGAGTATGTTTCTTCAAAATCGTGTTGGATATGTTAGAATTTCTTATATAATTGATCGGATGGAGTATGTTGAACAACGAGTACATTTGACCTTTCCACAAACGAGTTTAAAATCTAAATATAATTAGTCCAAAATAAGAATCGAAAATCGGATAATAGGATTAAACGATTTGATATCATATTAAAGTTCAATGAACTGTAAAGCGGTTGTAAAAACAAAAAAAATGTGCTCGTGAGAATTAGAATCATGAAAAATTGTTCTTGATCCGGAAATTGTTAATACTAATTATTTATTTAAATTTTAATGTATTTTTAAAAAACAATGTAATACTTTTATAGATATGCTTTATATACAAAATACATCGAAATCTATAGAAGATACATTAGGTTATATATAACATACTTCATTTTGTATAATTGTTTGTAAAATTGTTCTTGCTTGGTTATATGTAGGCATGATCGTTGGTGCTGCAACATCAACGGTTTACTATAACATCAGACAAAGACATCCGACACTAGACATGCCAATGATCGACTATGACCTCGCTCTTCTTTTCCAACCAATGCTTGTGCTTGGCATTAGCATTGGGGTTACCTTCAACGTTATATTCGCGGAATGGATGGTCACCTTAGTACTTGTCATTCTTTGTCTAGGTAACCAAAAAAAAAATGATCCTCACTACACTCGTCGTTTTTCTTAGTTTGCGTTAATGCTCGATCAAAACCTCGTTAATTTTTCCCTACCAATGTAGTCACCTCAATTAAGACTTTCTTTAAGGGCGTTGAGAAATGGAAGAAAGAATCCATCCAAAAGGAGGTTGATCGAAAAACAACAACCGGTGAGCATGTCGATCTAGCTCATACTCATTACTTCTTACGCACATATATGCATAACTTAATTGTTACTCATGCAACTATAGTAACATTACAATACAATTTGGATCAGAATTGGAATTAACTACAAGCACGAATGAATCAGAAAAAACAATTTTGCCCGGAGGATCAAACAAACCCACAAAGGTTCATTCACGTGAATTATTACCATCACGGGTGTTTTTCCTTACTCGATCTCCAAAAAATTCTATGTATTTTAACATGTTGTTTTCTTGTTTTTGGATACAAATTAAATGCAGATTTCTTTTATAAAAAATGTACATTGGAAAAAACTCGGCATCATTGTTTGTGTTTGGATTATTATTCTCGCGCTCCAAATCATCAAGGTTAATTTACTAAATAATTTTACTTATATACACTTGAATAAATGATCTCAATTGTAATTTGATCATGTTTTTCCTGATGCAGAGTTACACTTCTAATTGTTCAACATGGTATTGGGTCTTCAACTTGTCACAAGTATGACTTAATTTTCCCCTATTAGACATATTGGTGATTATTTATCTTAATATCCTTCATTTACAATGAGTTGATGAATGATCAAATCAGATCCCAGTGGCGGCTGCAGCGGCGGGATACGAAGCTGTGATGTTATACAAAGGGAAGGCGAAGATTGCGTCGCGAGGGGAGAAAGGAACCAACTTCAAAGCACGACAATTGATCTTCTATTGCTTCATCGGTACGCTTGCCGGTACCATCGGAGGACTTGTAGGTGTTGGTGGCGGTGTTATTATGGGACCTTTGTTTCTCGAGATTGGAATTCCTCCTCAGGTTACATCGCTGTACTTGTCATCAACTAAGATTTGTCAAAATATATTCAATTATTGTATATCCTTTGAGAATTATTAGAATTAGAGTTGACAATTGTCGAAACCTAATTGGTTTATGTGATGTACTTGAAACTTTTATCATTGTATATTTGAACATTCTATGAAGGTGGCAAGTGCGACATCTACATTCGCCATGATGTTCTCTTCGTCCAATGCTGTCGTAGAGTACTATCTTCTCAAACGGTATCCGATTCCAGAGAGTAAGTCATGCATGAACCTCGGCCTATATCATTTACATATTGATCACTCAACAATCATCGAAGATTACTTAATGTCTACGTAAATTTTGTTGCATGTAGCTCTCTACTTTGTAGGAGTGACAACCTTAGCGGCACTTGCGGGGCAATTCATTGTCAAGCGAGTCATTGCCATTCTCGGAAGAGCGTCTCTCATTATCTTCGTCCTTGCTTTCACCGTCTTCATCAGTGCATTTTTGGTTGGTAAGAAGATTATCATTTGAATCCAACTCAATCAAAAACCTAAAAAATACTTGAATTCATTATACGAAATCCGACTAACCGAACAATAAAAATCTTATGTAGGAGGAGAAGGCATTGTCAGTACAGTCCATAAAATGCACCATCATCAGTACATGGGACTCCAGAGCCTGTGTTCAAACCCTTAAAACCTAACGTACACTCATTTTCTACACTGTATTTGCATACAAGCTTCATCACATACTTTATAGATAAAAGTTATACCTGCACAAGCTTGCAAAGTGTTCTACTAGCTTCATTTGTATTGGCCTCATTGTGATTAGCGTAGAAGGGTTATGATTTTGTTTCAAGTTTTTTTTTTATGTTTATATTCTTTTGTAAGCTTTACTATGTCACAACTAGTTAAGTTAAATTAAGCTTCGGTTGGTTGAATGGTTAGTAGTGGATTAGTGCCTTATGTGTTCACTTATGTGTTAAGTAGTATTTTCCAATTAAGTAAGTCAAGTTAGTCTTTGTGTATTCTAATAAAATAAAAGTTAGTCTGCTTATGTTTGTTAGGGGTAACTAGCATTTATGCTCTATTGTCTTAACTAAAAAGCGTACAAATTTGTCCGTTTTCTTGGACTAGACTCAAATCTAAAGTTTTGCATAGATCTATCCGAATCAGGCTTCGGCCGGGCGGTAACAGGGTTTTTTTAAAATAAAAAAATTCATATAAAAACTAAAGTATTATATAAATAAATAAATAAATAAAAACCAAAACAAAGTAGTTGTCTATATCCGCCTGTTTATCTAGAGCCGACCGGACCGACTGACTTACCCAAGTCTAGCTAATATATGCTAGGTTCATGTATAGAGGTAGCACGCAAAAGTTATTAGGCGAACACCATCAATGTCTTTCGGTTTCATCTATCCGACACCCGCGGAAAATATCAACGATCGGACAAGGATGAATAAAATAAACGAGAACAGTCACCGGTACAATATCCCCGCACGGGGATCATCCCCGCACGGGGATTGGGTGAGGGATATTGGTCCGAGTCCCAATCCCGTTTGGATTAAAATGGGATACCTAATGGGTGAATTGTCAGAGTTCGACACTGATGGACCGGGTAGAGCGGGGGACGTGTGCATACTAGCGCACATGTGCGATAGACCCAACCACAACAAATAAACCCGGTGAGGTTCTATCCTAAAACCAATTGGCAATAGGAGGAGTAGCCCATCGACCTTATATACTAGGCTCGGATGTCCCAATCTTTCAATCTGAAAACCGATTATCTCCAACACGCCCCGTAAGTCTAACTAGAGGATATATATATATATATATATATATATATATATATATATATATATATATATATATATATATATATATATATATATATATATATATATATATATATATATATATATATATATATCGAGTTGCACTTGCCAACAGGTTAGGATCGCGAGTCATATAGAGGCTAACCGCTCTGATATCATGTTAGAGTCAAACACAACGGACCTGGTAGAGCGGGGGTCGTTTGCATACGAGCGCACACGCGCGTTAGGCCCAACACATAAACCCTGTGGTTTCATCCTAAAACCAACTGTCAATAAGAGGAGCAATCCATCGACCTTATATAATAACTGATTATCTCCGACATGAATTATTTCGAAAAAAATAAATATAATTTATCATTTTAATATAATTTAAACTATAAGTATTTCACTAATCTGTTGTTATACTTTATTCAATTGGATTAATATTTCTAATTAAATTATATTTGGATATTTATCTCTCCCGAACCTACCCGGCTAACACCCCTATATTGACCGTTCCTCGATGATCTTCTCTAAAAATATGATCTACTCACATATAGAGAGTAGATTAACCTAAGATGCTAAATGAATTATGCAAATCTAGCTTTTTGATCTTGCTAAGTAATTTCAAAACGTGCGAACCCGATCCGATCTTCTCTCTCTCCGGTTCATCATTAATAATGGCTACAAAGACATGCACGCACGACCAATATGAATGTGTAATAATATTAAATATTTCCCACAAAATTCGAAATATTTTATGTAAAATCGGATTCGATGCTAATTTATACGATCTTTTGATATCATTACGTACATTTATTCTAGCGTTGTAGTGTTTATGATTAGCACGTAAGAGTAACCACCAACCAAACATGGCAAAACACGGCGGAGCAACCACGGTGTTTATGGCGGTCACCATTTGTTCCTTAGTGTTGCTCGCCTCGGCTGAGAATAAACTTTCGGAAGATGCGCTTGTGTCGTCTTCTTCGAGCAAAAACTCAAAAACTTACACCCACACATGGCCAGTACGAAATTTGTTGTGAATACATCGCTTTTCTTCTTTGTTTGAAATAAAAAGTAAGCTCTCGTTCAAACACGCTTAACTTTTATGTATTACAGGCGATAAAAGAGGGTTGGAGGATAGTGGTCGGAAGTATAATGGCATTTATTGGGGCGGCGTTTGGGAGCGTTGGAGGTGTTGGCGGGCGGGTGTGATCTTCGTACCCATGCTTACTCTTGTCATTGGCTTCGACGCTAAATCGTCGGCTGCGATTTCGAAATGTAAGCTGGAAACTGTTGAATTCTACGTACGTATTAGTAAAATTCTGTTAATCTAAACCTAACCAATGGTTGTAGGCATGATTGTGGGCGCCGCCACGTCTACGGTTTCCTACAACATCAGACAAAGACATCCAACGTTGGACATGCCAATGATTGACTATGATCTCGCTCTTCTCTTTCAACCGATGCTATTGCTCGGCATTAGCATCGGCGTTGCCTTAAACGTTATCTTAGCTAGTTGGATGGTCACGGTGGTGCTCATTGTTCTCTGCCTAAGTAAGTGACAAGTTTTCTTTATGTTTTTGTTGTTGTATGATTGCTTCAATCGGGTTATAAGTTTTGCGGCATTATATTTTGATTACGAGTCATTTACGAGTTGAGTTATTTTGTGTTCGCATGAGTACCGTATGTGAAGCGTCGAACTACAGTTCGATTTTATGTTAAATCACATGTGCATCTCTGTAGTCTGTACACACGTCTCCTGATCTACAATCTCAATTAACATCTTAGACTTTATGGATGTATGTTGTATATATACGACTTAGTTAGTCTATTAGATATGAATGAATTCAAACTAATAAGTGTCCGTTTAGTTGGAGTGGTGGAATGGAAACAGAATGAAATCGGTTAAGGGGAAGAAATGGAAATAGAAATGATTAGATTCATTTCATGTATAAAAAGACCTTTAAACAAACATAGTTTTTTTATTGATTCGGAATCATTCCGTTATCGAAAATGATTTCTATCGATACCAAACGAGCCCTAAATATATCATTTCAATCAAAATGAGAAAACTTTTCGAAATAAACTACAATATAAGAATAGAGTCTATTTATATAGCATACAATTATATAATATTAATTTTAAAATTAAAGTATATAGTAGTTTGTAAAAATATTTATATATTATTTATGAGTAATAAATATTATATGCTATACTATAAATATGAAATTAGATCTTTGCTATTATAAATTAAATTTTTTAAAAATTGTTGGATAAAATATATTATGGTCGTAATATTTATTTTCTAATTAATCAATGAATTCTTTTCTTTTCTTTTTTGTACTAAACTAGCTCTGCATTGTCAATTAATGTAGTAACCTCAACTATGTCTTTCTTCAAGGGAATGAGAAAATGGAAGAAAGAAACTGTCCAAAAGGTTGATTTCCATTTCTTTTCCTCCATTTTATTTCGTATTATACGCATTTACTTTTATATTATAATTGATAAAAACTATGTGTTCTTCTTGATTCAGGAAGCTGATCTGAAATCAAGCCTAACAGGTGAAAATGACTTATTATGTATATACAATTAATATATCCTTTTTATATATATATATATATATATATATATATATATATGTGAAAATGACTTATTATGTATATACAATTAATATATCCTTTATTTATATATATATATATATATATTTATATATATATATATATATATATATATATATATATATATATATATATATATATATATATATATATATATATATATATATATATATACTCGTATCGTTGCAATTTTCACATTTATGAATTATGACACAGGTGACTTAGAAAACTTTAATTTTAAATAACACTTTAAGTTTTATTATCTAGTAGTTTTATTAAATTATTTAAAGGAATTTGGATATATATATATATATATATATATATATATATATATTATATATATATATATATATATATATATATCCAAATTCCTTTAAATAATTTAATAAAACTAGATAATAAAACTTAAAGTGTTATTTAAAATTAAAGTTTCTAAGTCACCTGTGTCATAATTCATAAATGTGAAAAATTGCAACGATACGAGTATATATATATATATATATATATATATATATATATATATATATATATATATATATATATATATATATTATATATACTCGTATCGTTGCAATTTTCACATTTATGATTATGACACAGGTGACTTAAAAACTTTAATTTTAAATAACACTTTAAGTTTTATATCTAGTTTTCTTAAATTATTTAAAGGAATTTAGATATATATATAATATATATATATATATATATATATATATATATATATATATATATATATATATATATATATATATATATATAGGCGGTCAAATCCGGTAGGAACAACCCTTAAAGTAGGGAATAGAAACTCCTAAGATCCGTTGGATTAAAATTTGTACGTTCATGATGGAAGGTGCATAATAAGCTTCAGAGGTGAGAATCACATCATTGTTCATTTTTCATTATTTCATTTATTAAATAAGATACAAATTAGGAAAACAGATTTCTTATTTTTGGGTTATCCCAAAAATATAACGTTTGAAAAA